>CM055819.1:29256260-29274825 GCA_029582265.1 Zoroaster sp. YZ-2022 | reverse complement strand
CAAAGTAGTCCAAGAATACTTGCCTCATAATCAGAGCTCAAATCTCGGAATTGTGGTCAAATCGACCTTACATTGTATCCTTTTTAGATGGAGTAAATTGGTAGATTGAGGAACCATTCGCTTGAATTGTGAGATAGAGGTAAATACAACCCAGGTGGGTCGCGTGCGTGGGTGAGGACACTCGTACATGCTGCAAACTATACAAACATCTGCATGACTTTCTTTTACCATTGATAGACTGGGTGTTGTGGCAAAAAACAACCATGCAGGCGGATCCACTGTCTCAAAAGGGGACCATACTAAAAAATGTAATTATGTGCAAAAAAGGGCGGCAGATGCCCTACTTTCCCCTAAGGATTAGCCATAACTGAAACAACACTCCTTCGAGTTTTGTGAATTTTCTTTCTCCTAAACATATTTTTTAATTGGAGAAACTTTGTCACTGTGTTTGTCCCTCTGTAAAAAGCAAAACAATTAGGTATTCAGTAAACGTTGATGGAAACAAAAAATGTTTCAAACCTTTGTATGTTTATAGATATAATTTATAATTTACTACTTTTCACCAATAATTTACATGTGTACACATTGTTTTATACTACATCACATGTACATGTGATCCATTATGCCCATTCAATACACCATCCATGTAGCATATAATTCACAATCCAAGCCACGACTCAGAAAAGTACACATGTACATTATCACAGAGTCACAGTAGTTCATTGACATTACATATAGTGTATACATGATTATGTGTACATACGTACGGTATAAGACCACACTGTTTTCAGCATGTACATGTGTACATGTAACATACCAAGTATGTACATATTTTTGCACATAATAAATGTACGAGTATGTAAGAAAATGGTCAAGGATAACTAATTTTTGGTTTTGACATTGTAAATGCCCATGTACAGTTTTAAAAATTACCTTTGACAATCAGTATTCGTCAATCTAATTCTTCCAAAGGAAATAAAATCCAAGACGGATTGTCGCCACACAAATATATAATCCCAACTCAATATCAGTTCAAACTGTTCAGTTTACCGCATACGCACTGCTGTACCACACTAGAGTCAACCTGAAGGGTTACCACTACCACCACACATGCCGGTGAAAGCAATCAGGAATGATGGTTCCACGCTGGAGGTTTCCCAGTGATGACATCATCCTTAGCCTTATTGTCTGCATGGCCATTCCATTGCGGACTGTTCCATTGTCAAAAGGACAACTATTGAGGGACAAATACATGTATTTCAGTTCAAGGTTTTTCTATACAGAACAAAAGTAATATGGCTATAATTTTTTTTTTAAGAAAATGAAAAACCGTCCAAAGTGGTAATGTAGTGTTGGAGTGAGCAGGGGTTATTACAATCATCCCCGTTGTATGAACAATTTGCTTTGTCACATACTGTACAGACGTCAAGTACACGCCATGCGTAGTTCATGATTACTGGAGCATAATACAGTATTAATAAATGCAGATTGGGCAGACCAGAACTGAACAAACCGGTGTTAGCCGGATGCATATGTGCAACGCGATTAAACATGACGGTTTGTGACAGTACATGTACCAAGTGCAATTTTGAATATTTCCATTTTGAATACATAGTTCAAGGACGCATAACCGATTTTAAAGCAAGCTGGCTTTTTCAACTACAATGTACTATGTACATGCATACTTTCAATCATACACGTGTGTATACTCTGCATGCGCCACCAGGGGTACATGTGTATAAACCGCACAGAAAAAATATTGAGTATATTTCTAATTTGTCCTTTTTTCAAATGTGTACACATATCGATTACAATACTATAAATTAAATTAGAAACAAATCTAATAAATGGTACGTGTTTATCCCTCAAGTTTGTCCAAATATGTAATTCTTAATTTATATTAATTTACATTTTTTTAAATAATTTCATAAATTCCCTATTTAAAAATGGAATTTTTCTAAGTGCTGGCATGAACCCTCTCATTAAGTTTCTTGGACAGGAGGCATATAATTGTTGATATAATTTCTGTTTAAAATCACCAACATTACATGTACATGTACTAGTGGCAATATAATTGTTGACATAATTATTTGTTGATATACACTACTAAAACCACCACCAACAATTACATGTACATGTACTATGTATAATATAATTTGTTGATATACCTGCTAAAATCCACCACCAACTTCAATTACATACATGTACCTATGTATAATATAATTGTTGAAGTAGTGCCTGCATCTGCTCTAAATCCACGAACAATTACATGTACTATGCTATAATATAATTGTTGCTGGATTTTTGGAAAAAAGTTATTATGCCTCTGGTATTGTTGACTTCTTTCTCCATTCAAACATAATTGATATTGTCAGATTTGCAATGTCTGAAACTCACCTAAATCATAAAAGTAAAAAATCTAATTTTTAACTGCAAATATGCATACATTGAAATTGAATCTCTCCTCCCTACAATTTTTAATTTTTTATATTTTATTACAATTTGTTTGTAGTGGAATTTTTGCTTGTGAATGATTTAGGATCCCCACGTATTCTTACACAGTTCTTGCTGCAATCCACTGCAGATAGGCATCTCTCCAATACAGTTAACCCCAACTCAACCCCATCCCCCAACCCCATGGGGGAAAGCAAAGAAAATGCCCACCCTCTTTCCATTAGTGGGTATGACCCCATGAATACAGTCTGGGCCGGATGTCCCCAATCATAAATAAGGGAACAGGCACAACACTGCTGGAATAATGAATGCTATCAATAAGTCATTTGCTTTATAATCAGGAACACTCACATTCGATATTTAATAACAAGAATACTACACTAATGCTCTTTAATATTAACAGGTTTTAGTTTACTTCCTGGATTCTAATATTCCACCAAAAAAAATTATTAAAATTTAAGAGCTTAAAAAATATTAGAAAAATATATTTCGTTAGGTTTTTAGGCTTACATTTGAATGGAAACTGAGCAAAAAGCTTCCTCAAGTCATTATAAGATGGCAACAGTACATATTTAAACATTACCTTTGACAATCCAGTATTCAATCCAATCTAATTCTTCCAAAGGAAATAAAAATCCAAGACGGATTGTCACCACACAAATATATAATCCAACTCAATATCGGTTAAACTGTTCAGTTTACCACATGCACACTTGTACCACACTAGAGTCAACCTGAAGGGTTACCACTGCCACCACACATGCCGGTGAAAGCAATCAGGAATGATGGTTCCACGCTGGAGGTTTCCCAGTGATGACATCATCCTTAGCCTTATTGTCTGCATGGCCATTCCATTGCGGACTGTTCCATTGTCAAAAGGACAACTATTGAGGGACAAATATTTCAGTTCAAGGTTTTTCTATACAGAACAAAAGTAATATGGCTATAATTTTTTTTTTAAGAAAATGAAAAACCGTCCAAAGTGGTAATGTAGTGTTGGAGTGAGCAGGGGTTATTACAATCATCCCCGTTGTATGAACAATTTGCTTGTCACATACTGTACAGACGTCAAGTACCGGTACACGCCATGCAGTTCATGATTACTGGAGCATAACACGTATTAATAATGCGGATTGGGCAGACAGAACTGAACAAGCAGTTAGCCGGATGCATATGTGCAAATTAAACATGACGGTTTGTGTGTACATGTACCAGTGCAATTTTTGAATACTTCCATTTTGAATACATATAGTTCAAGGACGCATAAACGATTTTAAAAGCAAGCGGCTTTTTCAACTACAATGTACTATGTACATGTACTTTCAATCATACACGTGTGTATACTGCATGCCAGGTACATGTATAAACGCACGGAAAAATATTGAGTATATTTCTAATTTGTCCTTTTTCAAATACATGTTCATGTGTACATATGGATACAATACTATAAATTAAATTAGGGAAACAAATCTAATAAATGGTACGTGTTTATCCCTCAAGTTTGTCCAAATATGTATCTTAATTTATATTAATTTACAATTTTTTTTTTTTTTTTCATAAATTCCCCTATTTAAAATGGAATTTTTCTAAGTGCTGTCATGAACCCTCTCATTAAGTTTCTGGACAGAGGCATATAATTGTTGATATACCTGCCTAAAATCCACGAACAATTACATGTACATGTACTATGTATAATATAATTGTTGCTGGATTTTGGCAGTTATTATGCACTCTGGTATTGTTGACTTCTTTCTCCTTCAAACATAATTGATATTGTCAGATTTGTGTCTGAAACTCACTAAATCATAAGTAAAAATCTAATTTTTAACAAATATGCATAATTGAAATTGAATCCCTCCTCCCCACAATTTTTAATTTTTTTAATTTTATTACAATTTGTTTGTATGGAATTTTTTGCTTGTGAATTATTTAGAATCCCCATATTCTTTCAAGTTTTGCTGCAATCATACTGCAGAGGCGTCTCTCCAATACAACCTAACCAACCCCATCCCCCAACCCCATGGGGGGGGGGGCTTAGGAAAATGCCCACCCTCTTTCCATTAGTGGTATGACCCATGAATACAGCCTGTAATGGGATGTCCCCAATCATAGATAAGGGAACAGACTGCTGAATAATGAATGCTATCAATAGTCATTGCTTTATAATCCAGGACACTCATTCGATATTTAATAACAAGAATACTACACTAATGCTCTTTAATATTAACAGGTTTTAGTTTCATTTCCTGATTCTAATATTCCACCGAAAAAAATTATTAAAATTTAAGAGCTTAAAAAATATTAGAAAAATATATTTCGTTAGGTTTTTAGGCTTACATTTGAATGGAAACTGAGCAAAAAGCTTCCTCAAGTCATTATAAGATGGCAACAGTACATATTTACCATACATCCTGAGAAGTTATTCTTATTGTAATTTTCAAGAAATGTACTTAGTCAAATCTGAAATACATTAAGATCAATTACTGATGAGCAATTTCCACATTAACCCTCCTATGCCCAGGCTGAAATTTGGCCCAGTCTGCACCAGACAGTCACTTGAGTATTTTTGGTTGCATTGTCAATTGGTAGGTCAAACCACAGAGTCACACTAGAGCTGTGTATGTACTGATTTATTTGAGTGCACTGCACGAAGTCAATGGGTTGGGAGTTACATACAAATTTTGAGTGTCTTTGATTGGTTTTGGTTTGACCTCCTTATCACAGCCACATGTGCTTGCATGTATTTGAGTGCACTGCACAAAGTCAATGGGTTAAGAGAGACATACAAATTTTGAGTGTCTTTGAGTGTTAAACCTATAGGAGGGTTAATATAACCAATCAGCACTGAATACCTTTGAATTTTGTTCTCATTTATAAACAATGTAATCAAATTGTTCAAATTTTAGTGATGTACATATATGTAAGTCAAATTGCAAATGATTGTTTGATATTTACGCGTTTGGTTGAAATGTACTGGCTATGGGAAAGAACACCGCCCTCTGCCAAAAAAAAAATAAAATAAATAAATAAATAAATAACATGTATGCCATTTTCTCAAAATCTCCACACAGAATTTGAAAAATTATTTTTTAAATGATCCTCCAGAATAACTTTTCATACTCATCAGGTGCCCCCATGCACAGCAAATTATGTACACATGTCCACATCAAAAAAGCAATGAAGACTTCAAATGAGAAAGGATTTTAGGGATTTTTGTTGCCATTGCTTTTAAAATGTACACTTATTTAACTCCATGAAAAATGTTTGAGAATAAGTGAACAATTTATCCTCCAACAATCGGTGAAATGGAATGAAACGCATGACTTTGTCTTTTCAGAATGGGACAAATAAAAGTCAAAAATGGTGTGGTTTTTACGAGACTGTGAAATACTTGGAATTCATACAGTGTAAGATTACACAGAAAACTCAATGGACTGGGATAACACACATGACTGGGTTACTCCCATTCATGGGCAAAAAAAGGCCCATCACTTGTTCATCATAAATGGTAAAGGGAAAAATTGTGCTGCATCCAATGTTATTCTTACAATCAATTGTTCAAATGTAGTTCAGTTTTGGTTGTTGTAGGTTATTATTGTAAGAAATGAACCAATCCTGACAGAATGCATGTGAACAAAATTGCATCAATTTTGTACATCTATTTTGTTATTCTGCCCATAAAAATTTACTCAACAATAAATTAAATAAATAAATGTTCAAAACCATCTGCATACCAAACGCTTGTACGCAGGCAAATTTCTGTTATCTCGTTGAAAAGACTGGCATAATTGTGCTCTTGCAAACTGCACTTTTGGGCACTTCAACACATATAATGTACATTGAAGATATTGCCAACGTGGCATCAGATGCCATTAACAAGATACCATCTGATTTCATTATGTACAGCAAAGTGCCACTGACAGCTATCCACTGCAAAAATTATAACACATGATCTTCAGATATAAAGAGGATGTTCTTAGTGTGTTGCCTATTTTACTTTCAAAGTGTATGAATGTATTTAACACTGACCCTTAACTCTTGTATCGTTGTTTCTTAAAAGCAAATTATATTTCTTGCCTCATGTACATGTATTTCTCTGGAAGGGCTTTTAGAGAATACATCATTAGGATTTGTTTTATACATGTATATTCTTTTTTTTTGCTGCTTTCCGTGTACATTGTGGAAAGGAAATAAATTATTTTTGTTAAGGGAAGGTAAATGTACAACATCGGTAATAACCAGATTGTCAAATTAACATATTATTATCTAAAAGCTTACTCAGTTTATTTCTTGAAGTAAATGGTTGAGTTGAACACGTTTCCAAAAAATAATGTTTCCCTTTGTATTGTTCTCTGCAGAGCTTTTTAAAGAGAAATTAAAACAAAAATAAATAAATATAAATGCACATTTACTAAAAGTTGATGACGGCAACTTTTTGCTGTGAATGTCCCCCCCCCCCCCCACAAAAAAAATAAAAAAATAAAAATCTCATGAATTAGATTTGGTATTGAGCCAAAACTTTCACAGGTTGGTTATATAAATTTGTACCTTTTTGAGGATTTAGGATGGTTTCTAGCCATTTGGGATGGTTTCTAGCCATTTGGGATGGTTTCTAGCCATTTGGGATGGTTTCTAGCCATTTGGGATGGTTTCTAGCCATTTGGGATGGTTTCTAGCCATTTGGGATGGGTTTCTAGGGGGTTAGGGTTAAAGAGCAATCGAAGTGAACACATTATTTAATTTATGATGATTGCCAGTCAATTAATTACACTTAGAGAATGCTCGGTCAATTACATGTTTGTGGAAAATCACATTTTTAAAAGTAATTCATGTCCTTCCTACAAGAAAAAGAGCAACATACCAATTCAAATAAAACATTTGGTAGAGAAAATCACAGACTATGTCTGACCTGTATTTGTTAATCTTCTGTGGCAGAAAATAAATAGCAAACTGTCAGGCCTTGTGCAATGTCCAAATAAAAATGAACTAATATTGAGGAATTCTGCAACACTTACCACTTAAGTGTGAGAACCAGCGTTCAACCAAGCGCACAATTATGTGAAAACAAATATTATCGCACACTACTCCAAAGATAACATCCTAAATGAACCAAAGAAGTTTTCTTTGACACAGCCAGCCCTCCCCTTTGAGCAAAGAATCAACAACATGTTTGATTTGAACTTGAGACGACACAACACTACCAGTAGGACCCTGGTAACTACACTAAGGCAAGAGTACAAACTGTGCCATCAAAAGAAGGGTTGTTTTTACAACACAGTACAATGACATGGCTGTCCTTAGTAAGACCATGGACTCTGTTGGTAGAGGGTCTGTGCTTTATCAATTTTATATAAAATACAGGCTGAGTCTGCCAGGACACCAAGGAGCCAATTCCTTAAACAAACATTATTGCTAAGTATTATAAACAGACTACCAGCCAAAATCTATACAATTTGAATGAAATTTTGGCTGGTAACCAATAAAACCTGCTCAGCAAAAGTGTCTGTTAATTATACTAGTGCTGGGAGTTACCGGTTTAGTTTGCTAACCATTTAACCAAATCTATCACAGTCAGTTACCCAAAAATCGTCACCTGATGGCCACACAAACTAGATCGTCAGTAAATTTTCAGCCCTACAGATCTGCTCCAAATGTAAGATCTTTTGAGGGCTCCTACGTATTTATGTACAGTAATGCAAACTTGTAGTATTACATTCAAATACTCAGAGAAGAAATTTCTGCTTTGAAAAACAAAAGAAGAAAATAGAGAGCTTAATAATTAATTGAACAAACAGTGCCCAATAATTTTTTTCGAAAACCCCTACGTTTTTCAAAAAATGGCCTTTTAAGATGCCCAAAGGCTAATGTACACAATATGTGCGCACAAATCTGATTTGGATTATCTGGCGCATGTGCAATGCTCGTTGTCTAATGTAATGGCACGGCATAAGGAGGTTCTACCAGTACCAAGTCAAAGAAGGAGTCCAACTTGGGCTACATAGATGTATGTACACAGTACACACAAGTGTAAAATGGAGTCATCTACATGTAACTTTGTGCATTTTGACAACTTATAAATACAGCTGAAACTTATTCAAATCAATTTTTACACTAAGTGTATATTGGTTCCGACATTAAAACAAAATTGAGTCTTTCAAAATTTGGGCACAGTGTCCCCTTAACTTGCCGTACTTTTACAACACTCCAATCCAGCCTGTCAATCAAATGGCATGGATTAACCAGGGTCACGCTAATCCATGACAATTGTTCCTATAACAATCACACATTTTGATTTTATACAGGAGTTGTCTAGCGTTGCTAAGGGACAGCAGGCACTATGGTCATGTACAGTTGGGTATATTAGAAAAGTTCTACAAAAATTATAAAATATAATTCTTTGCCGAAGAATCATATTTTATCTTTGGAATATGTTCTTCAATGCACTCTCTTCATCATTATCATTGTTCGGCAAAGACTTATGTCCATGGCCACCTCATCCTCAAAGTGTAATTGGGACATATTGCTGGAGGTGCTGCCATGACCCATTCTTGTACAATCACTTCTTCTGTCAGCTCATCCACACTTCTGCCTCTCCGCTTCGTCACGTTGTCCCGCAGTGCAGTTTTAGGTATCATCTGCCATGTCTCGTGCAATTTTTTGGCAACTTGGTGATAAAAATATTGCTTAATGAAATCACCTTTTGGTTGATGCATTTTTGTGGGGCCACGTTTTGATTTTGCCAGTGCATGGCCGATATTAAGCTGAGGATTTGACAATGTGGTCTCCCGAAGAAATTTCGAAGCTTGTGACAGATTTTGAAGTTCCAAATAAATATTATTTACTTAAATATCAGAATTTATTGAATAATAAAGTGAGAAATAAAGTGTTTAAATAGGAATGTTTTGTGATTTTAAAAAACTGTGTACAGGGAGTAAGTTTTATACAGAACAGCAGGAAATGCATCACGTGATCCGTAATGCACTGAGTGATTGGAAGGGTCACCCTTCTTGGCCCTTTTGGCAGTTCTGCCTATTGAACTTACTCCAACTGTGACGGGCTCGTGAAATAAGAATATAAAATAAATAAATAAATCACCGAAGAACAATATTTTATGTAAACTCTTACAGGACAAAACACAAACACATTTGTTCAGCCTTTAAAATTTCAGTGTTGTATTAATATGAATGGATTTGGAGATAACATATTAAAATAGACACAAAGTACAGTTAGGACATTCTCACTCACGGTGCCATGCTTGTACAGTAAAGTTCCATTGCATTTTTTTTAGGAAGGACCCTGAATATTAATTACTTAAAAATCTGTAACTTTTGAACCGTTTAATCAATTTGTTAAAAAAAAAATTGTATTAAGTTTGATATTTTTTGCCCTTTTAATCAATATGAGTTTTGTACAGAAACAAGGAATTTGAATTTTGGGTCTAACATCCCTAAAGTGTAGGCAAGTGAGGATTGGAAGTGAAACAAGTGAAATGTTGGCTCTTCTCATTCTGTCGTCTGCTAAAAACACACTGTGCACAAGTGGCGGTTGGGTTCGACATTCTTTCAGTACAAATATCGGAAAGAATGTCGTATCCGACCGCCACTTTTTAAGGGGTTTTTGGAATTTTTTTGCAACCACTAACCAGTTAAAAAATGATTCTATCAATTTTTGGTGGTACAGAAAGCGAAAACTATCTTTAACCCTAACCCCCTAGGTATTCTGGCTAGGAACCTTCCTGAATCCTCCAAAATCCATCAGTGCACTTTTGGAAACATGCCCTTATCTTCAAAATGCACCATGCATTTTCGTTGATCTTTCATATTCAGCACTTATGGCCTGTACTTCTTGCCAGGTATAGTAATTTTGCCCCATTTGAAGAGGTGAAAGTACTAAATTTTTCCAAAAAGTGCCCCTTGTAGGATTTTGATGGATTTGGAGTGGTTAGGGTTATAATCCACTTTTATGATGGTTTTCGGACTTGATTTCCCTTCTAAAAGAAAATCCTCCCCTTCAAAAAATAGAAGGATCCTATTATAGTTGCCACTATGCATGTACAATGACCATGTTGGTCACTAATGGGGGAGTTGACCGAGGAAGTCATGGTATACCAAAAATGCCTGATTTTTCATGAAATAAATATCCTGGAATAATTTGAAGTATATGTCCATCATCATCTATATGTTCTCCACCTTACTGGGTAGGTAAGATTACATTATTGGTTATGTTGAATGAGAAAAAGTGGCAGTCGGATACGACATTCTACTACAAATATGTATGACTAGTCTGAGATTGACTGTAAATTAGCCCCATTCTTGGGCTAATACACTGGACATCCTCTGTATACGTGGCCCTAGCCCCACATTTACAAAAAAGTGGTGATTTGTTAAACTTGTTTAACAATTGATCTGCTACTTACCTCACAATAAAACTCATTGATAAGGTACTCTAAATCCAAGCAGACAACTCTGCCATAAAATCCGTGGACAGAATGTCAAACCCAACTGCCACTTATGCACATTGTCTTTGAAGCACGTTTTAAACATGTGTTTTTAGCAGAATTAAAAATGGCCAACATCTCACTGGATAGTGCATAAAAATTGCTCAGATTATCTCAAAATATTGTTTCTAATCCTCACTTGACTGCACTTTCCTCTCCTTACATGTGTCCTCTATCATCTTTAACCCTAACCACCCTGAATCCATCAAAATCCATCCCCCTGTTTTGGAGGATTTCGGCGGATTCAGGATATCTCCACATTGAGCATATGGCAGACTTTGATGGATTCAGGATTTCAATAGCTTTTAATTGCTTGGTCATGTTGGTTGATGTATTTTGATGGATTATAGTTACATGTACTGTACATGTACATCCAACACTTGTATGTGTTAGATTTTGATGGATTCTATGCAGCAACATACTATACAAATTTTCATGTGAGCATGGTATCCTGAATCTGCCAAAATCGGCCAGAAATTTAGTGGTGGATTTTGGCGGATTCAGGATATGTCCAATATCTACACTGGCGGATTCTGATGGATTCAGGACACCAGCATTTTGTGTGTGACAAAAATGGTGGATTTTGATGGATTCAGGATACTTTCTAGTAAAAATACCCAAGGGGTTAGGGTTAAAAGGAAAATCTGTGATATTTGTTATGGATCGTAAAGTGACAGTTGTATGCTACATTTTTTCCAAATCCACTATAGACCAAATGCATATGATGTCACAAACTGAATATCGCCCTCTATCAGAGGCTAGAGAAGGTCACTCATTGGTTCATGTATGCGCGCTGTGCCTATACGCACGCCCAGTGCATATACATGAACCAATGAGTGACCTTCTCTAGCCTCTGATAGAGGGCGACCTTCTGTTTGCGACGTCATATGCATCCATAAGGTCTACTATTGCAGGATCAGTTCAAGTTCACTTTTGTGTAACTATCGAAGAATTCTTGTACAAATATAAATCCCAAGAATTCTTAAATAATTTCACAAAAGTGAATTATTCTACAATATTGGCCTAATGGAAAAGTTGTCTGCTTGGACAAGACTAACGTTAGTATTAAGACTCAAGAGTATCCTCAATTTACCCTAAATGACGCGCCTAAGGTTATATAATCAACTGGACGGTAACTTACAAATGAAATTAGCAGTTTGGTGTTTCAGTTTGTTTCAGTGAAGGATTCTCTTGTAAAATGCTGAATTTCAATGCATGATCATACGCATGGACGTCTTGAGCGCCATTTTTTGAGATGCACAGAACTGTGGTCATCAAAAAATTGATGTTGGTATAATGACTCACCCCAAACTGTTAAAGTTGATGGGGGTACAGAAAATGTACCAAAGAAGAAAAACAGTTGAATCATGTTTCATCTTATTCCCAGATGGTTGTAAAATTGTTTTTAATTTTGACAATAAAAATAAAATAAAATGGTATAATTTGGAGAAGCTCTCAAAACTTTTATAAGTTTTAATCAATATTCTTGAAAGACCAATAAAATGGAAGGTGGTTAAAATTTATGCAAAAAGTACTTTAAAACTTTGAAATGTGTAAAAATGCTGTTAACATTTTGTCAAATAAAAGATTTCTTTTCATAACCATGATATTAATGTTTCATTTTCTCAATAATTTTCCACTACCGTCGAAATAAACACCAACGAATTAAGTAGTCTTCGTTCGCTTCTTCTATAAGGAATGTGTCCATTTTGAGGATCAGTATAATTGCAAATGCAAAGCATTCATATATTTTGGTTTCCACAGACAACACATTGTTGACGGCATAGAACAATCAAATCACTGATGTTCATGAAAAAAAAATTGAGGTCATGTAAATCCCTTACTATATCGTCCATGTACGTAATTCGCCGCACTCGTGAAATGACGCACCTACTTTTGGCTTAGCATTTCTCGGAAAACTTACAAAACTATGGCGCATTACTGGTTGCATAAACTTATCTAAGTCGTGCTTGTTACAGAAATAAAAATTATAGTGAAATTGTATGATTTACTGGAAAGTTAGTGCTTGTGAAAGTAGAACAAGTTGTTTAACCGCTGATTTTACTAGATACAAATAGTAAGAGATTTACATGACCTCAGTTTGTTTTCATAAACATCTGTGATTTTATTGTTCTATGCTGTCAACAAGCTGCTGTCTGTGGAAACCAAAAGATATGAATACTTTGCATTTGCAATGATTTTTAAAGAAATACTGATCCTCAAAATGGACATATTCCTTATAGAAGAAGCTTAACGTAAGACTACTTAATTCGCTGGTGTTTATTTCGACGGTAGTGGAAAATTATTGAGAAAATGAAACATTAATATCATGGTTATGAAAAGAAATCTTTATTTGACAAAATGTTAACAGCATTTTTACACATTTCAAAGTTTTAAAGTACTTTGCAAAAATTTTAATGACCTTCCATTTTGTTGGTATTTCAAAATATTGATTAAAAGTTTTGAGAGCTTCTCCAAATTATACCATTTTATTTTAAAAATTGAAAACAATATTTTATTTTAAAAATTTAAAAACAATTTTACAACCATCTGGAATAAGATGAAACATGATTCAACTGTTTTTCTTCTTTGGTACATTTTCTGTGCCCCCATGAACTTTAACAGTTTGGGGTGAGTCATTATACCAACATCAATTTTTTTGACCACTACAATTCTTGCCCTCAAAACGGCGCCAAGACGCCCACGCCGTATGATCATGCATTGAAATTCCGCATTTCACAAGAGAATCCTTCACTGAAACAAACTGAAACACCAAACTGCTAATTTCATTTGTAAGTTACCGTCCAGTTGATTATATAACCTTAGGTGCGTCATTTAGGGTAAATTGAGGATACTACTACTAGTATTTGTATCTAGTAAAATCAGTGATTAAACAACTTTTTCCACTTTCACAAGCACTAACTTTCCAGTAAATCATACAATTTCACTATACTTTTTATTTCTGTAACAAGCACGACTTAGATAAGTTTATGCAACCAGTAATACGCCATAGTTTTGTAAGTTTTCCGAGAAATGCTAAGCTAAAGGTAGGTGCGTCATTTCACGAGTGCGGCGAATTACGTACATGGACGATACATGTTACATGTACAGTAGAGTAGGCACGTAGAACTTAGAAGATCAAAAGTTTAAAAATTCGAATATGGCATTATTATGGGGCTCGACGTTAGGCACTCGAATTTATATTTTGACAAAGTTGACGCTTGAAAAAGAAAAATTAAAAAACAATTTCGTGGCTGTTTTCAAGAGTAGGCTATATAATACTTTATTCAGAAAGTTCTACTCACCACCATTAACCAGATCACGGTCAGGTCAGATCATTTAATTTGCAAAACCATCAAAATTTGAATTTCTTCACCACCACCAAAAGTAATAAATAAACTACGCCCTCAATCGATCGAAATGACAAGTCAAGAAGCCAGGAAGTGGAATTTTTGGTCTAGGATAACTGGGGTATTACTAAAAATGTGTAATTTCTAAAAACTTTAGAAACGTTTTATGTAGAATTACTCATTTTATTGAATAAACTTCTATTCATCCTGAGAACAAACTTAATCAGTTTGGATGAGACATTTGCGGCACTAATCCAACATTGATTGTTTGGAAGTTGTAAGTTTATGTTCTATTTTTATTCGGTGGGTAACAACTTTTTGTTTTTAAATTTAAACATAAAAGACATGTAACAGTTATTGTCGTTATTTTCTCATAAATAAATAAATACATATATACATAAATAAAATAAATAAATAAATAAATACATAAATAAATAAATAAATAAATAAATAAATAAATAAATGAATAAATAAATAAATAAATAAATAAATAAATAAATAAATAAATAAATAAATAAATTTAAATTATAATAATAATGACTACATATGCGCTGGAAAAGTACTCGTTTTGCGTATTCAACAAAAAAACAAACAACAAATTTAAATTATTAAATAGCAAGAAAAAAGACAGTAATAAGCACCACAAAATTGTTGGGTTTAGAAATGTGCGTAAACATTAACAACCCCACTGAAAATAATCGACTTATGTGAGACATTAAATGTTATGTAAGTTTGGTGAATTTATTGAGTAAAGCAAAAAAAGACACTAATCGCATGAACTGTTCAACTATTGCATTCATGCATGTTGATCTGTCTCAATAAACCTTTTCACTTCGATCTCGGAGCCGAGTTTGCTAGTCGTTATAGCATGATGTCGTTCGACTGAAAAGAAAAAGAAACATAATATATTCGATTCAGTTTGCACTCATTAACACCGCTTAATTCTCCACGTTTCGACTAACTGTCTATTCACCTTAATCATGAGTTATGTCTTATTCCCGTATGCCAAGGAATGAACTTTTCTTTGGAACTACCAGATTATTGGCCGGGCCTTCTCGTTGGTACATGCAGCATGTAAGCTACAGGGTGTGTCGTGGCCGAGCGGTCTAGCTTACCGGATTCAGGTTCTGGTGTTAGCAACATAATGTGGGTTCGAATCACGGCCGTGACACTTGTGTCCTTGAGCAAGACACTTAATCATAATTGCTTCTCTCCACCCAGGGGTTAAATGGGTACCTGTGAAGGCAGAGTTGGTTTGCTCTATATGCGCTAGAAATGGCAGCAATTGAGCTGTATACTCCCCAAGGGAGCTGAGATGGTTTCAGGAATGATTTATGAGCCTTATGAGCAGGGATAATAATATAATGCGGCTTGAGCACCACTTAGTTGGTGGATACGTGCGCTGTATAAGTCCACACATTATTATTATTACAGAGTGTGGCTGTGAGAATTACAACCTCACTTTGGTATAATTGACATTTTTTGTACCATTGTATAGATTGTTAATTGTGGAAAAATATTTACACAAAGGTGACCCCAATTTGACCTTACTTCCTGTCCAAACCGGAAGTCAAACTTTAATATTAAAAAAAAATCATATCTCAACAACCACAAGAGGTAAATTGACATTTTTTGTACATTGTATAGATTGTTAATTGTAGAAAAATATTTACACAAAGGTGACCCCAATTTGACCTTACTTCCTGTCCAAACCGGTAGTCAAATTTTAATATTTAAAAAAATCATATCTCAACAACCACAAGAGGTAAATTCACAATTTTTGTACCATTGTACAGACCGTTAATTGTCAAAAAATATTTACAAAAAGATGACCCCAATTTGACCTTACTTCCTGTCCAAACCGGAAGTCAAATTTTAATATAAAAAAAATCATATCTCAACAACCACAACAGGTAAATTCACAGTTTTTGCACCATTGTACAGATTTTTAATTGTCAAAAAATATTTACACAAAGGTGACCCCAATTTGACCTTACTTCCTGTCCAAACCGGAAGTCAAACTTTAATATTTAAAAAAAATCATATCTGAACAACCACAAGAGGTAAATTGACATTTTTTGTACATTGTATAGATAGTTAATTGTAGAAAAATATTTACACAAAGGTGACCCCAATTTGACCTTACTTCCTGTCCAAACCGGAAGTCAAATTTTAATATTTAAAAAAATCATATCTCAACAACCACAAGAGGTAAATTCACAATTGTTGTACCATTGTACAGACCGTTAATTGTCAAAAAATATTTACAAAAAGATGACCCCAATTTGACCTTACTTCCTGTTCAAACCGGAAGTCAAAGTTTAATATTTAAAAAAATCATATCTCAACAACCACAACAGGTAAATTCACAGTTTTTGCACCATTGTACAGATTGTTAATTGTCAAAAATATTTACAAAAATATGACTCCAATTTGACCTTTACTTCCTGTCCAAACCGGAAGTCAAAGTTTAATATTTATGATTGATGTATGTAAACCATCCGGTGAACAATAAAGATCTGTGGCTAGTTTTTAAAAAAAAATCAGAATTTTTTGAAATTTCAGGATAATTAACATCTGTTGGTCTTGAAATTCCCTTGTAACCTTGTTGAGGATCTTCTAGGTGTAGTCGGAAGAGAAGTTTTATTCGATCATTATCATTCTTTTATTATACCATTATTGCATTTGAAATGAAGTTTAAATTTAGTGTAGGGCCTAATGTGATTAATTTCAAATCATTGAAATGAACTTCAAATAAATCATCGTTGATAACCACATCATATTTTACAGGGTACTCTTTAATATGAAAAAAAATAATAATGTAAAGTTTCTTTAAAAAACATTCTGACGTCATCATCACTGCCCTGACAAAACCAGAACACCTATGTGTTTGTAATATAACATACACTTAAGTCTAGTTTTTGGTTTTTTTTGCTATGAAACGATGTCCAATTGTAACCAAAATTGCTGGATCGATTGGAATTCTGCTGTGCTGTGCTTTAAATGACTTTTTTCACATAGGGGTTTGAACGTTTGCCCGATTTGTGAGGCCTCTTAGCCACCATACTTTTTATGTGGGAAATTTGGTCCACGCGTATACAATGTATGACGTATTTCTCTGTTGGCAACACTTATATGTATGGCCGAAAAAAAACGCGTCACCGCACTGATTTTGAAGCCGACCGATGACCAGAAACCAGAGACTTTTTTGGGGGGCCTTAAATCTCAACTATCAATATCAAGTCAGATTGTGCTTCTGATTAATTGACATTTTCATTATCAAGTCTTCGTAGAAGACCACATGACGTGAATGGGTTACCCTGATAAAAGATCATAAATAAATAAATAAATAGACAACAACGTCATCATTACAGTCATGATTACCTTCGTCACTGATTATGTCAGCGTCACCTCATTATTAATTATTGTCACTGCAGTGGCGTAGCTATATGATTTTTCCCAGGGGGCAAATACATACAAGCAAAACATCCGTCTTTATACGAAAAAAGGGTTAGAACCGAAATAAAAGGTCAAAACGCTAATGATGCAGTGCTGTTTGTTTATTTGGGCATGATTTTCATGGGCGGATCCAGAACGTTTTTTAGGGGGGCTGAGAACCAAAAACAATTATTTTTCAGTACTACAAAAATTACAATGAAATAATCAAAGGGAGAGAAAAACAAAGCACACTGTGAGAATTTGAGTGCGTTCGCCCCTCCCCTCCCATCCCCTCTCTCTCTCTCTCTCTCTCTTTCTCTCCCTTTTTTTAAACGATTTTAGGGGGGGGGGGCTACAGCCCCCTTAGCCCCCCCCCCCTGGATCCGCCAATGATTTTGTATGGATTATGTTCATTTTCAATTCTCAAAACGAGTGTGATTTTTTTCTGTTCTCTTAAAAATATTTTTCCGACAATGGGCAATTGATATGTAGCCTATATTTCTTTCCTGAAAAGGCTTGCAGGCCACCCCTGCCAGTAGGGAATCACGTTTTTCTTTAAAGAAACAACGATTTTTCCCTTTTATCTAATAGCCTTCAAAACCGAATCAACTCAAACTTTCTCACATAGACAGTTGTCTTTATGACAAGTAATGAAAATTGTGAAATTTAAATTTTGTCGGATAAACTGCATCACAGGCGGAATTATGGGCAGTCGGAATAATCATCAATTCTTGCTTATTATGTTATTATTCCATAAATACCAAATTTCAAAAATGTTGTGTAAAGATCCGGCCCTTTACCCAGCCGCCACTGTGTCGCTGTCATC
>CM055819.1:29221712-29255760 GCA_029582265.1 Zoroaster sp. YZ-2022 | reverse complement strand
TGTGACTGTACAATCACCGATGGTAAAAAACCAGACTATGTGACTGTACAATGCCCGATGGTAAAAACCAGCCTATGTGACTGTACAATGCCCGATGGTAAAACCAGCCTATGTGACTGTACAATGCCCGATGGTAAAAACCAGCCTATGTGACTGTACAATGCCCGATGGTAAAACCAGCCTATGTGACTGTACAATGCCCGATGGTAAAACCAGCCTATGTGACTGTACAATGCCCGATGGTAAAACCAGCCTATGTGACTGTACAATGCCCGATGGTAAAAAGTAGCCTATGTGACTGTACAATGCCCGATGGTAAAACCAGACTATGTGACTGTACAATGCCCGATGGTAAAAAGTAGCCTATGTGACTGTACAATGCCCGATGGTAAAAACCAGCCTATGTGACTGTACAATGCCCGATGGTAAAAAGTAGCCTATGTGACTGTACAATGCCCGATGGTAAAAACCAGCCTATGTGACTGTACAATGCCCGATGGTAAAAAACCAGCCTATGTGACTGTACAATGCCTGATGGTAAAAACCAACTGATGTGACTGTACAATGGCTGATGGTAAAAACCAATAATTCAGTTCAAAAACAAATTCTACGGCAAAACAACAAAGACAATGTTTGTTTCTGTCACAGTTCATTCCAATAAGTCAGTGATTCAAATATATAGGCCTACAAATACTTCCGACAGTTAAATTCTTAATTAAAAAAATTAACGAGATAAAAACTATTTGTACAAATTCAATATCTGGAATGTTCATTTTAGATTAAAGTACATCTCATTCACAGTTACTAACCAAAGCACTGTAGGTTTCTATGCAATCATTTCTGTCCCATTCCAGACAGACAAGTGTGTCTTCTTGTTGAGAGGACTCTTTATTTTGGCCCAAAAACGCCTCCATGTTTATAACTAGCAAATCACAATAAAACTATATTGGCTAGAAGTTTTACCTCAGTTACAGTTACCATGTACACCAGTCATCAGATTTGATTAAAGTTCATAAATGAAGGACAGAAAACTTGTTTAAAAATTTTTTTTTTTAAATCAAACCTGATTTGCCTGAAACCAGCCTATTTAAAAAAAAATACTTCTTCCTAAAAAGCAGCCTACCGGCACGAAGTCAATGGAGGAGAAATGTGGCCGGTCAGAAAATTTATGTTTTTTATGTATATAGCAAATTATGGTGAAAATTATTAAGAATTAGTTAAATTACATACAGAACATTTGTATAATCAAGAAAAGAACCATTTTTTATTCCCAGAAACCATGGAAACAGAGAATTTCTCAGCTGATTTCTGGATGACAGTTATATTCAAGCAAACAGTTTGGTTTTCGGAACATATTTTCTTTTAGAAATATTCTCCACCTCAACAAAAAATATATATTGCATATAAATTAAATGGTAAAAAGGAGAAAACAATGCCTTGTGCCACTTGCCTTTTTATATGTTCCTGATATTCAATTATTATTTTGTATACAATCTGATTAGCGGTAGGAACAACAATTTATTGGCGTTTGATGGGCGGCGATCCGTGTCCCCAATCTACAATCGGGGAACATGCGGTAATATCATACGGTCCCAAAATAATACAAAAAGATAATAGTTTCTTGATAAGATAATGGTTCTTGTCTCAACTTGCACTTTATTTAATTTTAGTATTTTTTTAATGGTTTTGTTTTTCGGGTGGCATCAATTTTGTATTTATTTATTTATTTTATTTATTTATTTATTTTTATTTTATTAGTTTTTTAATGTTTTTAATTTTACGCTGGACCGACACCACAATTTACAATCATTATTATTGTGGGTTTGACCACGGTTTAGTCTGAACGCTTCTTCCATTCACAGTCTCCAATTTTTAGATTAATTATTTAATTTGTCGCTGTGAGTGACAAATTACATAATTATTCTAAAGATAGGAGACTGTGGAAAGCATTCAAACTAACTTGGTTTGAACATAATGCTTTATTTGTTTTTTAAATACAATGAAATTTATCTGCAATTTTCCCCATTTGTTTTTAGAAGAATAAAAATGCTCTGTAAAAGACTATTATTAGTATTAAAATAGATTTTGGGAGAAAATAAATTCTTTTCTTCATTATAAAAATGTTCTATTTATAATTTAACTGATTTCTTTTTAAAATTTCTCCATAATTTTGCTATAAAACGTAAAAACTTCCAACTTCTTGCCGACCACCTTTTCTCCTCCATTAACTTTGTTAGGCAATTTCATGAAAATTTGAAGTTGTTCCAAAACCTTTAATTCTCATTTAGGGTTAAAGGGCTTTAAAAATGCAACAAAACAAGGGGTCTCCCAGCCTCAGTCATAGTGTGAACGGAACAAATGTTAATGGACTTTTTAGAGTCGTGATTTGGGGAAATTTTGTTATACAATTTGAGGCAAAAAGTTGTGACCATTTTACACAGTATATAACAGTTTGTAACAGTTTCTACTCTATTTTAAAGGAATTGCATGATCTTTAAAGCATTACCTATTAACAAAAAGGTCATGTCAATACGCCCATGGCAGATTACTGTGTTAGGTTTGATGTAGTGCCCGGAAACACACAGTAAACTGGTCACATTAAATGAGGTTAAAACCTATTAGTACATGTATAGCGCCCTCACAAGCAGTGACCGTGTACTTACCTAAATTTGTACACAAACGTGTGCGTTTGTATGGCTACAACTTTTTTCCAAAACCCATTTCCCAAGTTCACTAGCACTGCACGCACAATTCCGAAGGCGATATTGGCTTATATTATAAAATGATGCATTTCCCCACAATTTCCCTTCCCATTTTCGCCCGTTAAAGAACACTTTCTGTTTCTATGTAATCTCATGATGGTCGTCGGACCCTTGAGTACGTAAAATTTTACCTGAAAATGGTGATATTTCCCACTTGTTTATGCTTCAGTGGCTAACGTTCATGCACACATGTACATACACGTAGGCAAAACTGTTTGTGCGCATGCGCATTTCCATCTGTACACGTGTGTGCGAATATAACTTTTATAAGATAATGAATATTATAAGATTTGGTGCTTAAAAATTATTATTTTAAAAACTGCGACAACAAAGTGACACTAATAAAAAGTGAAATTAATTTGTTCATCTCCTGAGCGCAAGAATCATAAAAACCCACGCGTCGCACGACTCACTCTCATTCGCCGAAAGTATCCTACAATATTTGCATACCAGTAAAATGTCCAATTCCTGACCTTCAGACGATCATAAAAATCCAGGGACCTTTTGCAAAAAACTCCCCAGACAACTAGCCTAAACGGTGGTACACGAAAGAGGGCGCCATATCGTTGATTGACCTCACAGTACGTGGAATTTCTTTTCGTTTTTTGAACGACATGTAATTATACGCTCCGGCGGCTTTTCGCAGCGCCACTCAACACGTTACGCAATAAGGAATGTCCATTCATTTCTGCTTAAATAGAGCTGCTTTAGTTCTTTGCATTCACTCTCGGTCAAGCGACACACCTTGCTACACGAGTTACGAATACCTCTCAATACGCTTTCCTTTCGTGCGTCATGTCAGACAGCGAGGTACAATCGCAGCCTCTCGGCGGCAATCAGCAGATACTACAAGCCATCCAAGCACTGACTAGCTCTATCGACTCTAGAGTCGAATCTGCTTGTAAAAAGCAAAGACTGGTCGACACACCGACGTTCAAGAGGGAGGGCAACCAACAGCAATTTTCTCATTGCGAAAAAGTCCTCAACCTGGTCGAATCTTCCCTACATAACATCGACACACTCGACGTAGACCAAGCCAAAATCAATCTTGAAGAGGCAGTCAAGACCATCAAAGAACGCCAAAAGTTAATTCGGCTCGCCGATAGATCGGAGCTTGGCTGGGGCGTCGTTAGAGAATACATGTCCGATACTCTGGCCGCAGACTCTAGCGATGAGAAGAGAATCAAAAAAGCCGAAAAAGCAGCCGCATCCAAGAAACCGGCACCTAAGAAACGACCCAGCAGCAGACCTTATCAAGCCAAGCCAGCGCCGTCTGCAATGCGTTCTGTTACTCCTTTTCGTCAGCAGCTTTTTCGCCCCTACCAGTACCGGGGGCTCTATCCCGACAACCGTACCTGCTTCCAATGCGGCATCCAGGGCCACGTCCGTACAAACTGCCCATCCCTTCGAGCACTACAGCAACCCCTCGGACCAAGAGCAGTCGACAAGCTGTAGAGACTGGGAGCATCAAGATAACGGGAAAACGCCAGAAAGAGTTCAAGGTAGATTAAAACGGTGCGTTCCCTTTTGGAGATCTGTATTAAAAGCCAGCAAGTTTGTTTTAGACGTTTTGGATTCGGATTACAAGATCCCATTTATAACCAGCCCACCTCCATTCATAGCAAAGAATAACGCATCCAGCCTTGCCCATCCCAATTTTGTTGATAAAGCCATTTCTGAGCTCTTGCTAAAACGTTGCATTATCGAAGTAAATAACCCTCCCCATTGCTGCAACCCTCTCACAGTTGCCGTAGGTAAGAAATTAAGGTTAGTTCTCGACTTGCGCCACCCCAACCAATTTGTTTTCAAAACCAAGTTCAAATACGAACACCTCAACCACATTTCCCAAGTTCTAGATCGCAACCAATACTACTTCACATTCGACCTCGAATCTGGTTATCACCACGTAGATATTTTTGCTCCACATCAAAAGTTTCTCGGATTTTCTTGGCGTTTTAGTAATTCCTCCACCAAATTCTACGTTTTTCGCGTCATTGCCTTTCGGTCTTTCCAGCGCATGCTACATCTTCACTAAGATCATTAGACCACTCATTTATCACTGGCGTGCACAAGGCATCACATCATTCGCTTACATCGACGACGCCATCATAGTTTCTCCAGATCTGACCACTGCCCTATACAACAGTCGTATAGTCAAAGACGCCCTAGTCAATAACGGCTTCGTCCCGAGCAAAACGAAATGCATTTGGAATCCCTAAACAACCATTAAGTTTCTCGGCATGATCATAGATTCGCTCACGCTGACCTTTTCCGTGCCCACTACCAAAATTATTAAACTTATAGCTTCAATCGCGACGGCCCTATTAGACCACACACTATCTACCCCTATCCAAGTACGATCTATCGCTAGCATCGCTGGCCAGATAATATCGATGTCGGCAGCTCTAGGTCCAGTCACGCGCCTCATGACACGCGCCACGTATAGATCCATCGAATCTAGATCCTCGTGGTCCGACGTCGTGCACTTATCTTGCGACTCTATCGCAGACCTAAAATTCTGGCAAACGAACCTTGACGCATACAACGGATTTTCCATAAAACATCAGCACGCACCATCTCTCGTAATCTATTCAGACGCAAGCGATATCGGCTGGGGCGGACACGTCCAAGATGTCCCCCAAATGAAATTCAACGGCACGTGGACGGAAACCGAAAGATGGCGCAGTTCAACTTGGCGAGAGCTAGCCGCTGTTCTAAGAATACTATCTGAATTGAGCGACCATTGCTCACACGAGAAAGTCAAGTGGTACACGGATAACACTAACGTTCCCCGCATCATAGCGCACGGTAGCACAAAACCTGACCTACAATCATTAGCAATCTCCATCTTTAACTTGTGTTTGAAACATAATATCGTCATAATGGCGGAATGGATACCCCGAAATATCAATACAATCGCAGATATCAGTAGGGTCACCGACTACGACGACTGGTCCGTCGACCAGACAAGTTTCGCGCTCGTCGACAAACTTTGGGGTCCCCATTCCATAGATCGTTTCGCTTCTCCTACTAATTTCAAAGTCCCAACGTTTAATTCCAGATTTTGGTGCAAGGGATCAAAGGGAGTAGATGCGATCTGTTACAATTGGTTTAACGAGAATAATTATACTTGTCCTCCAATTTTCCTCATAGTTGCCGTTTTGAGGCACTTTGCGAAATGTAGAGCTTATGGCACTCTTATCGTCCCGAAATGGACGTCGGCCTATTTCTGGCCGTCATTGTGTTCCGATGGCGTTCATTTAAACAGTTTCATCCATGACTGGCGCCTACTCAGAATTTCCTTTGCCCCACCATTACTCGATCAGGGGTCAGTTTTCAACAGCTCGCCGACATTTTTGTCTCTGGCGTTAAGAATAGATCACACAATTCCTCCAAGAAAAACTAACAGAGGCTTTTGTTGTTCCGACCTTGGCTATTGCCAACACTGCTTATACACCTAGCTAAGTTCAAATTGAACTATCCCCCTTCACAGCTATGCCATAATTCGTGCCCGAGCCACCAAATCCATACATTTCCCGGTTATCTGATACCGGCGCGAAATCGAACAAATTGAGTTGCTTTCGCAACCGTGAATCACCAGATTTGTTGGTTATATTATTTTACATATTCCCAGCATTGAACGTTTATGGGCATGGTTGTTTGATACCAAGTTATTTTCCATAATGTCTTCGACACGGCCATTTGGTGCCGTCACTTGCACAATATTGTTCCAGGTTGGCCAGTCCTCTGCATAAACTCCTTACTTTTCTTTACCCTTTCTTTTGCGTTTCTCATCAGGGTCCGCTACGACCAACCCCAACGTGCACCATCGAAAACATTGTCAGTTTCATTCTTTTTATTTCACTACCGACTCTTACCGAACATGAGGTAAAAAATAGAAAAGAAATGTATTTTCTGACGGAAGAAAGTGGAATTTCTTTTCGTTTTTTGAACGACATGTAATTATACGCTCCGGCGGCTTTTCGCAGCGCCACTCAACACGTTACGCAATAAGGAATGTCCATTCATTTCTGCTTAAATAGAGCTGCTTTAGTTCTTTGCATTCACTCTCGGTCAAGCGACACACCTTGCTACACGAGTTACGCCCACCCTCCCATTCCCTATAATCACTCAATCTTTTACATCATTGTGTATACGGTATCGGTTTCAGGGGGAGTGCACCTTCGCTGAGGGCCCGGGCTGCACCCACGTTTCCTCCACAGGGGGTTTTTCGTGGCCACCGAGTAGCAGCACTAAACGTGCTGCGCTGAACCGATACCAGTCTGAATCATATCTCGTCATACAACGCGTATTCTCCTAGCAGGTCGTAGCACGATACTAATTCCTTACCCGATAGACCGGTGTACTTTAACACCGTACAGACGCATTTGTTCGTCTGACGCACTGTACTGTTGGTCTCTATTTTACTTGCCTCCAACAGATATATGGAACAACCGTGCATCCTCCCTCAGCGACCCATCCCTTCGTGTACACCACGTTGCCGTCTCTCTTGATGTCGGCCAAGGCTGAATCTACCACGACCAAATACAAGGCTTCTTGGACCAAGTGGGAGAACTGGGCTTCATCAAAATCGGACATCACAACGTTCCCGGTCAGCCCGTTTTACTTCGCATTGTACATATCCCATCTGTCGACCACCGGATCCAAGTCCTCCGCTGAGCTTGCCGCAGCATCAATCAAGTGGGCGCACAGTTGGGCCGGTCTGCCTTCACCAACAGACAGCAGTGTGGCTAAGATGGCTCTGCAGGGTTTCAAAAGGCTAAATTCCACACCAACCGTACGGAAAGACCCCATCACACCGGATATTCTGGCAAAGCTACATACCAAACACGGACACAGCTCTGCAACACTGGCAGATCTCCGTATTCTGTTCGTATGTTTTATCTCATACGCGGGATTTCTTCGTTTCGACGACATAAAAAACATCAATAGAAATGACTGTAAAATAACGCCAGACCGTCTAACCATACATCTTCGAAAATCCAAAACTGATCAATTCAGGCAAGGAACGGAAGTCGTTATTGCCAGAACGTTTAAGCCAACTTGCCCAGTGTTAGTGGCCGAACGTTACCTCACAACATTAGGCGATCCCGACGATTCACCCTTACCTGTTCTCCGCCGGCTTGTCGCCTCCAAGAAAGGCCTTAGACCATCCACCTATTCACTTAGCTATACACGCACGCGTGAAATAGTTCTGGACGCTCTCCGAACCATCGTCCCCAACGTTGCCACTTACGGCCTTCATAGTTTGAGATCAGGCGGGGCATCTGCTGCCTTCAACGCCAATGTTCCCCCATTCCTTATTTCCAAACAGGGCAGATGGAAAACGGAGAGCGCCAGGAACGTATATTTCCAGTTAGACGAAGAGTCCACTTTATTCGCCACAAAGAATTTAGGCATTTAAACTTTACACGCATTCCGCTTTGGGCTCAGATTATAATCTCCTGTGATAATTTTCAACAGATTATTCCGACTCCAGAAATGGATTCATAACGATTGAAACTTTCGAGTTTAAGAATCGTATAGTAATTACAAGTAGTAAGAGTGTTGAACAGAGTTCAAGTTATTTGTTACTAGAACCTAATAAAATTCCACAGAAAATACCTGTTTATTTAAACTAAGGCCAAAATTAATGGCCGCATTGTTTCAAATAATTTTAAGGTTAATTCGAGATACAATATCACGATATAAAGATTATTAAACAGCAGGGTCCGCTTACGACCAACCCCAACGTGCACCATCGAAAACATTGTCAGTTTCATTCTTTTTATTTCACTACCGACTCTTACCGAACATGAGGTAAAAAATAGAAAAGAAATGTATTTTCTGACGGAAGAATGTAGGAAGAAAACGCACTTCTTATGTACGATGTACATGTGTGTATGTATGTACATGTATGTATATCGTACATACACACACATTGTAATTGTACATGTACATGTATATGTATATATACACATACACATACATGTACACACCGTATTTACTATACTGTGTATACAAAGTGCATACGATTCACATCATGTATTGACTATTGTATAATGTACATGTTCTGATCGTTCAAACGTCAGTAAAATGCCAGCTTGGGCGTCGATAAACTCAACAAACAGATAATTCCGTGGATATGGAAAGATATTCCATATGTAAGTTAAATATTTTATTATGTTTCTAAAATAGAGTGGAACATAAAAAATAATTTGAAAAAACTGAATTTTAAAAACTGCTAGATATACTAATAATACTATAGTAATTTTTATACTGACAGTTATTTGTTGTGTTGCATAATATTAAAGCCTTATCGCTAATATAGCATGCACTGAAGCAACTGCCGCAAAGCATACAGGGATACAAAACAAAAAGGGGCATCTGTTTGGCGCAGCTTTTGTGACGTCAATAATATTTTGTTTGTCCGTGCAGCACGCAGTGGCGCTGTTGCGCCCACAGACATCCCACAATTCCTTGCAGCTGCTATTATTAATATTAGCGATAAGGCTTATGGCATGGCCATAGTTCTAACGTTAATGTTATTTGTATACTCAGTGACGCACCTAAGGATATATCATGGGTAGAATGTTGTATCCGACCATCACTTTTTCTCATTCAATATTTATAACCAATAATGTAATCTTAGTAATTCTTACCAACCCAGTAAGATGGAGAACATATGGATGATGATGGACATGTTCTTCAAATTATTCCAGGATATTTATTTCATGAAAAATCGGGCATTTTTGGTACGATGATTTCCTCAGTCATGTCAGTCTGATGATCTTGTTAACTCCCCCGTTAGTGGGGATCCTTCTATTTTCTGCAAGGGAGGGTTTTTTAGAAGGGAAATAAAGTCCGAAAACCATCATAAAAGTGGATTTTAATGATAGTTTTCGCTTTCTGTACCCCAAAAATCGATAGAATCATTTTATTTACTGGTTAGTGGTTGCAAAAAATACCCCCCAAAACTTTAAAAGTGGCGGTCGTATACGACATTCTTTCCTATATCATCAACTGGACAGTAACTTAAAAATTTAATTAGCAGTTTAGTGTTTCAGTTTGTTTCAGTGAAGGATTCTCTTGTAAAATGCAGAATTTCAATGCATGATTATACGTGTGGACGTCTTGCACCGGTTTTTGATATGCACAGAATTGTGGTCATCAAAAAATTGATGTTGGTATAATGACTCACCCCCAAACTGTTAAAGTTCATGGGGGCAGAGAAAATATACCCAAGAAGAAATACAGTTGAATCATGTTTCATCTTTATATTCCAGATGGCTTGTAAAATTGTTGTTAATCTTGAAGATAAAAATATTGTTTTTGATTTTTAAATTAAAATGGTATAATTTGGAGAAGCTCCCAATTTTTTTTATCAATATTCTTGAAAGACCAATAAAATGGAAGGTGGTTAAAATGTTTGCAAAAAGTACATTAAAACTTTGAAATGTGTAAAAACTGCTGTTAACATTTTGTCAAATAAAAGATTTCTTTTCATAACCATGATATTAATGTTAAATAATTTTCCACTACCAACAAAGTAAACACCAACGAATTAAGTAGTATTCGTTCGCTTCTTCTATAAGGAATGTATCCGTTTTGAGGATCAGTATTTCTTTAAAAAATCATTGCAAATGCAAAGCATTTGTATCCTTTGGTTTCCACAGAAAACAGCTCGTTGACGGCATAGAACAATAAACTCACAGATATTCGTGAAAAAAATTGAGGTCATGTAAATCCCTGTAGTTACTATTTGTATAGATCTAGTAAAATCAGTGGTTAAACAACTTTGTCCACTCACAAGTACTAACTTTCCAGTAAATCATACAAATTCACTATGATTTTTATTTTTGTAACAAGTATGACTTGGATAAGTTTATGCAACCAGTAATACGCCATAGTTTTGTAAGTTTTCTGAGAAATGCTAAGCCAAAGGTAGGTGTGTCATTTCACGAGTGCGGCGAATTATGTACTTGGACGATATATGACAAAATTAAAAAAATACATCCATACAGCTCATTTTCCTTTTGTATTCATTTTGTATATTTATGCCATCTCTATATTATTATAATTTCAGGCTTCCCTTTAAAAAATAATTTACTTGAAGATTCTTTTTTGTATATTGATATTTAATCATCTTTAATATTTTAATTCCTATATTTTTTATATATTGTAATTATCACTGTAATTCAGCCTTTTGGCTGTGATAATGAAACAATAAACCAATAATAATAATTATTATTCTAATCAGTTTGAAGTTATGGGTGTGGCCCACACCGTGTGGGGTTGGTTGAAAGGTGACAAACAATCAAGGGAATCGCTGCCAGGTAATCTGTTTTTTTATTTTTTTATTTTTTTTATTTTATGCAATTCGCCCCACATAAGGCCAATGGCCACTCCAAGGTGGGGGCTATTAAGTCATTGAGTTGTTACGACTCCACACTGAAGAAACCAGCCCCTCGCACCGAAACAAGACAAGTTAATAACCAGCCTCTTCATGGTGCGAATAGGACTGGGAGGGGTAACTAGTCCAGAACAAGGCAGTTGTTAAACTGCCTCTGCCCCTATAAGCAATTATGGTTAAGTGTCTTGCTCAAGGACACAAGTGTCACAGCCGGGATTCGAATCCACATTCTGCTGCTAACACCAGAACTTGAGTCCGGTAAGCTAGACCGCTCGGCCACGACACTCCACGAGTTACAGCATAAAATGAAATCTAGCCTTTGAATACATACTTGTGCATATGATTTAAAAAAAAAAAAAATGTAACTTGAATTCCCATCCCAAATAAAAAAATATGTGTAAGTTTTGGAACTGAACAGTATCGCAAATTCCAAAGAATAAATGCAAGGATTGATGAAAGATTAGTCTTGGTTCAAAACTGTGTTTGTATGTACTTTATATACCTTGGGAAGTATTTCAACATTTTGACAGATTTTGACCCTTGTAGTAGGAGGAGGGTTAATGTCTCAACACTGAACAATTTTCAAGCTAATTTGAATAAATTTACAGTAACCACGCCAAAGAACTGCCTTGTGCTGCCAGCCAAAAAATATCATTGATTGTTGTCTTTAATTGTGACGGTGTTTCTTATATTTGTACAATTATCCCCCGGACTATCAAACCAAGCAGATGTAGTAGTAATTAATTTTGTTAATCCACTTGGGCTGGTGGTCTAGGGGCAATTTCAACCGTGCTTTGATGCTATCGACTTCCTGCCTCAATAAATATTTTATTAATTACCTTGATTTTTCCGTTAATATAGAAAGCTGCTTTGAGTCAGAAAGTCTCACCAATGACAAGCCGTTTGATTCTTTGTGTTCTCAACCTGAATCACAAGTCACCCAATGGATCTAATAAATAAGGAACAATTTGTGTGTGACATTTGTGGCAAATTATTCTTACATGGAAGAAGTCAAAGACGTCATCAGAGAGTACACACCAATGAGAAACTGTTTGTCTGTGACATTTGTGGAAAATCCTTCTCACAAGGAGGCAATCTAAGACGTCATCAGAGGGTACACACCAATGACAAACCATTTGTCTGTGACATTTGTGGAAAATCCTTCTCAGAACGAGGGAGTCTAAGATGTCATCAGAGGGTCCACACCAATGAGAAACCATTTATCTGTGCTATTTGTGGAAAATCCTTCTCACATAGAAGCAGTCTAAGATGTCATCATAGGGTCCACACCAATGAGAAACCATTTGTCTGTGACATTTGTGGAAAATCCTTCTCACAAGGAAGTGATTTAAAATGTCATCAGAGGGTCCACACCACTGAGAAACTGTTTGTTTGTGCTATTTGTAGAAAATCCTTCTTACATGCAAGCAGTCTAAGACGTCATCAGAGGGTACACACCAATGAGAAACCATTTGCCTGTGACATTTGTGGAAAATCCTTCTCACAAGGAAGTGATTTAAGATGTCATCGGAGGGTACACACCAATGAGAAACCATTTGTCTGTGACATTTGTGGAAAATCTTTCTCACATGGAAGCAATCTAAGATGTCATCAGCGGGTACACACCAATGAGAAACCATTTGTCTGTAACATTTGTGGAAAATCCTTCTCACAACGAACTGATTTAAGATGTCATCAGAGGGTACACACCAATGAGAAACCATTTGTTTGTGACATTTGTGGCAAATCTTTCTCATATGGAAGCAGTCTAAAATGTCATAAGAGGGTCCACACCAATGAGAAGCCATTTGTTTGTAAAATTTGTGGCAAATCTTTCTCATATGGAAGCAGTCTAAAATGTCATAAGAGGGTCCACACCAATGATAAACCATTTGTTTGTAAAATTTGTGGCAAATCCTTCCCAGGAGGCAGTCTAAGACGTCATCAGAGAGTCCACACCAATGACTTGGGTTGTAACATTGTGCCAAATATCCTTCTCATAAATAAATTACCACAGGATCCACCAGTGAGAAACCATTTGTCTGTGGTTTCTGTAATAAATCCTTTTTTTCATATAGAAGCAACTAATTAAGAAGTCATCAGAAGTTCCACACCAAAAAAAAACATTCGTTTGTGACATTTTATATACCCAGCAAGTATACCCATCCAATACTGGGTGTTAAAATAACACCAATGGTGTCAACTTTATTCTTCCATGGTGTTTATATTGGGCAAGCTGACCAATAGGGCACAAAAGGTCTCCAGTTTCTGGTCATAGGTCGACTTCAAAATCAGTGCAGTGACACAAATTGGGCAAACGTTCATACCCCAATGTGATAAAGTTGTTTAAAACACAGCAAAGCTAAATTCCAATCAATCCAGCAATTTTGGCTGCAATTGGACATCGTTTCAGAGCACACAAAAAAATTAAAATGCTGACATGCTGAGACTTTTTTTGATGTCCTCTAAGGGAGGAGAGCCAAAGTTATGGTACAGCCAAGCCTTTGAGAAGCCTGGCCAGGCTCAGGCTTTTCACAGGCCTCTGGGCCTATATAATCCCGTAGCTGAGCCCAAAAGTCTGTTTACTAATAAATAGATCTCAGATAGCTCTTATTGTTAACACGCGGTTGGTGAAATTCTTGCGTCGGGAGATAAACAATTTATTTAATTTTGCCCTACACCGACGTGTGTACACGGAACCCGCTGCCATATGGGATTCTAGTCAGCCAATTGTCATCGGGCAAGCTCGGTGGTCGAGAGGTTAAGACGTCTGCGCTATAGTAAGCAGGAGGTCGTGGGTTCGAATCCCGCCCCGAGTCGCCTGTGTAGTTTTTTCACAGACACTCGGAAAGCACCGAGTATACAGTGCTATACACACGTTGGTGTAGGGCAAAATTAAATCAATTACCAATGTACCTTCCCTTCAATGTATATCTTGATTCAAAGAGAGTAAGCATACTCATGGAAGCAGTTTGGCCAACATTACCAATGTTGTACCTTCCCTTCAATGTATATCTTGATTCAAAGAGAGTAAGCATACTCATAGAAGCAGTTTTGCCAATAATATTACCAATGTTGTACCTTCCCTTCAATGTATATCTTGATTCAAAGAGAGTAAGCATACTCATAGAAGCAGTTTGGCCAACATTACCAATGTTGTACCTTCCCTTCAATGTATATCTTGATTCAAGCTAAGACCTGAGTTTTGCCAGGCCTACCGAATATTAAACTTCTAAAAGCATTACGTACCATTCTTTTATTTTGATCTTATTGTCTACATTTGTCTGTCTTCACTTGTTAACTCCCTGGAGCAATTTATTCTTGTAATTCAGCAGTTCATATTGAGCTACACTATCAGAAATGGCATTATATTATATATTTTCATCATTATTTTATTTATTTATTATTATATTTTTTTTTGGGGGGGGGAACGATGGAAGCCAATGTGTCGACTTTAAGCGGCATCAATGTGAGAAATGTGAGAATATATTTAGGTGGGGCTAAGCGTGGTAATATTTTTCAGGGGGTAGGCGTTTCATCCCTGTATACCGGGTGTACCTCTATTTTGGTTATGACCCATTTCATTTCAGCCATCTGTCTTGGAATAATGACCAATAGTCAATATATTCAAACAAGCATGTTGTAAAAGGGGCCCCCCCCCCCTTCTACAATTGGACATAGATGTTTCCCTCGGAAAATGTATCAGTTTAAACACTAATCATTTTTCCAATCACTTAAAAGCAGTTTTCATTTATCACAACTGCCTCACTTTGGAAGTCTTTCCCTGTAGTACGGATTGATGTAATTGTGTAACTCAGTTGAATGGAGTCATTAGGCCGTATTCATAAAAATAAGTAATTACTAACTAGTAAATGCTATAAGTAAAAGCAACAGCAAGGTAAGTAAAAGGTCTAGTCTAAGCAATTGCTAAAAATCTTATTCATAACCATTTGCTAAATGATTACAGTTGTTACTTGCCACGGCTAGTAAGTTCTCAAGTAGTTGCTATTGTACTACAGTACCATCCACGAGTCTCGGTATTTGGTGGTATGAAGGTGTTTGCAAGCCATTCCACATTTTCTTTCTCAAACCTAAATAAAGTTCTGTAAGTGGTAGGGTTGACTTCATCACGATTAAGCCTGATGTTATACACCTTAGGTTGTGGTCTTGGACGTAAAAACATGGCAGAAGATGTGATATGTCTGTACTGGCTAAACAGCAAGCCAAAAATTAGGTGCTTGTACAATCACTAGTAAATGCTAGTCAAAGGTCATTTTTATGAATACAAATTGAAGTAGGTGCTAATTTCTGTAGCATTTACTTATAGGTAAAAAGCAATTACTAATGCTTAAAATTTGTAGCTTTTACTTGAAAGTCATTGCTTATTTCTATGAATACACATTTAAGTAAAAGGTTAGTAAAAGGGGGTTGTTACTTTAGTAAAAGCAATTACTTATTTTTATGAATACGGCCTATTATCTCTTCACTTTCTGAATCTGAATAACACATTCTTAATCAGTACTTCGGCTCGATCAAACGTAAATTTCCTTACACAAGAATAAAGGCCTGCAATGTAGTCGCCAGTGAAATATGCATATTCATTATCTGAGCATATGTTCATTGGCTGGCTGTTCTCATTCGAATTATTTTGTGAACATGTCACTGCTGTTCTCCTGAGGACGATCAGAGCATACTGATTGAAACGTCGAGTTGTACCTCCAGTTCTTTTCAGAACTAATTACTACTAGTCAATTGAACATTTCACATGGTGTCACCGCAATTACTCTTACTTTTGTCACTGCTTTCTTATTCAAATATTAAACAAGCTCTCAATCAAAAATGCAAATCACTTTGAAAACTAGTACTACTAGCACCGATCTTGGGTCCTGCGCTTGCGCGGTGCCTTTTAATATGCGCATGTGCATTGCAGCGAGGTGGTTAATTCTAAAATGGCGCCTTGGATTTTCGCACGCGGTGAACTCGGCGAAGAATGTCACGACTTTAAACATTAAGAATATAGGCCTACATGTCATCAACACATACAACGTATGATACTCAACTGAGGATATAGGTAAGTTAATGTAGTTTTGTAGGTAGTTGTGACAGTAAAATAAACGGTTTTGTTTTGTCCGTTCTGAACTTTGAGGTCTCGCGATCCAGCCTAGCGTTTAGTATCGTCGTCGATTCGAGACACTTGAGGTGCATGCAATGTACAATGTATGTAAGGCTCTGAATTGAGCGCGCACTGAATTATGGGAGTTGGGTTTTGGAAAATGTTGTAAACAAACGCACATGTTTGTGCACAAAGTCAATGGAGGAGAAAAGTGGTCGGTCAGAAAATGGAAATTTTTGACGTATTATAGCAAAGTTATGGAGAAAATGGGAAAGAATGTCGTATCCAGCTGCCACTTTTTAAGGGCTTTTTTGGTTTTTTTTGGCAACCACTAACCAGTTAAAAAATCATTCTATCGATTTTTGGTGGTACAGAAAGCGAAAACTATCTTTAAAATCCACTTTTATGATGGTTTTCGGACTTGATTTCCCTTCTAAAAAAATCCTCCCCTTCAGAAAATAGAAGGATCCTATTTATAGTTGCCACTACGCATGTACAATGACTGTGTTGGTCACTAATTGTGGAGTTTACAAGATCAGACTGACATGACTGAGGAAGTCATCGTATACCAAAAATGCCTGATTTTTTCATGAAATAAATATCCTGGAATAATTTGAAGTATATGTCCATCATCATCCATATGTTCTCCACCTTACCAGGTAGGTAAGATTACATTATATTTAATGAAAAATAGTGGCGGCCAGATACGACATTCTACCCAGAAAATGATTAAGAATAGGTTAAATTACATACATAACATTTGTATAATTAAGAAAATTATTTTTATTTCCAGAAACCATGCAATTACGCAAATGGAGGATTTCCCAACTGATTTGTGGATGATAGTTATATTCTAATTTGCAACAGTACTTTTCAGGCAAACTCGATCACTACTAACGGCCAAGAAGCTCTTCATTTCGGTTTTCGAAACATATTTTCTTTTAGAAATATTCTCCCCATCGACAACAAATATATATTGCATATAAATTAAAGGATGGTAAAAAGGAGAAAACAGTGCCTTGTGTCACTTCACTTGCCTTTTTTATATGGTCCTGATATTCAACTGATATTATTTTGTATACAATCTGATTAGCGGTATAGGAACAACAATTTATTGCCGTTTGACAAAAGCTACACAAATTAATACAATATTTCATCCAAGGGGATTAAAACAGGCAAGTCTCATTTTTAGAGTTTAGATTTTAGAATTTAGATTGATTAATTTTTTACGTTATTTATTTTTTAATTTATTATAATTTTTTTAATTTTACGCTCGACCGACATCCCAAATTTATAATCATCATTATTTTGAATCCATTTTGGGTTTAACCACGGTTTGACCATAATTCTTAATTTGTTTTTTAAAAACGATGAAATTATCTGCAATTTACCCCTTTTTTAGAATAAAAAATGCATAAAAGACTAAAATATGGTCGTCGCACCCGGGGATCAGAAATCAGCTGAGAATTCCTCCATTTGCGTAGTTTTCGGGGGGAGGGGGAAATCAATTCTTGTCTTAATTACAAAAATGTTCCGTTTATAATTGAACAGATTTCTTAAAGATTTTCTACATAATTTTGCTATAAAACGTAAAAAACTTCCATTTTCTGACCGACCACCTTTCTCCTCCATTGACTTTGTGCACAAACATGTGCGTTTGTTGACAACGTTTTTCCAAAACCCAACTCCCATAATTCATTGCGCGCTCAATTCCGATAAGGCTTATTCGGAATTATCTGCGTAATAAATTATGGGAATTGGGTTTTGGGAAAAAAGTTGTAAACAAACACACCTTTGTGCACAAAGTCAATGGGAGGAGAAACGTGGTTGGCCAGAAAATAGAAGTTTTTTACGTAATATAGCAAAATTATGGAGAAAATTACATGCAGAACATTTGTATAATTAAGAAAAGATTTTTTTTCTCAGAAACCACACAAATGGAGGATTGATTGATTGATTGATAATACAATACATTTATTTCAATGCTGTCCTTGGAAATAGAAATATACATTGCTTGTATTTTAAAAGTTGTAATAGGTTGAAATACAGTATTAAAGGTATATTAAATATTTATCAAATTATTACACAAAGGACAACATTTAGGTTTGGGTGAAGCAAAAATGCTTTTGTGCCCTAACCTAGGGACAGACAAGGAGACAAACAGGACAAAGGACAACAAAAACATACGAGTGTGCATGTAGGTGCTAAGACATAAACAATACGAAATAAATTAAAAGTTGGAAGTTATGAATATATGCATCAAGAAGTTTTTTTTATTATAGTTTTTTGACAAATATAGCCTGAGAGGGTGACGTTTTTATAGATTCACTAAGACTGTTCCAGTAATTAACACCACGCTGAATAAGACTATTTTTAAACAATGAGGTTCGACTGTAACAGACATGGATATTTTGTTTGGAAGCACTTCGAGTATTGTATGAATGTATATTTGAGGTTAACGTAAAACATGAGCTAAAACAACCAGGTAATGCATTGTTCATGTATACATAAATTTTCCTAAATTTAAGTAGTAAAGGTCTTTAAATCGTAACAGTTTTAGATTTGCAAACAAGTTAGCAGTATGATCACGGTGACCAGCATTGGAAATAATGCGAACAGCTCGCTTTTGCAACAAAAGAAGTCTGTCACAATTTACTGACGAACTACCCCAGGTTAGAAATGAATAATTTAAATACGGGTCGGGGAGAACAAAAGAATTAACTAAAATGTCGCTTGGGATGAAACATTTTAAACGATTCATATACCAATAGTTTTGGATATTTTGTTTGAGGCATCACTAATGTGACTCTTCCAAGTAAGATTTTCATCAATTTTCACACCTAGAAATTTGGTAATTGTTACACGATTTAAATTAAAATCAGAGGAATTCTCATCTGATTTCTGGACGACAGTTACATGTATATTCTAATTAAAAAATATAAATTACATGTAAATTAAAGGATAGTAAAAAGGAGAAAACGGTGCCTTTGTGCCAATCAATGGCATTTGACAAAAGCTATAATTAACCTTAACCCCCTACAGTGCCAATGTCAATTTCCTATTCTGGTTGCACGCAAAATAAATAATTTTTTAAATCGTCATAGAATAATTATTATTTTGTTTTTAACCCTCAAAGTTATATGGAAAATTATGTGGAAAATATCTCGAAAATTATGTTACAAAAGTTTTTCCAACCTTGAACGGTATTTCTGCATACTTCTTGGATGATTTTTATGGAGCATTGCAAGGTGACAACTTATGAACTTGTCACCATTTTTGTGATGGCTCACCATGGATGGCACTCTGAAAGGTCATTTTGGAATAGTTTTAAACTAGTCCGAATTCTTCTTCCATTCACAGTCTCCTATTTTTAGAATAATTATGTAATTTGTTGCTGTGAAAGTCAGAACATGGCTCCTACCCCACTCAATAAGTAACATGTTGAGCAAATTCTCTAACTCGTAAACCTATGATTTCTCCCTTCTAGAAAATACCTCCGCTTTCAACTTCACACACAAATCATCTTCATTTATTGGCCATTACTGTAACTCTTCACTTACTTTCAAAATATTTTTATCGTCTTTTTAGCATCTTCGACATGTTTTTGTACGCACCTTCAGCGACAATGCCATTTTTAAATCGGTTGCTGAGTTCTCACGAGTGACATAATTCATGCATTTTTATCGGGTACTTTTTTGCTTGCCAAATGTCGGCGTCTTTGACATGGTTTCGTATTATCGTCTCTGTGATAGGGCCATTTTAAAATTGGATGCCGAGTTTAAGTAGCTATAGTCTCATGATTTCAATTATCACCACCACTGCACATTATACATGATTTTATGCATAAAAGCTAAGTCAAGCTTGTAGACGTCTAGTTCCGTTTGAAAGAGAAGTAACTTGTTGACGATACTTCTTGCGTTGAACAGAACTGCGCTAATAGTAGACTTGGATGAAAATCCCAAAGCAGTCTGAGATAATGGCGATTGTTGAGATATTGGTCGACATTGTGTAGGCTGGGAAGATGACGATGATGATGATGGTAAGAGCTTTGTAGATGGACCAGGATTACTTTCAATATCACCACAGACACCCAATACAATGTTGAATGAAGCAACACAGTTGGAATAATAACTGATTGGGGCATGTCCAAACTTAGTTTCTTGGAGGTCTTGGTTCGTACTTGTATAGTGTCAGCCATGATGAATTGAAGAAGCCACACAAGAGTGCTTGGTCAGAACATGGGCTTTATTGTGTTGTACAATAGCAGGCATCAAGGTGACAATGGAACCAGTCAAGCGTGTTATGAGTCATGCATCCTTCTTGAAGAAAAAGCTGAGAAAGCTCAGGAATGAGCTTGAAATCTGCCCAGATTTCCTTTCCATGCTGAGGAGAGGCTTCACAAACTACATGTACACCAAAGTAATCAGTGGGTAAAACTTTACAAAATGATATGAGATTCTCACTGCAAGTTGAATGGGATTGGGAAATAGCAATGATGATGGCAGTTGTCAGAGCTAGATGTAAAGCGTGTGGTCCAGATGAGTTGTTTAGAAACGTATAACGTGTGTATTGAATGAACAATTAAATTATTAATAAATATTGTACATCGTACATATACTATTACATTATAGATATAATTGTGCTATAAGAATGTGGCGTGTGACACACAATTTGGGGGAAATAAGGGGACCTTAAATCTCGGTGACATAGCCCGGCCATAAGCCTACTAGTACTAGTTGCGGTTGAATTCAAGTCAACTCGTACTTTTATACACTCGTACATTTGCCAACTCTTAGGTAAACTCGTACTTAAGGGACGTCAACTCGTACGTGTGCCAACTCGTACTGTTCTCACTAAGTTTTTTTGCTTTTAATATACTTTTTAATTGAATTTAAATTGATACCGAATTTATTGTTAAAAACTTGATTACCGTTGATCGGTTAATTTTAAACATGTTAAAGGAGAATATTATTTGGGTGGGAATTTTTTTTAAAAAGACTTGGGGAATTTTTTAATTATGATAATTTGAAAGTTTTTTTGTATTATGACAACATTATGGAGAATTTTTCTTTAAAATTGATATCTCATAAACAGAATACTTGAATTATTATATCTAACCAATATCAAAGAAGGGAATGAATGACTAATTTTTCCTTTTTTCTTCCTCCACAGACATTTCTACATTTGTTTTACATTTGTTTTGCTTATTAGTTTATTTGTTTTGTTTTACTCCACCTATCTGACTCTTTGTTTTTCACAAATCTCTTCTTCCAGCCAAAAACTCCTGGTACATGTACCTCTATCTATTCATGTGTAATCCCTCTATTGTCCAGTCCCAGGACCAGTACATGACTCTGCTTCTTGTATCTTCTTCTTTTGTGTTCATTTCACACCTGACTAACTTCAGCTCACTCTTGTGTTTATGTATGAATGTATGTTTGTATTCCGTCCCATTTTGCCTTTAAGAAAGAACCTGTTAGGTTCGAAATGTAACTTGGCCATAACCATTATTTTGCATTTTCAACGAAAATGTTTCCACAAGGTTGTCATATTAATAGGCCTAATTAAAAACTTTTGTCTAAAAATATCACCTCCCATTGACTTTTTTCCAAGGCGCAAGGTTGTTTTTAAAGTCAATGCAAAATTTGTCAAGGAAGCAGTGTTTTAGCCAGCGAGCCGTGCAGGCCGTGTTTGCACGGCCAGTTTTAAAAAAACACGGGCAATATTTTCAAGCACGGCTTGTATTTTTAAATCGAAGCCGTGCTAAAATATTTTAGAAAATCTATTTCAGTAAAAGGGAATTTCATGTCAATTTGTGATTTTATTTTATGAAAACAATTTTTGTTAACTTTGAAGTTTTCTTTTTCTTGTGGACAATTTAAAACATAAAAGACGTAACGCAGATAAATTTAATTTCACCAGTTTTTCACCTCAGTTCGATCGCGATCGTGCACGCACAGCGGAGTCTCCGATTGACTTGTCACGCTTGTGGTCCGACTTTAGTCTGGTACACGTGTTGGTATAAAATCAACTCTGTATTTACATGTGCACAACCGAAACGGGGAACCAGTCCGTATTTCATAGACTTGATTTAGTCTATTCAGAGAACGTCAGTTACATCACGTCGGCCAAAAGGTGAAAAATAACAAACTTCTTCACAAAGGTAACAGCAAAATTGTCACGTTTAACTTACAACATGTACAATCAAAATACTTTGGGGTACAATGCAGTAGTAGGCCTACCCAAATTTTGTGTTGCTCAACGTCCATACTATTTTGTTTAACAACGCCATTTCATTTTCATGCTGATGAGAGTTTCATGAACTTGATCGGAATTGGCATCAGAATTTCGCCGTCATTCTGCCGAAATCAACTGATCAGAAAATTACCTTGTTAAAGAACAACACCTCATAATATCATACATAAATCCACTGGCAAATCTGAAATCATAAGCATTGAAGACCGATCTCACATGTCAAAAGCATGTCAATGTGCATACCACATCGTTCGTCGACTCGTGGTGCATGTACATGTACATTGCATGGTCGGACTGTTTATGTTTGTGTGTGTGTGTACGACTACGACGTGTGTGCACGTGCGCGCGCTGTGATGTTGTGGGGCACTATAAATAGCGCAGAGGGCTTATACGTACGTATACATTATGCGCCCGTGTGCAAAAAATAGTAAACTTGATCTAGTCACATAACACCTCAAAAAACAAGATGTACTTCAAACAAAATGGCAAATTGAAGAAATTAAGAAAAAATACAAAGGTTCATTCATATGCACGTACATTTTTTTAAATAATTTTTTTAAATATAATTAAAAATTGTAGTGATTTGTCAAAGAAAACATTTGTGTCATATTCTCATTTACATAACTAATTGACATAGCTGTGGTTTAATACTATTAACTGACATTAAATTACATTTTATATTAAAATAAAATACATCGAAACATAATTTCATTTTAAAAATGTAACCCTTTTTTTTACATATAATAAACACTTGCTGGTATAAATACTAGTTTCGTGGCATACGCATTTCCAAATATATTGTGTTAACAAACTTTCTTAAAAACTTTAATTACTAATGGCTATCACTATGCAAAATTAGTGGACTATTGCACATTCTGTATTTTCTGCTAAACTTATTATTTTTTGTTTAAAAAAGGAAACAATCTAACCAAATTAGCTAATTTTTACCTGAAAAACAGGTATCAGAAATGCATTAGAGACCACCAGAGAGCATCTAAAATAGCCAGAGCTTCCAGGGTCCTTAAGCAGGCCCTGGACCTCGGCCGTGAGGGACTTCGCGCTCCGTGCTCAAGTTGTGTACTTCGCACACAAATTTTGGACTCCAATAAGTTGCACTCCCACTTTTTTTTTTTGCACTCCCACTTTACCAAATCCTGGCTAAAACACTGCAAGGAAGGCAACACTCCCACCCTCTAACAATGCAAAGAGCATCAATAAATAAAAACAAAACAATTATTGTTGTAAGTTGATGTGTACAGTGTAAGTAATGTCTCAAAACTGTGCTTTAAAATTAGTTTTAAATTTTCAAGCTCATTCAAAAAAGTTTATAGTAACCATGCCAAAGAACTGCCTTGTGCTGTCACCAAAAAAGAAATTTGTGATGTTGTGTTTCTTATATTTGTACACTAACCTCCAGACTATCAAACCAAGCAGATGTACTAGTCATTCTGTTAATCCACTTGGGCTGGTGGTCTTGGGAAAATTTCAACCCTGCTCTGGTGCAGTGTTGTAGGTCTCGAGAGCTTTTTTGCCGGTCTTGGTCTCGGTCTCGGTCTCGCCCCTATAAAAGTCTCGATCTCGGAAGGGATGGTCTCAGTCTCGAATGGGCAGGTCTCGGTCTCGGTCTCGGATTTTACCCCCGAGACCCGTCAAGACTACAACAACTCACGTTAATTTTTTGCAGAGAAAATACCCAAATACGTTCGCGGGAACTCGGCTCGCTCACAATATAACATCATGTTAAAATTGCAAAATGCGCCCTCGATAAATTAGATTTGCTCATTTGCGCTAACCTAGTCTTTATTCAGTAGTCCTTTACCTGTGTCAAACGACTTCCAATGTGCAAGTTATCAGGCTGTTGCGTCGACGAAAGATATTGAAGCTTGAATGGAGACCTGACCCGCTGCAGCATGCCAATTCAGAATGGTACCCGCGCTGAGCACAGTTGCCCGTGTATGTCACTGGTATACGTCGGGCATGCTACACACGTACACGTATATTGCGTTGCAGGTAAAGTTTGGCATTGGCACGCTTCATAAAACTTGAAGTTTACGATAAACTTGAGACAACAGTCATTGCCCTGCCAGTGTGGTGCCATGTCAAATAAATCGGCAGTGGTGGTGTTCGGCTTCAAAAACCACAAGGATTTATCAGGTTGTGGAAAGGGAAAAAAAAAGCACTGTGCAGATTGCAAGTTTTGTTCCAAAATTATATCGGAGCAGTGTTGTAGGTCTCGAGACCTGGTCTCGGTCTCGAGACCGTCTCAAGACCTTTTTTGCCGGTCTTGGTCTCGGTCTCGGTCTCGACCTGCAAAAGTCTCGGTCTCGGAAGGCTTGGTCTCAGTCTCGAAATGCATGGTCTCGGTCTTGGTCTCGGTCTCAGATGTCGTGGTCTCGGTCTCGGTCTTGGTCTCGGACAAGCTGGTCTCAACTACAACACTGCTCTGGTGCTATCGACTTCCTGCCTCAATAAATTTTATTAATTACCTTTGTTTTTTTCCTTAATATAGAAAGCTGCTTTGAGTCGGAAAGTCTTCACCAATGACAAGCCGTTTGATTCTTTGTGTTCTCAACCTGAATCACAAGTCATCCAATGGATCTAACAAATGAGAAACAATTTGTATGTGACATTTGTGGAAAATCCTTCTCACAAGCAGGCAATCTAAGATGTCATCAGAGAATCCACACCAATGAGAAACCATTTGCCTGTGACATTTGTGGAAAATCCTTCTCGCATGGAGGCAATCTAAGATGTCATCAGAGGGTCCACACCAATGAGAAACAATTTGTATGTGACATTTGTGGAAAATCCTTCTTACAAGCAGGCAATCTAAGATGTCATCAGAGAATCCACACCAATGAGAAACCATTTGCCTGTGACATTTGTGGAAAATCCTTCTCGCATGGAGGCAATCTAAGATGTCATCAGAGGGTCCACACCAATGAGAAACCATTTGCCTGTGACATTTGTGGAAAATCCTTCTCACATGGAAACAGTCTGAGACTTCATCAGAGGGTACACACCAATGAGAAACCATTTTTTTGTGACATTTGTGGCAAATCCTTCTCACAAGCAGGCAATCTAAGATGTCATCAGAGGGTCCACACCAATGAGAAACCATTTGCCTGTGACATTTGTGGAAAATCCTTCTCGCATGGAGGCAATCTAAGATGTCATCAGAGGGTCCACACCAATGAGAAACAATTTGTATGTGACATTTGTGGAAAATCCTTCTTACAAGCAGGCAATCTAAGATGTCATCAGAGAATCCACACCAATGAGAAACCATTTGCCTGTGACATTTGTGGAAAATCCTTCTCGCATGGAGGCAATCTAAGATGTCATCAGAGGGTCCACACCAATGAGAAACCATTTGCCTGTGACATTTGTGGAAAATCCTTCTCACATGGAAACAGTCTGAGACTTCATCAGAGGGTACACACCAATGAGAAACCATTTTTTTGTGACATTTGTGGCAAATCCTTCTCACGAGGAAGTCATTTAAGATATCACCAGAGGGTCCATACCAATGAGAAACCATTTGCCTGTGACATTTGTGGAAAATCCTTCTCACATGGAGGCAGCCTAAGACGTCATCAGAGGGTACACACCAATGAGAAACCATTTTTTTGTGACATTTGTGGCAAATCCTTCTCACGAGGAAGTCATTTAAGATATCACCAGAGGGTCCATACCAATGAGAAACCATTTGCCTGTGACATTTGTGGAAAATCCTTCTCACATGGAGGCAGCCTAAGACGTCATCAGAGGGTACACACCAATGATAAACCATTTGTCTGTGACATTTGTGGCAAATCATTTTCACATAGAAGTAGTCTGAGATATCATCAGAGAATCCACACCAATGAGAAACCATTTGTTTGTACAATTTGTGGCAAATCCTTCATAGAAGGAGGCAATCTAAGACGTCATCAGAGAGTCCACACCAATAAATGACTTGGGTTGTAACATTGTGCTAAATATCCTTCTCACAAATAAATTACCACAGGATCCACCAGTGAGAAACCCTTTGTCTGTGGTTTCTGTAATAAATCCTTTTTTTCATATAGAAGCAACTAATTAAGAAGTCATCAGAAGTTCCACACCAATGAAAAAAACATTTGTTTGTGATATTTTCTTCATTCATTCATAAGCTATTTCCTAGACGATAGTACATTTTTGGTTCATGAAACTTGACCTACATTTTCATGTCAATTTATTTACATCATTGTTTATTATCATAATTGTTTAATTTAATACAGTTTGTTATTTTGTGTTTTTATAGAATGTATATTGTATAAACAGGTCTTCTGTTACAGTGTCTTCTATATACTCAGCAAGTATACCCATCCAATACTGGGTGTTAAAATAACACCAATGGTGTCAACTTTATTCTTCCATGGTGTTTATATAGGGCAAGCTGACCAATAGGCTAAAAACAAGTCTCCGGTTGATGGTCATAGGTCGGCTTCAAAATCGGAGCAGTGTCATCACGATCAAAGCAGACTTTCGACAGGGCATGGAATTGATGTCCTTGTTTAATATTAAACAGAGTGACTGAAAATTACAGGCTCATTTCTGCAGCAGCAACGGTAATATGACCTTATCATGTGGGGTATTATTTTCAGTCACTGAGTTAATCTAAAACTAGCATTCCAATTCCATGCCCTGTTGATCGTGACGATACTGCCCCTTTAAAAGACAAACACTGTCAAACCTTACGTGTAGTAAGTACATTTACAGGTCAAAATGAGTCGACCGTTTTTTAAATAGTAAAAGCATTGTCTGGTATTGTTCAGGGTGGTCAAAATGACAGTAAAAACCAGTCAAAAATGTCCCTGTGTGCACATTTGGGTCAACAGTCAAAACAGTCAGTTGACTGGTTTTGACCTCTATAGCTACTTCCCAAAATGCAGCTATACTAGGAGGGTAACTTTTTGCAAACTACACATCAAGTTTAGCTTTCAAATAATTATCCCCACCAGTAGTAAGTTCGGGCGATAACAATGTCACCAACAACGTATCAGGATTTTTCTTTTTCCATCAAAATCTAGAGAAAATGCTCTATATGGTGACGTGAAAACTGGTCCCGCAAACTAGTCCCTGGGGTCAGTTTTGACCTTTTCATGGCTGTTACGCATTATGGTAAATACCGACAAGTTTTGGATTTTGCCAGAGCGGGTTACATAACCTTTTTTATTCGATTACGATATCAAGAACTTTTTTTTATTCGATTACGATATCAAGAACCTTTTTTTATTCGATTACGATATCAAGAACCTTTTTTTATTCGATTACAATATCAAGAACCTTTTTTATTCGGTTACGATATCAAGAACCTTTTTTTATTCGATTACGATATCAAGAACCTTTTTTTATTCGATTACGATATCAAGAACCTTTTTTTATTTGATTTCAATATCAAGAACCTTTTTTTATTCAATTACGATATCGTAATCGATTACGATATCAAGAACTTTTTAACTTATCGATATATTGGCAAATTGCGATTTAAAAATATATATGTTCAAGTCAGAAATTCCATGGAAACAAAATGAGAACTGTCTTTTCAGCTTTTGGAAGTGAGAAACAAGTGAATTACTTCAGAAGTACATATACGCTGTGCAAACAAATTTTATTGTGACACTTGTAGAGCGGTACATACCTGTGGTTTTCGGTTGTAAAGCAATCATGCATGAATTAAAAAAATAATTGTGATATTTCCGAAAATCACAATATGTTTGCTGATATATCGTGGATGACAAAAATCGATATCACCCAAGCTTAACCAGTAGGCAATGGAAAATTGCCATATTTAAAACAAAAAGATGGTTTCCTTTAAAGCTAAGGTATAGGATTGGTAATACAAAATTACCAAATGTTCAAATTCTAATATAAAACTTACTTTGTGTAAGGGACAAGGGCCAAAGTCATGGTACAGCCAAGCGTTTGAGAAGCCCGGCCAGGCCCAGGCTTTCCCCTGCCTACTGGCCTATATAATGAGCTCTGCTTGCCTGGGCTAGGCCCTCCAGAAGCCCAGGTTATGTTGATTGGCAGGTACTGTATTGTTACAGGATTAGGTCTCACAAAAGACAATTAGGAGGCCAGGTAGCCTGGGCCTGGCCAGGCTTCTCAAAGGCTTGGCTGTACCATGACTTTGACCTTCCTCCCTAAAACTGATGGTGTGAATCTCCCTGAGTAGTTATTTTATCTGCTATAATTTTTTTGACAAAAGTGAAATAATTTCCAGTTTGAATTCAAGAAAGAGTACTCTTTCTTAATTCCATGTAACAACAATGCATTTAAGACACAATGTCGTAAACTTAAACTTTTGTAGGTTGGAAAATTACTACCTGGCAAGAAGAACAGGCCATGCTGAATATGAAAGGTCAACGAAAATGCATGGTGCATCTTGAAGATAAGGGCATGTTTCCAAAAGTGCACTGATGGATTTTGGAGGATTCAGGAAGGTTCCTAGCCAGAATATCTTAGGGGGTAGGGTTTTAATGTACTGTGGTTTTAATGTATATCTTTATTCGAAGAGAGTAAGGGCATGTTCTAAAAGTGCACTGATGGATTTTGGAGGATTCAGGGGGTTACGGTTAATGTGTGCATGTACTTATTGCTGTCAGCATGAAATAAATAAAAGAGAGTAAGCATACTCAAAGAAGAAGTTTTGCCATCTTTACCAACATTATATACGTTCCCGTACAATCTTATCTGGACGGTTCACTCCCTCCCCAAGCAAGCCAAGACCTGACTTTTGCCATACCTAATATTAAACTTCTAAAAGCATTATGTACCAAACTTTTATTTTGATCTTATTGTCTACATTTGTCTGCCTTCACTTGTTAACACCCTGGAACAATTTTTCTTAAAATTCAGCAATCCATATCGAGCTACACTGTCTGAAATAGCATTATTTAGGTGTTCGGGTATGTGCCCGAAACACCTATTGTTTTTGTTCGTTTTTTTTTCCCCTTCTTCTTCTTCTCCTTCTCCTTCTTCTCCCCATAGATTGGCTACAAAAAACACATACTTGCAATCTTCACATGAACTTGAAACTTGGCATATACAGTACTTAGAATTTAACACGTTGATGAAACCCGAGTTGTGACGTCATGATGAGGTCATCAGATATCGAATTACGATAAATCAAAGTTTAATATTTAATAAAATCATATCTCAACAACCACAAGAGGTAAATTCACAATTTTTATACCATTGTACAGATCGTTAATTGTCAAAAAATATTTACAAAAACATGACCCCAATTTGACCTTTACTTCCTGTCCAAACCGGAAGTCAAAGTTTAATATTTAAAAAAATCTTATCTCAACAACCACAAGAGGTAAATTGACATTTTTTGTACCATTGTACAGATCATTAATTGTCAAAAAATATTAACAAAACGGTGACCACAATTTAACCTTACTTCCTGTCCAAACCGGAAGTCAAAATTTAATATTAAAAAAAATCATATCTCAACAACCACAAGAGGTAAATTCAGTCTTTCCATCATTGTATAGATTGTTAATTGTCAAATATATTTACAAAAACATGACCCCAATTTCACCTTTACTTCCTGTCCAAACCGGAAGTCAAAGTTTCGTATTTAAAAAAAATCATCTCAACAACCACAAGAGATAAATTAAAATTTGTTGCACCATTGTACTGATCGTTACTTGTCCAAAAATATTTACAAAAAGGTGACCTCAATTTGACCTTTACTTCCGTCCAAACCGGAAGTCAAAGTTTAATATTAAAAAAAATCATCCACAAGAGGTAAATTCACAATCTAATTTGTACCATTGTACAGATCGTTAATTGTCAAAAAATATTTAAACAAAGTTGACCCCAATTTGACCTTTACCGTCCCGAACACCTAGTGTTTGTCAATACAAACACCAATCTCTAGTTTTCATTATTATTTATTTATTTATTATTTTTTTATTTAATTTAATTTTTTTTGGGGGGCATGGAAGCCAATGTGTCAACTGACTTAATAGTGGCAGTAAACTAATAGCGGCAGTAAAACATTAAACACCTTCGAAATCGCTGGACGAGGTGGGTATATGTGAGAAAATATTTAGGTGGGGCTAGGCGTGGGAATATTTTTGAGTGGGGGTAGGCATTTCAAACCACCTCTTCAAAAAAAACGATGTCTTGAATTGGCAGTTTATTGTCGACTGAAAATCGATATTTACCTCCCCGTATACTATACTACCAATTAAGCCTGTGCCGGTTACACGGTTACACGGTTAACCGACCGTTTATCCGGTTACACGTTTACGATTTTTCGGTTCAGTTAATCGTAAAATAAAGTCAATTCAGAAGGTTCTGCGGTTGAAGCTATTTTCCTGTAAATTGCGATCTCGCTGTCGCTGATAACAAACTTGTTTTCTTTTCTTTTTTGTGATACATTTTCCAATCGGCAGGGCTTGTTGCTTATTATAGTTACAGTCTCAGTTAATCTGTGTTATCATGTACCGTAATTTCCGGAATATAAGCCGCGGCTTATACGTTGATTTTGACACGGTAAAAGTTGCCTGCGGCTTATACGCCGAGGTATGAATCTTGAAGAACAAAACACAATGCACAATTAAGCAAAAATCGTTGGTAAACAGACAGAAACAGAAACCTAAAAACCTTTATTGTTCGTAGCGAAAATGGTCTGGTCATTGTCAGTTTTAGTGAGCGGACCTCGATACACACAGATTTATTCAAAACTTCTGAAAAAACCGTTGCAACGTTTAGCGCCAGCGACATCACAATCCACTACGTAGATCGTAGTCTATGCCATGCGTGTACCAGAGAGCCAATGGGAAAATTCGTTATATCGTAGTCTATGGAAGGAGCCAATAGGAAAATTCGTTACGCGTGGCAGGCGATGAGTAATCGTTTCGTTGGTTGCCGTTGTAGTGATTACATGTACGTTGTGCAGAAAGCAGGCAACCAGCGGGACTACGTTCGACATTCCCGAATGCCGTAAATAGTTACTTTTTCTGCCTCAAAGCTGAAGCATGATGTGATGAAAGACGCAAACACATGTCTTAAATATGAAATAATAACACGAACACACGACTAAAAAAGGTTGTGTTTTATTAATTTTTTAAATTTTTTTTTTTCATTTGATACTTTTAACTTGAGAAAATCAGTTGATTTTTATTAAATTATGTATGGCATACATTGATTATATTCCTTTCAAAATGTTTCGATCACCATGAGTATCGTACTATTGTGCGCGCCGGTTCGTAGAACAACCTATTTTTTAATCAACAATTTTTGACTGAGAGACGGACGGTTACACGTGTAACCGACCGTTTCAGAAACGGTTACACGTTTACAAAAATAACCGTAAACGCACAGGCTTACTACCAATGCCCCTCTCTTTTGGTTATAACCCATTTCTTTTCAGCCATGTAACCGTCTCGGAATAATGACCACAATATTCAAACAAGGACATCATAAAGCCCCCCATCTCCAATTGGACATAGATGTTCCCCTCAGAAAATGTATCATTTGAATCATTTAATAGCAAAGCTTTCATCAATAAATCACAACTGCCTCACGCCCTCACTTTGGAAGTCTTTGGAAGTCTTTTCCAGTAATATGGATTTATATTTAATTGATGAACGAGCATGGACGGATCATCATGAGCACAGGCCCTGGGCACAAATTCACCACGGGCCCATACACGCGCATAATACTACTAGTACTATGCTACTTAGCCTGCACGCGTATGGAACGCTACAGCTGCCTTCGGTGCCCATATCGCTTCATTCGGCTGATTCACCATTTCATTCGGCCGATTCACCATTTCATTCTGCTATATCACCATTTCATTCGGCTACTCATCATTTCATTTGCCCAATCATCATTTCATTCGGCTAGTCTTCATTTCGTTCGCCTTTTCGTCATTTCATTCGGCTAGTCGTCATTTCATTCGGCCATTCACCATTTCATTTGCCCAATCATCATTTCATTCGGCTATCGCTAGTCTTCATTTCATTCGGCTATTCACCATTTCATTTGCCCAATCATCATTTCATTCGGCTAGTCTTCATTTCGTTCGGCTTTTCATCATTTCATTCGGCTAGTCATCATTTCATTCGGCTATTCACCATTTCATTTGCCACCAAGATCAAGCTAGCTGCGGATTCAACCGCGGATTCAGCTGCAGGTTTTCTCACGGATTTAACCGGATCGGGTCAGTTTAAAAACTGGATAGGTTGGTCCAGTGCGTGTGAATACTGCACTCAATTTAATACGGTACGTTTCCACACGGCCGGGCGCAGGCGAAATGAAATGATGATTGCGCCCAGCCTCTGTCGTTAAAAGCGTAATCGTATAACGCCAAAACCACGATATGCCCTAAGGTGAAATGTCATCTCCATAATTCGTTAACAAAAATTAACAAAAATTTACATTATAGGGGGCACAAATTGTTTTAACTTTTGACGAGTTGGTCACAAATACTCTGCATTGTTTAACTATATATACACGGCATATACCGGCGATAATGGTACATATTCTAGAGTCCCTTTAATTATGAAATATTAATCGTATCAAGCCAAAACCACGATATGCCCTAAGTTGAAATGTCATCTTTATAATTCATTAACAAAAATTAACATTAAAGGGGGCACAAATTGTTTTAACTTTTGACGAGTTGGTCATAATTAAAGTGACGCTAGAATATGTACCATTATCGCCGGTATATGCCGTGTATAGTTACACAATGCAGAGTATTTGTGACCAACTCATCAAAAGTTAAAACAATTTGTGCCCCCTATAATGTTAATTTTTGTTAATTTTTGTTAACGAATTATGGAGATGACATTTCACCTTAGGGCATATCGTGGTTTTGGCGTTATAAGATTACGCTTTTAACGACAGAGGCTGGGCGCAATCATCATTTCATTTCGCCTGTGCCCGGCCGGCCGTGTGGAAACATACCGTATTGAGTGCAGTATTCACACGCACTGGACCAACCTATCCAGTTTTTAAACTGACCCGATCCGGTTAAATCCGTGAGAAAACCTGCAGCTGAATCCGCGGTTGAATCCGCGGCTGAATCCGCGGTGGAATCCTCGGCTAGCTTGATCTTGGTGGCAAATGAAATGGTGAATAGCCGAATGAAATGATGACTAGCCGAATGAAATGATGAAAAGCCGAACGAAATGAAGACTAGCCGAATGAAATGATGATTGGGCAAATGAAATGGTGAATAGCCGAATGAAATGAAGACTAGCCGAATGAAATGATGATTGGGCAAATGAAATGGTGAATGGCCGAATGAAATGACGACTGGCGAATGAAATGACGAAAAGGCGAACGAAATGAAGACTAGCCGAATGAAATGATGATTGGGCAAATGAAATGATGAGTAGCCGAATGAAATGGTGAATCGGCCGAATGAAATGGTGAATCAGCCGAATGAAGCGATATGGGCACCGAAGGCAGCTGTAGGCCAACACGCCCCCACCACCTGCCCCCCCCCAA
>CM055819.1:29203430-29221212 GCA_029582265.1 Zoroaster sp. YZ-2022 | reverse complement strand
TAAAAATTATTTCTAGCGATGTTATAACTTTACAAAATTTTTAAGGAGGCCGACAAATTTATATCCAAATTAAAGCTTAGGTTCTCTCTTTTAGGAAATGACATGACTTTTACATTTGAACAATTTCTTCATACCTTAATCGGCCTCCATGCCATAGCCCTCCGTAAAAATACGGTCAAAATATAACCATAACTCAGGGTAAACACCCATTGTTGTGATTAAAAACACAAATACGAATAAATTATTTCTAGCGACAGTTATAACTTTAAAAGTTTTTAAGGAGGCCAACAAATTTATATCCAAATTAAACTTAGGTTCTCCTCTTTTAGGAAATCACATGACTTTTACATTTAGATAATTTCTTCATACCTTAAATGGCCTCCATGCACACTTAGCCCTCCCAAAATGACTGTCAAAATACAGGGCCATATAACTCAGGGTAGACAGCCTATATTGTTGTGATTAAACACAAATACAAATGAAATTATTTTAGCGACAGGTTATAACTTTAAAAGTTTTTAAGAGGCCGACAAATTTATATCAAATTAAACTTAGGTTCTCCTCTTTTAGGAAATCACATGACTTTTTACATTTGAACAATTTCTTCATACCTTAAACGGCCTCCATGCACGTAGCCCTCCGTAAAATACGGTCCAAAAATACAGGCCATAACTCTGGGTAAACACACCCGACATTGTTGTGATTAAAACACAAATACGAATGAAATTATTTCTAGCGACGGTTATAACTTTAAAAGTTTTAAGGAGGCCGACAAATTTATATCAAATTAAAGCTTAGGTTCTCCTCTTTAGGAAATCACATGACTTTTACATTTAGATAATTTCTTCATACCTTAAAGGACCACCATGCACACTTGGCCTCCGCAAAATACTGTCAAAATACAGGCCATAACTCAGGGTAGACAGCCTATATTGTTGTGATTAAAACACAAATACAAAATGAAATTATTTCTAGCGACAGTTTATAACTTTAAAAAGTTTTAAGGAGGCCGACAAATTTATATCCAAATTAAAGCTAGGTTCTCCTCTTTTTAGGAAATCACATGAGCTTTTACATTTAGATAATTTCTTCATACCTTAAACGACCTCCATGCACACTAGCCCTCCGCAAAATACGGTCAAAATACGGGCCATAACTCAGGGTAAACAGCCTATATTGTTGTGATTAAAACACAAATACAATGAAATTATTTCTAGCGACGGTTATAACTTTAAAAGGATTTTAAGGGAGGCCGACAAATTTATATCAAATTAAAAGCTTAGGTTCTCCTCTTTTAGGAAATCACATGACTTTTACATTTAGACAATTTCTTCATACCTGTAAACGGCCTCCATGCACACGTAGCCCTCCGTAAATACGATCAAAATACAGGCCATAACTCAGGGTAAACAGCCATTTGACATTGTTGTGATTAAAACACAAATACAGATGAAATTATTTCTAGCGACAGTTATAACTTTAAAAATTTAAGGAGGCCGACAAATTTATATCCAAATTAAACTTAGGTTCTCCTCTTTTAGGTAATCACATGACTTTTACATTTAGACAATTACTTCATACCTTAAACGGCCTCCATGCACGTAGCCCTCCGTAAAATACTGTCAAAATACGGGCCATAACTCAGGGTAAACACCCGACATTGTTGTGATTAAAACACAAATACAGATGAAATTATTTCTAGCGACAGTTATAACTTTAAAAGGTTTTTTAAGGGAGGCCGACAAATTTATATATCAAATTAAAGCTTAGGTTCTCCTCTTTTAGGAAATCACATGACTTTTACATTTAGAAAATTTATTCATACCTTAAGGACCACCATGCACACTTAGCCCTCCGCAAAATACTGTCAAAATACGGGCCATAACTCAGGGTAGACAGCCTATATTGTTGTGATTAAAGACAAATACGAATAGAAATTATTTCTAGCGATGGTTATAACTTTAAAGTTTTAAGGGAGGCCGACAAATTTATATCCAAATTAAAAGCTTATGTTATCCTCTTTTAGGTAATCAAATGAATTTTAAATTTTGATAATTTCTTCATACCTTAAATGGACTCCATGAACACTGAACCCTCCGCAAAAAACTGTCAAAATACGGGCCAAAACTCAGGGTAGACAGCCTATATTGTTGTGATTAAAACACAAATACTAATGAAAAAATTTCTATCGACCTTTATAACTTTAAAAAGTTTTATGGAAGGCCGACAAATTTATATCAAATTAAAGCTTAGGTTCTCCTCTTTTACGAAATCACATGACATTTACTTCTAGACAAGTAGGTCATACCTTTAACGGACTCAATGCACACGTAGCACTCAGTAAAATACTGTCAAAATACGGGCCATAAATATGGGTAAACACACCCGACATTGTTGTTATTAAATATCAAATACGATTGAAATTATTTCTAGCGACTGTTATAACTTTAAAAGTTTTAAGGGAGCCGACAAATTTATATCCAAATTAAAGCTTAGGTTCTCCTCTTTTAGGAAATCACATGACTTTTACATTTAGATAATTTCTTCATACCTTAAGGACCACCATGCACTTAGCCCTCCGTAAAATACTGTCAAAATACGGGCCATAACTCAGGGTAGACAGCCTATATTATTTGTGATTAAAGACAAATACAAATGAAATTATTTCTAGCGACGGTTTATAACTTTAAAAGATTTTAAGGGAGGCCGACAAATTTATATCAAATTAAAGCTTAGGTTCTCCTCTTTTAGGAAATCACATGACTTTTACATTTAGACAATTTCTTCATACCTTAAACGGCCTCCATGCACGTAGCCCTCCGTAAAATACGATCAAAATACGGGCCATAACTCAGGGTAAACACCGACATTGTTGTGATTAAAACACAAATACAAATGAAATTATTTCTAGCGACGGTTTATAACTTTAAAAAGATTTTAAGGAGGCCGACAAATTTATATCCAAATTAAAGCTTAGGTTCTCCTCTTTTAGGAAATCACATGACTTTTACATTTAGACAATTTCTTCATACCTTAAACGGCCTCCATGCACGCTTAGCCCTCCGTAAAATACGATCAAAATACGGGCCATAACTCAGGGTAAACACCCGACATTGTTGTGATTAAAACACAAATACGAATGAAATTATTTCTAGCGACGGTTATAACTTTAAAAGTTTTTAAGGGAGGCAGACAAATTTATATCCAAATTAAAGCTTAGGTTCTCCTCTTTTAGGAAATCACATGACTTTTACATTTAGATAATTTCTTCATACCTTAAAGGACCTCCATGCACATAGCCCTCCGTAAAATACTGTCAAAATACGGGCCATAACTCAGGGTAGACAGCCTATATTGTTGTGATTAAAACACAAATACAAATGAAATTATTTCTAGCGACGGTTATAACTTTAAAAAGTTTTAAGGGAGGCCGACAAATTTATATCAAATTAAAGCTTAGGTTCTCCTCTTTTGAAAATCACATGACTTTTACATTTGAACAATTTCTTCATACCTTAAGGACCTCCATGCACACTGAACCCTCCGCAAAATACTGTCAAAATACGGGCCATAACTCAGCGTGAACAGCCTATATTGTTGTGATTAAAACACAAATACGAATGAAATTATTTCTAGCGACAGTTATAACTTTAAAAGTTTTAAGGAGGCCGACAAATTTATATCAAATTAAGCTTAGGTTCTCCTCTTTGAGGAAATCACATGAGCTTTTACATTTAGACAATTTCTTCATACCTTAATGGCCTCCATGCACGTAGCCCTCCGCAAAACACTGTCAAAATACGGGCCATAAGTCAGGGTAGACAGCCTATATTGTTGTGATTAAAACACAAATACGAATGAAATTATTTCTAGCGACTGTTATAACTTTAAAAGTTTTTAAGGGAGGCCGACAAATTTATATCCAAATTAACGCTTAGGTTCTCCTCTTTTAGGAAATCACATGACTTTTACATTTAGACAATTTCTTCATACCTTAAACGGCCTCCATGCACACGTAGCCCTCCGTAAAATACGGTCAAAATACGGGCCATAACTCTGGGTAAACACACCCGACATTGTTGTGATTAAAACACAAATACGAATGAAATTATTTCTAGCGACGGTTATAACTTTAACAGTTTTTAAGGGAGGCCGACAAATTTATATCCAAATTAAAGCTTAGGTTCTCCTCTTTTAGGAAATCCCATGACTTTTACATTTAGATAATTTCTTCATACCTTAAAGGACCACCATGCACACTTAGCCCTCCGCAAAATACTGTCAAAATACAGGCCATAACTCAGGGTAGACAGCCTATATTGTTGTGATTAAAAGACAAATACAAATGAAATTATTTCTAGCGACGGTTATAACTTTAAACGTTTTTAAGGGAGGCCGACAAATTTATATCCAAATTAAAGCTTAGGTTCTCCTCTTTTAGGAAATCACATGACTTTTACATTCAGATAATTTCTTCATACCTTAAAGGACCACCATGCACACTTAGCCCTCCGCAAAATACTGTCAAAATACGGGCCATAACTCAGGGTAGACAGCCTATATTGTTGTGACTAAAAGACAAATACAAATGAAATTATTTCTAGCGACGGTTATAACTTTAAAAGATTTTAAGGGAGGCCGACAAATTTATATCCAAATTAAAGCTTAGGTTCTCCTCTTTTAGGAAATCACATGACTTTTACATTTAGACAATTTCTTCATACCTTAAACGGCCTCCATGCACACGTAGCCCTCCGTAAAATACGATCAAAATACGGGCCATAACTCAGGGTAAACACCCGACATTGTTGTGATTAAAACACAAATACGAATGAAATTATTTCTAGCGACGGTTATAACTTTAAAAGTTTTTAAGGGAGGCCGACAAATTTATATCCAAATTAAAGCTTAGGTTCTCCTCTTTTAGGAAATCCCATGACTTTTACATTTAGATAATTTCTTCATACCTTAAAGGACCACCATGCACACTTAGCCCTCCGCAAAATACTGTCAAAATACGGGCCATAACTCAGGGTAGACAGCCTATATTGTTGTGATTAAAAGACAAATACAAATGAAATTATTTCTAGCGATGGTTATAACTTTAAAAAATTTTAAGGGAGGCCGACAAATTTATATCCAAATTAAAGCTTAGGTTCTCCTCTTTTAGGAAATCACATGACTTTTACATTTAGACAATTTCTTCATACCTTAATCGGCCTCCATGCACACTTAGCCCTCCGTAAAATACGGTCAAAATACGGGCCATAACTCAGGGTAAACACCCGACATTGTTGTGATTAAAACACAAATACGAATGAAATTATTTCTAGCGACGGTTATAACTTTAAAAGTTTTTAAGGGAGGCCGACAAATTTATATCCAAATTAAAGCTTAGGTTCTCCTCTTTTAGGAAATCACATGACTTTTACATTTAGATAATTTCTTCATACCTTAAAGGACCACCATGCACACTTAGCCCTCCGCAAAATACTGTCAAAATACGGGCCATAACTCAGGGTAGACAGCCTATATTGTTGTGATTAAAAGACAAATACAAATGAAATTATTTCTAGCGACGGTTATAACTTTAAAAGTTTTTAAGGGAGGCCGACAAATTTATATCCAAATTAAAGCTTAGGTTCTCCTCTTTTAGGAAATCACATGACTTTTACATTTAGACAATTTCTTCATACCTTAAAGGTACACACTGCCTTTGTCGCGCGAAATTGGGCGATAAAAAACGCCCCTCAATATTTCATTGTTTTACATACATGGTTGGAAAGATCTTTCAAAAGTAGAATATAATTGTCCACACAAGTACTCCTGAAAGATGTGTCGTTTTTCTGTTATTGTACAAAAACCAATGTCATGTGACTTTCTTCGACCAAAATTTGTCCAGAAAACTCCACGAGGACAAAATTAATAGTCACTTTCAGACGTTTAAAATGTTTATTACTGAACCAAATTCAAGAATAATTATTTTTATAATTCATTGATACTTGACAAAAAGTGAAATGATTTTGAAACAATGGGTGAAAATTGTCAAAATCGACAAAAGACGAAAGTCGTGGCACTTTCGAGACACCGGGAACCGAACCAAGACTGTACCAGTACAGCCATGGGCGCCAGCGCGGCCAAGCGCCCGAGGCGTGAGCCTGCTGGTTGAGCCATAAATATATCAACACTTTTCGCGTGGGCGTAAAGCGGGGTATCGACCACTGTGGTGCTTTTCGTGTCGGGTATTTTGAATTATGATACTGCCAGCGAGTTTAGTTTGGAAACAACAATGACGCATTCATTCGGAACATCGTCACAGCCCCTTCATCATATCAACGCCAATAAAAAGTGACAAAAACTGTTCAGTTTGGAAGGCCATCCGTCAAAATCAACACCAGAATTTAGACCGAGCGGGCTGGGCGAGAAAGGCTCACCGTCTACGGCAATAAAACGACGTATGCCTGGCGACCATTGACGGGCCAGCCAACCTCAAATGATGGCAAACACTCAGGGATTTGATTGTTGAACGTGATGGTGACCATGATGATATCATGAATAATGTCGCATTTGTAGGATTGTTGGACAGGTAAGAGTAATAAAGAAATATTGTTTGATAATATAATACTTGTAGGAGCTTTTGTGTGGCTGTATGCTGAACTCTTATGACGAATTTCTGTTAGCCATTACATTATTTTGATAGTTCCTATAGCCAAGGCCCAATGATATTGTGATGATGTTTACAATACAGACATGATAATTATGAGATATAGTTTAGAAAGCAGAACAATTTCCAGTGAAGTAGTTGTAATTTCCACCATCAATGTATTTTATGGGAAGATGGTGAAAATTCAAACATGGTCTGGAGGAAATAGCATCAGGTACCATTATTTCCAGTACGAGTACGAGTACGAATTTTAATATACCATGTCCATCATATCCACCATTATTTCATTAGCTGTTATGTTTTGTTTTATAGGTATGAGAAAACATCACTGCCAGTATTTTACTTGCATCAACACCATGTAGAGTTCAGCTTGATTCCATTTCCACTATTCACATCTACAAAGCATTGCCAAGGTAGAGGTAAAATCATATATTTTTGTATCCCATTTATTTATTTTATTTTATTTTTTTATAGAAAACTTAGTTTATGTAAATATTTGTTTTCTATAAAACAAAATCAGATTCTGAAACAATTTCTCATTTAGAAAAAATGAAGTTCAGGTTCAGGTCACCCCCTCCTTGTGCATGTTTAATGTTAAATTGTCCATATTAAAGGGACAACATCACGACCACAACAGACTTTCAACAGGGCATGGAATCAGGTGTCCAAGTTTAAGATGAACACAGTGACTGAAACTTACTGGCTCATTTATTCAGCAGCATTGATAATATGACCTTATCATGTGGGGTATTATTTTCAGTCACCGAGGTAATCTAAAACTAGCACTCCGATTCCATGCCCTGTTGATCGTGACCGTTGTCCTCTTAAAGGGAAAGTACAACAGCATAACAGCTGTTATCGGTAATATTTACTTACTTTGAATGAAGATCGTTTAATAATGAATATGTTAAAGTTTGAGCTCAATGGGGAGTCTAAGTCATGAGAAAACTGTGAAAACCCTTCATAATTCTTTAGGAAAACATTAGTAAATGTGTATATTTTGTTTTCCAGTTTTCTTTAAAATAAGAACACAATAAGTTGAATAATTGTTTAACTTCCTCACATCCAGTTAGCTGTAGGTAATAAATAATTCAGTAATTGTGCAATCAAGTAATAACCAGTGATGTACCTTCCCTTTAACATCATATCCAAACATTCATGTGAACATGTTTTTTTTAAATTCCTACAGTGCCCTAGCATCTCTTGGTGAACTCCCAGGTATACATGAGCTCCATCAATCAACATCAAAGTCAGTTGCACAAGATCAACAAGTGGAGTCACAGCAACATATGGACACAACATCACATGAGCCTGTATGAGTAAGTGAAATACTATTTGGCTGTCAACACATCACATTTCACAAAAAGTTATTTAAATTGTACAGATATTACTGTAAACACCCCTACATGTACACTTGTCTCACTTTAAAAAATATATATATAATGTTTATATAAAAATTTAGTTTTTCTAGTCCGAACTTGCACATGCTGATTTCATGTAGCCTTATAATCAGTTTCTAAGCAATATTAAGAAAATACACTTTTGTGTATTCAGTAACTCTTATGCAATATAAAGGAAGAAAAAGTAATTATCCTGCTGAGAGTTTGTCATTTGCAGTGTGTGTGAATGGTAAGTGTACTGTAGCACTAATAATTAGCCAAAGTAACTTTACATGTGTTATTCATGGCTGGCTATTGTGTTATGTTTTGTGCTGGAGTACTATCAGTAATCTTTCTTTTGTAAGATTGTATACATAATGTTCGTTCATGTTTGGTCCATAGATGAAATGGAGTGAGATGGGTGAGATGGAGACAGAGACGAATGCTCAGTTCATCATGTCACCTACGTATGTGAATGGGTGTCAGCAAACGGAAGCCTACCACACCTAAGTTACTAGCAGACATTCCACTGAATAAAAGTTTTCTCAAGAAGATTACCTACTATATCAACTTCAGGTTTGTTACAGGGTGCCATCCAATCAAAAGTTTCAATTAAGTACAGGCGACATGTCCTACTTTAAGACACTCTCTCTGCCAACAACTGCAGGTATAACATGAAAATGTTTCAATACAAATGCAACTGACAGCCCAACCCTCCCCCACACACACACACCCAAAATTACTATATTAGTATTTTGTAGTTTGTACTACTTTGAAAATATTGAGATTTGAAGCTTTACATGGTTGAAGAACAGTAGGAGTAAGATTAATTATCTTTCAAGAGTAGTAAATAGCATTGGTTCTGAGAACTGGCAGTGACATTACTTTACGTTTCAATCAGTATACTCTGATTGTCTTCAGAGGATGAAGATGATCAGAATATACCGATGGAAGGATTATTCCACCACCAGTTCTTCTAGAACCAACACTTCTATTAAACTGTAGAGATAGTTACATGGTGCTACCACAAATCTTACTCCTACTGTATAAACATGTATTCTTAGATAAATATGCATAATGATATTGACACTAGCCCAACACATGCTTTTCAAAAACCATGATGATGATAAATCAACATGTAAAAACACTATGAAAATAGTTTGCCAGGGTTGAAGGTAGCCAGATAAACTTATTCAGCGTTATTATGGGCATAAAGTCACAAAGTTGATTTAGGGTAGAAGGGAACTACATGTATAGGATTTGGATTAAACTTGGCTGCATATTCAAAGGGCAGGAAGTGGGGGTTATATTGATTGGTGGGTGGGGGAGCTAGGGTTACTGAAGACACTGAAGCATGGAGGAGCATATAAACATTTCCCCATTCTTTGTTTTCCAACTTTACCAAGAAAAAGTTACCCTGTGAGAAAGAGTCTTTACACTCCTGATATTTCCATGTTGTAAATAATTTTTCCTACATGGAACATAATAGAAAGTTGGCTAATAATTGTGCATTTCATCCATGTTCATGTATCAGGTATCACAGAGTCTACTCAAAGCACAGGCGTATAGTAATTGGGTGGAGAAGAAACAATACAGCGTATGTCAAATAGCTAATGTCTGCAGTCTTCAACATGTCCAAGCTTGTATGGATGTCAGCTAATTAGCCTTTCATTAGAAAGTTTTATGATAAAGTTTTCCTTCTTTCCCTGCCCTCGGCAGAAGAGTTTGTCAAAAAGTAAATAATACCCAAAGTAAGGCCACAAGTTCTAATTAGCCAATTGACAATTCAAACAAAATTAAATGTAAATACATCCACTTGATCAAATCTGATAGTTGCTTGCCCTTTTCATTTTGTTTATGAAAACCTTTAAATTCTAGATTTAAATGAAGCCAACATTAGGTATTTATGTCTTGGTATTAAGTCTTGTACAAAAATAAATTGAATGGATGGACTGCATGTTTATATACCGAGTGATCTTTATTTATAATATACTTCACTTTTAACTCAAGTTTATAATGGACAAAAATATAATGATAAATTGAAATGATAGTAACACTGTAATCAAGCATCTCCTTATTGTGACATGTTTATAAATTTTCTTTGTTTTCACCTATACTGCAAATAATTAAAAATCATTAATAAAATTTGAAACAAATTCTACATTGCTTTTTACATTTTCAAGGTTGTACACATATTTGGCCAAATGTCTGTAGCTGCATCCATACTATAGAATTACAAGATCAGATGCCATTTTGTACATAAATTTTTAGACATTGAAACAATCAAGAGTTGTATGGGTGCTTGTAAATTGCTAATAAAACAATGAAATACATTTTTATTTTAACTGTCCATTTGGTTTCATGACTTGACTTTTGTGGTTCCTCCTCCCTCCCCCCCACACAATCAATTGAAACCACTTTACTGACCTGTTTAACCTATTGTAAACAATCTAACAATGAGTGTACATGGTCTTACACATATAACTAGTGAAATGACTTCAGTGTAAATGAGCCCAACAATGATCATTTATTGACAAGAAAACAGAATCAATCTGCATAATAAATGTACGCTCTGTATGTACGATTTAGTGACAGTTCAGAATAGGTGACATTCAGGGGCTGTCATTGGAATCGGTAATTTTGGAATAAAATGTCTGCACCTCCCCAGGTTCTTGGTGATGGCATGTACTGCCACTGGTGATGAACCGACACATTTGTTTTCTAAAATTCTTTGGAGTATTATTGCAGCACTATAGAATCCAAGAACTGGGGAGGGGCAAACAAGCATATGTTTGATTCCAAATTACCAATTCCATTGACCGAATCGAGAATCACACCCAGCATCAATTCTGCGTAGCTGAAGTAGCAAAATGTTTGTCCTCTTTCTGAAAAAGATTTAAGAGTGAACAGAGGAGTAAGGGCTTAGATTTAAATAAATTCAAAATTATCAACAATCACTGTGAAATAAATTAAAACATGTTTTAACTGATATGGATTGGAAAGGTGGTTAGACCCCTTCTCTTGGACTGAAATGCCAGTACTGCTATAGCAAACAAATTACATATTATACTAAACCTTAATTTTGTTGTAATAAACAACCATTAAAACTAAATAAAATGTTCATCATTGGTATTTGATAATGAACATTGACTTCAACCCTGTAACACGTTAACATTAGATCTCATGAAAATAGCGTAAAAACCAACCTGTGAAAATGTATTAAAATAAGTGCTCCCCTCGTGTTTCACAAAGTTATATCTGGGAAATTCTTGTATTTATAATGTCTTTTTTTTTCTTTTTCTTTTCTCTAAGATAAAACTAGGCCCCCTAAAACTTAAAAGCATTTCAGACAAAATAATTTGGTCATTAGCCCTAAGCCGCCTATGCTATAGTATGTGTCCCAACCAAATAAAAATGTTTGATAATATTTTGAGAATATGAGAATCTAAAGCAAAATTGAAGCTTCCCTTTCACAATTTTTTCTTGTCAAATATGTAGAGTATGTAATCGGGGGTTTGGGCAATTTCACATAATTGCCAGGGGACATTGTCATGATTGTGTTCATCATGTTACACATGTTCTGTCTACCGATGGCAATGTAAACTATATCATGATATTGATCATGAATGATTGAGATAGCTCACCCAGAATCCAGCATGTCCAGATAGATGCTGCTAAGCACCGGTTTGTTCAGTCTATGCCTTTCTCCATGGTTGATCCAAGGTCTATCAAGCCTAATATTAAGCATTTTCCTCACTTTTTTGGATGATCTTGGACGTCGACGTGCATCTGGTTGCAATCGAATCCAGGAATTCTGTGATCGTTCGTGTGTTTACAACGGATACAAAAAATGTAAAGACTGGAACCTTGTTCCTCTTGTTACAATCACGATGGTGTGCAATGCAGAGGTACCAGTCTAAATACAATCTGCAATATTGCCGTACAGGTTTCACGGTCGTAGACTACTGGAAATGCGTATACGTGACCTTTGACATTATTGTTGTTTTTTGGACATTTCTCGGTAATTACATGATACCCAGATTTAGTTTTTTGAAGAAAACCTTCCAAAAAGGATTATCTATCATTCTATCAATCCCATTTTTTGCACTTTTAGGGCGGTGTGTACCTTTAATCGGCCTCCATGCACACTTAGCCCTCCGTAAAATACGGTCAAAATACGGGCCATAACTCAGGGTAAACACCCGACATTGTTGTGATTAAAACACAAATACGAATGAAATTATTTCTAGCGACGGTTATAACTTTAAAAGTTTTTAAGGGAGGCCGACAAATTTATATTCAAATTAAAGCTTAGGTTCTCCTCTTTTAGGAAATCCCATGACTTTTACATTTAGATAATTTCTTCATACCTTAAGGACCATGCACACACTTAGCCCTCCGCAAAATACTGTCAAAATACAGGCCATAACTCAGGGTAGACAGCCTATATTGTTGTGATTAAAAGACAAATACAAATGAAATTATTTCTAGCGACGGTTATAACTTTTAAAAAATTTAAGGGAGGCCGACAAATTTATATCCAAATTAAAGTTTAGGTTCTCCTCTTTTAGGAAATCACATGACTTTTACATTTAGACAATTTCTTCATACCTTAATCGGCCTCCATGCATAGCCCTCAGTAAAATACGGTCAAAATACAGGGCCATAACTCAGGGTAAACACCCGACATTGTTGTGATTAAAACACAAATACAGATGAAATTATTTCTAGCGACAGTTATAACTTTAAAAGTTTTTAAGGAGGCCGACAAATTTATATCCAAATTAAAGCTTAGGTTCTCCTCTTTAGGAAATCACATGACTTTTACATTTAGATAATTTATTCATACCTTAAATGGCCTCCATGCAGTGAACCCTCCGCAAAACACTGTCAAAATACGGGCCATAACTCAGGGTAGACAGCCTATATTGTTGTGATTAAAACACAAATACGAATGAAATTATTTCTAGCGACTGTTATAACTTTAAAAGTTTTTAAGCGAGGCCGTCAAATTTATATCCAAATTAAAGCTTAGGTTCTCCTCTTTTAGGAAATCACATGACTTTTACATTTAGATAATTTCTTCATACCTTAAAGGACCACCATGCACACTTAGCCCTCCGCAAAATGCTGTCAAAATATGGGCCGTAACTCAGGGTAGACAGCCTATATTGTTGTGATTAAAACACAAATACGAATGAAATTATTTCTAGCGACGGTTATAACTTTAAATGTTTTTAAGGGAGGCCGACAAATTTATATCCAAATTAAAGCTTAGGTTCTCCTCTTTTAGGAAATCACATGACTTTTACATTTAGACAATTTCTTCATACCTTAATCGGCCTCCATGCACACTTAGCCCTCCGTATAATACGGTCAAAATACAGGCCATAACTCAGGGTAGACAGCCTATATTGTTGTGATTAAAAGACAAATACAAATGAAATTATTTCTAGCGACGGTTATAACTTTAAAAGTCTTTAAGGGAGGCCGACAAATTTATATCCAAATTAAAGCTTAGGTTCTCCTCTTTTAGGAAATCACATGACTTTTACATTTAGACAATTTCTTCATACCTTAAAGGACCACCATGCACATAGCCCTCCAAAATGCTGTCAAAATACGGGCCATAACTCAGGAGTAAACAGCCGACATTGTTGTGATTAAAACACAAATACAGATGAAATTATTTCTAGCGACGGTTATAACTTTAAAAGTTTTTAAGGGAGGCCGACAAATTTATATCCAAATTAAAGCTTAGGTTCTCCTCTTTTAGGAAATCACATGACTTTTACATTTAGATAATTTCTTCATACCTTAAATGGCCTCCATGCACACTGAGCCCTCCGCAAAATACTGTCAAAATACGGGCCATAACTCAGGGTAGACAGCCTATATTGTTGTGATTAAAAGACAAATACAAATGAAATTATTTCTAGCGACGGTTATAACTTTAAAAGTCTTTAAGGGAGGCCGACAAATTTATATCCAAATTAAAGCTTAGGTTCTCCTCTTTTAGGAAATCACATGACTTTTACATTTAGACAATTTCCTCATACCTTAATCGGCCTCCATACGGTCAAAATACGGGCCATAACTCAGGGTAAACACCCGACATTGTTGTGATTAAAACACAAATACGAATGAAATTATTTCTAGCGACGGTTATAACTTTAAAAGTTTTTTAGGGAGGCCGACAAATTTATATCCAAATTAAAGCTTAGGTTCTCCTCTTTTTGGAAATCACATGACTTTTACATTTAGATAATTTCTTCATAACTTAAATTGCCTCCATGCACACTGAGCCCTCCGCAAAATACTGTCAAAATACGGGCCATAACTCAGGGTAGACAGCCTATATTGTTGTGATTAAAATACAAATACGAATGAAATTATTTCTAGCGACGGTTATAACTTTAAAAGTTTTTAAGGGAGGCCGACAAATTTATATACAAATTAAAGCTTAGGTTCTCCTCTTTAGGAAATCACATGACTTTTACATTTAGATAATTTCTTCATACCTTAAATGGCCTCCATGCACACTGAACCCTCCGCAAAACACTGTCAAAATACGGGCCATAACTCAGGGTAGACAGCCTACATTGTTGTGATTAAAACACAAATACGAATGAAATTATTTCTAGCGACGGTTATAACTTTAACAGTTTTTAAGGGAGGCCGACAAATTTATATCCAAATTAAAGCTTAGGTTCTCCTCTTTAGGAAATCACATGACTTTTACATTTAGATAATTTCTTCATACCTTAAATGGCCTCCATGCACACTGAACCCTCCGCAAAACACTGTCAAAATACGGGCCATAACTCAGGGTAGACAGCCTATATTGTTGTGATTAAAACACAAATACGAATGAAATTATTTCTAGCGACGGTTATAACTTTAAAAGTTTTTAAGGGAGGCCGACAAATTTATATCGAATTTTAAGCTTAGGTTCTCAGTTTTTAGGAAATCACATGACTTTTACATTTAGATAATTTCTTCATACCTTAAATGGCCTCCATGCACACTGAACCCTCCGCAAAACACTGTCAAAATACGGCCATAACTCAGGGTAGACAGCCTATATTGTTGTGATTAAAACACAAATACGAATGAAATTATTTCTAGCGACGGTTATAACTTTAAATGTTTTTAAGGGAGGCCGACAAATTTACATCCAAATTAAAGCTTAGGTTCTCCTCTTTTAGGAAATCACATGACTTTTACATTTAGATAATTTCTTCATACCTTATATGGCCTCCATGCACACTGAGCCCTCCGCAAAATACTGTCAAAATACGGGCCATAACTCAGGGTAGACAGCCTATATTGTTGTGATTAAAACACAAATACGAATGAAATTATTTCTAGCGACGGTTATAACTTTAAAAGTTTTTAAGGGAGGCCGACAAATTTATATCCAAATTAAAGCTTAGGTTCTCCTCTTTTAGGAAATCACATGACTTTTATATTTAGGCAATTTCTTCATACCTTAAACGGCCTCCATGCACACTTTGTCCTCCGTAAAATACTGTCAAAATACGCCCATAACTCAGGGTAGACAGCCTATATTGTTGTGATTAAAAGACAAATACGAATGAAATTATTTCTAGCGACGGTTATAACTTTAAAAGTCTTTAAGGGAGGCCGACAAATTTATATCCAAATTAAAGCTTAGGTTCTCCTCTTTAGGAAATCACATGACTTTTACATTTAGATAATTTCTTCATACCTTAAATGGCCTCCATGCACACTGAACCCTCCGCAAAACACTGTCAAAATACGGGCCATAACCGGTAGACAGCCTATATTGTTGTGATTAAAACACAAATACGAATGAAATTATTTCTAGCAACGGTTATAACTTTAAAAGTCTTTAAGGGAGGCCGACAAATTTATATCCAAATTAAAGCTTAGGTTCTCCTCTTTTAGGAAATCACATGACTTTTACATTTAGACAATTTCTTCATACCTTAAACGGACCTCCATGCACATAGCCCTCCGTATAAATACGGTCAAAATACAGGGCCATAACTCATGGTAGACAGCCTACATTGTTGTGATTAAACACAAATACGAAATGAAATTATTTCTAGCGACGGTTAGAACTTTAAAAGTCTTTAAGGGAGGCCGACAAATTTATATCAAAATTAAAGCTTAGGTTCTCCTCTTTTAGGAAATCACATGACTTTTACATTTAGACAATTTCTTCATACCTTAATCGGCCTCCATGCACACTTAGCCCTCCGTAAAATACGGTCAAAATACAGGCCATAACTCAGGGTAGACAGCCTATATTGTTGTGATTAAAAGACAAATACAAATGAAATTATTTCTAGCGACGGTTATAACTTTAAAGTTTTTAAGGAGGCCGACAAATTTATATCAAATTAAAGCTTAGGTTCTCCTCTTTTAGGAAATCACATGACTTTACATTTAGATAATTTCTTCATACCTTATATGGCCTCCATGCACACTGAACCCTCCGCAAAACACTGTCAAAATACGGGCCATAACTCAGGGTAGACAGCCTATATTGTTGTGATTAAAACACAAATACAGATGAAATTATTTCTAGCGACAGTTATAACTTTAAAGTTTTTAAGGAGAGGCCGACAAATTTATATCCAAATTAAAGCTTAGGTTCTCCTCTTTGGAAATCACATGACTTTACATTTGAGGCAATTTCTTCATACCTTAAACGGCCTCCATGCACACTGAGCCTCCGTAAAATACTGTCAAAATACGAGCCCATAACTCAGGGGTAGACAGCCTATATTGTTGTGATTAAAACACAAATACAGAATGAAATTATTTCTAGCGACGGTTATAACTTTAAAAAGTTTTTAAGGAGGGCCGACAAATTTATATCAAATTAAAAGCTTAGGTTCTCCTCTTAGGGAAATCACATGACTTTTATATTTAGGCAATTTCTTCATACCTTAAACGGCCTCCATGCACACTGAACCTCCGTAAAATACTGTCAAAATACGGGCCCATAACTCAGGGTAGACAGCCTATATTGTTGTGATTAAAAAACAAATACGAATGAAATTATTTCTAGCGACGGTTATAACTTTAAAAGTTTTTAAGGGAGGCCGACAAATTTATATCCAAATTAAAGCTTAGGTTCTCCTCTTTTAGGAAATCACATGACTTTTACATTTAGATAATGTCTTCATACCTTATATGGCCTCCATGCACACTGAACCCTCCGCAAAATACTGTCAAAATACGGGCCATAACTCAGGGTAGACAGCCTATATTGTTGTGATTAAAACACAAATACGAATGAAATTATTTCTAGCGACGGTTATAACTTTAAAAGTTTTTAAGGAGGCCGACAAATTTATATCAAATTAAAGCTTAGGTTCTCCTCTTGGGAAATCACATGACTTTTACATTTAGGCAATTTCTTCATACCTTAAATGGCCTCCATGCACACTGTCCTCCGTAAAATACTGTCAAAATACGGGCCCATAACTCAGGGTAGACAGCCTATATTGTTGTGATTAAAACACAAATACGAATGAAATTATTTCTAGCGACGGTTATAACTTTAAAAGTTTTAAGGGAGGCCGACAAATTTATATCAAATTAAAGCTTAGGTTCTCCTCTTTTAGGAAATCCACATGACTTTTATATTTGAGATAATTTCCTTCATACCTTAAATGGCCTCCATGCACACTGACCCCTTCCAAAATGCTGTCAAAATACGGGCCATAACTCAGGGTAGACA
>CM055819.1:29149167-29202930 GCA_029582265.1 Zoroaster sp. YZ-2022 | reverse complement strand
AAGTTACACACATTGTATAGCTTAAACAATTATTTAGGGTTTTATTTCAAAAAACAGGTTGGCGATATCGATTTTTTATCCAATATACCCAAAACAAAATTCGCTATTAAATTCCTTTTTTTTTCAATGAGTGTTTTAGAACAATGGTTTTTCCCCTTAACTTTTTTTCCCCCGGCCGGCTAAAAAACTTTTACCCCCGCCTTTTTCCCTTTGCCCGAGAAATATTTTTAATCAAATCCGTTTTTATAATTTGGATTTTCAAAAGGGCATTACAAAAAAACAGTTGTCGTTACCTTATTATTTTAATTTTTGTTTCTGGGGAAAACCAATGTTTCTTTTAATTAATAAGTTTATTCAAATAATAACAGAAAAAGGTTTTTCATTTATTTCTAACCAACAACAAAAATAATGAAAACATTAAAAAATCGGGGCCCCAAAGGAAAATTTTTTAGTTTTTCAAAGGGCACGATCAGGGAATGATTAAAAACGAAGGGCCCCAAGGAAACTTTAAAAAAAAAAAAAAAAAAATAAAAAAAAAAATTAATTAAAATTTTAAAAAGACAAAGTTTTTTACTGTCTCTTTGGGTTTTTTAACCATAATGTAGCCATAAAAAACAGTATTCAACACAAAATTATGTCAAATTTAAAAAAAACAAAAGGGAGTAATTGAAATCCCCCGCTGGGAGGCCCCCAAAATTACCTCCGGGTTTCGCATTTTCAGGGGGGGTCTTTTTGAACGATGTGATAAGGGGAAGAGGGGGACCATTTCATCACCACCTGGAGGATGGTGGGGGGGTTATTGTTTGGGGGCAGCAAGAACATTTTGTTGCTAAAAAGTATGGGGTTGGGAAAACCAAGCCCAAAGTGTCTGGTACAGTGCCTACTTTTGGCTACAACTTCTATAAAAACCGAAAGAAAGGTTTTTGAAAGCAATGAGGATTGGAAAGGTCGCCCAAAATGTTTAGAAAAAACCCATATTTCAAAGTTAAAAAAACACAAAAAGGGTTTCAAAAAGGAGGTTTTTAAAGGCAGTGTCTTTTCCCCCTTTTTAATTTCTGTTCTATAAACCTTTTGAAAAGCAAAAAGAAATGGGGGGATTGGAAAAGAAGCCCAAAAGGCTGAAATTTTTGCTTTGTAAAAAAAAGGTGTTTGTAATTTTAACCATAGGGGGGAAATGTAGTTTACTTTGGTGTTAAATAAAAAGGGAACTTGTTTGAGATAAAAATAGGGCCCCAAAATTTTTATATCCAAAAACCCTTTACTAAAATATAACCCAAAATTGATGTCATTTCACATGTCATGTTGATGTGATTTTACAAATATTCAAATAAAGTAAAACCATTTTGGTTTACTTTCTAAACACTTTGATGTTTGTTTTTCAGGTGTTATTAAGTAAATAAATTAAGACAATGTAACTTTGCCTCAAATTATAAGTAGTATTTAAATAAGTCCGGAGCATCACTTTATTGAAATTTTCATGTATTCAAATAACCAGAGACTTTCATAAAACATTTGATTTCTGAGAATTTTCATGACATGATATGATATGATATATGATGTGATCTATAGTGTGATCCTGGTGTTCGACCACGTCCTAATGAAATTCCGAGGAGAAGCGAGAATCAACCCAATATTAGTTAGGTTATGAGATTGGGCAGGCGTGGTTTTAAATTAGCTTTCATCCCAAAGAACAAATTATTTTGTATTATGATAAATTAGCTCTACAATATTGAAATAGATAGTATATGTTCTTTTTTCTGATTTGTGGCTCTTAAGTGTGAATAAATTTGTGGCTCTCAAATCAATAAACTGCGAAGTCCCAAAAAAAAAAAAGTGCAGTCCCAAAAAAAACGATCCTTTCGCATGTTCAGTGACATTGACCTCCGGCTTGGTCATGCTCTATTTGTAACGTGGAGTGGCCACCTGACCAGCGACTTTTTCCGTACCACCACGTGGCCCGTAGATCGTGGTAAAGGGATGGGAAGAACTCTCTATCCATAACCGTTGACTCTTAACCAGGGAACATTCAACCATGGTCCCCTGTCGAATCCGTGGCAAAACAGATGTATGGTTTCTATGGTTTAGCAGTGAAAAAAATCAACGCACTGAACGGACCCCAATGTTCTTACGACCTCGAAGTGACGACGTGGATGAATACAAAACCTGTGCCTATGGGTCGTTCATCGTTCGAGAGGCTGGCTGTGAACAACAACAAGCCAGCGCAGCGGTACAGTACACAAAACCGATCAAGCGTGACGGCAATGACATTTGTAGCAGTAGCCGTGGCTACAAAGGACTATGTGGTTGCGGGGTATTAGGCAAATTTATGCCCCACACAATGTTAACCGAAAAACATCAAGTTTATACATTTGGATGTGGCAGTATTCAGTTCCTCTTTTTTTTTGTTGCTAGTCGACCCTTTGCATGTTGTGCACGACACCAAAATCCGGGCGCCGTAATGTATATCCGATGCACGCGGGCCTTTCGCTACATGCATGTCATGTACAGACTCGCATGTATTTACCGTTTGATGCGCCTAGCGCGATGCTATTTTAACTGGTACCCATGATGCCTGGTGATGTTGTTTATGTTGTGGGTACCTGACACCAAAGCCAAAAAGTATTAGCAGGGCCAAAGCGGCCGCTGTTGCCTGGTAACCGCTATATCATTTGGTTGTGGTACCAGGTTTTTGACTATTTTGTTCCCCCATGGTCGTTCGCGGTGAACTTGGTCTCTTGTTGCCAGCTTAGCGCAGCGCGCAGCGAGACCACTGGTCCGGCGCAGAATTAAAATTGAGCGTGGCAGCGAGTATATTTTTCCGGTGGAGAATGTACGCCTTGTATGTACGTAGTAAATATATATGTGTAAACAAGGGCACAACGGCAATGTAGGAAAAAAGCAAGGCAACTCGGGTGCCGTGGCGTGAAACAGTGGAGTCACGCGGCAGAGGGTGGTGGCAGCATTAATGACATTGCAATTGCCGTCGATGCCGCCGTGTAATTTGACTCATAGGGCTGATAGGCAGGCCAATCGGTGACAATATTTTGACTCGCGGCCAGCAGGCTGAACTGAAGGAAGGGAGTTTTGACCTTCGCTCCGCCGCTGTTTTCACTGCATTTGGCGAGCGGAGCGACCGGGCAACCGCTAAGGTCGAACCCTGTAATGAACGGGATGTACCCGCTCTACAAACGTCGCAATAAATCGCCAGTGCTTACCTGACGCACGTGCAATTGCGCCGTTCACGAGTGCAACATATGGGGGGTTTCGCCACACCCCTAACATGCCTAACCAGAACAAACGGCACAGCTACGCGAAAAATGCGAACGTAACCAGACAATTGTTTTCAGTTTGTGACATGTTCGGGTCATCAACGCTTCTCAAAATGAGAACTTACTCGTGAGTGCTAGTAGTAGTACTCTCCTGAAAGATATACCGTGTTATACGAACAATCACTTAATAATGTGTTTTTAATACCCTTTGCCAATCCGCCATCTTGAACTAAGTATACCGTACCGTACGGTACCCGGTACCCGATCACAAAGTTCGGTTTATGTGTTTGGTCAGAAACCATGATGTCATCGCAGCGTACAACCGAACTTCAGCGGAAAACGTTAGCCAATGACCAAAGCCGAAACATGTATCTGGTTAATTACGGTCGCAAAAAAGGCACCCCATCATCGCCATTGGTAAATCGTTTGCACATAATTAATGGGACGGTTACTGTCGTCGCGCATCCCAATCAAATCATCAGCTCGAAGTTCACGCATTCACGCGTTCCACGTGACTGGTCATGTATAAACATGTGATTCAGAAAATGTGGATTGTAGTCACACTATTTTAAATAAACGTCACATGGTTTATCAAGAGTACGTGTATGTGTTTTGTCACACGAGACAAGAGTCTCAGTATGGTACAACAGAATAGTGTCCTAATCCCTCAACTTTGATCGAGCCGATGCCGATCCATGCTTTGATTTAATTCATGATTATGTGTTCTTAAGGTAACGCCCATATTCTGCATATATTTAAATATGTATGATATAATATACCCGGCTGTGGTGCGCCAGCCAGAGTCACAGACCACCATGGATAGACAGTGAGACGTAAACATTGTCTCCACATTGTTAGAACAAATACCCAATTCAATCCCAACACTTAAATCAGTCTTAATAGATTTCTTTGAGTGGCGGTGGATTATTAAACATCTGGCCTGTCAGTCGGTTTACTACATTATACAGAAGTAGGATTTTGTTTAATCGCGATATATTTTTTCTTCACGATAATTTGTTTTTCATCGCGATATATTTTTTTCATCGTGATATATTTTTTTTCATCGCGATCTGCCGATATCTCGATGATTTAAAAAGTTCTCGATATCATAATCGCGTAAAAAAAATATATCGCGATATTCGATATTATCGTGTCATCGCCCAAGCCTACAACAAACCTTTAAAGGCTGCATACTAGGAATGATATAACTGGCCCAATGACGGGGGTAAGAAGACTACACTAGAAAAATATATTTAGGAATTGCAAAATGCAGGACAAAAGGTTTAGAATGTTTGTCATAATAATATCCCTGTATGAACTGATCTGTACTCGCCGAAATTCACTTTGAAAAGCATCCAAACATGTCGCAGTCGGTATTTTATTTCGTGATATTGCCTTTGTTTTAGTGATTGATATAACAATGTAAACAAAACAGAAAATAGACAGAGGACTAACTTTATGAATGACTGCAATTTTTACCACCTGTGGCTCAATTTCCGGACACTAAAGATGATTATTTCTGGTAAAATTTGGACATTCATATCATGAACCAAACGACAGTAAAGGCTAAAGCCTTGAAAAACAACACCTTTACCCATGCACACTGCATACTATAATTTTAAGCATTTTAAATTTGCTAATAACACAAAATTCACAGATTGCTATACAAAAAATTATTTTGCTGTGCAGTTTTGCTATGCAAAACTTTGGAGCGAAATCGTTCCGTATTATTAATGCTTCAACATTTACAAATACATACATGTACAACTAGATAATACAGGCTGACATATTCAGAGAAAAAACAACAAATTTCGAAATTTAATGTTATTTTCTTGTGCTTCAAATAGACATATAATAGACAAAATATTCAATTAATGTAGAAACTGAATTCTCACAGTAAAAGAAAGTGGCTCATAACTACATGTTATGCTATAAAAACATTCATACATTGAAATTATGTGCTATACATGTACTCACTAGCTGTCATCAATTTAAATTTGGCCTATTTTATTTTCTGAAACATGACATTGATTGAAATAAATAGTGAATAATAAATCATGACAGTTCAAAGTGAACATTGGCTGTTGTGAATCCCTTTGTACATGTATAGGCCTTCATGTCAAAATATGTAGAAATATCTTCATTTAATGTTCAGCTCATAAAACATAATACACATAATTGTTATATCACTGTGCTTTGTTATCTCTATTATTATTATTTTTCCAGATCCACATGACATTGCAGCTATACACAATCACTTAGTGGTTGTAGACCACACCAACGATGTCATCAAGATGTACAACAATGATGGCACACTTGCCTTTGACTTCTACACAGTGCCTCATAGTGAGGTAGGGAAGACAGCAGTGGACCTCCAAAGTGTAGCAGTAAATAATAAGGGTAACATCATAATAGGTGATATGAAGAGGATGGTGGTGAGCGAGCACAGCCCCACTGATGGCTCGCTCATTCACACTATGTCAGTCCAGACAGGACCTCACTTCCTGGCCATTGATAATAATAATAGAGTTGTAGTCAGTGGTTTTGACCAACATCAAGTAGACATTGTTGATAGCAATGGTACTTCATTACTCACAATCAAACCAACAATCAATGGTCAGGAAGTTCAATACTGCAGAGGTGTATGCTGTGACAGATCAGGCATATACATTGCAATGCAAAATGATGATTATAACACCGGTCATATTCACCATTATGATGAAGGTAGATTCATCTCATGTATAGCTCAGGGTCTGTACAGGCCCAGGGGAATCACATTCACTACAGATGGGCATCAGCTGGTAGCAGCAGACTGGGACTCAGTGAAGATATATCACAGAATGTGATGTAATCCAACATGCTGCTGACTGGCAATCTCCCTTGTCATCATCATAATGGTGAAATGTCCTCTTCAAGATATGTTACCCAAACATGTAATGTAGAATCTTGAGTATCAATGTCACTCTATAGAATTAATATTGTATCATTTATTATTAATGTTTGACATGACAAGAGATACAGAGCATATACAATTCATTGACAATGAAATCTTTACTCAGGAAATTATTGCTGTTTTGATGAAAACAAAAATTACCAGTAAAATATCGGTGATACATCTTGTAAAAAGAAATATTTCACAAGACAAATGTCCAAGAAGCATGGTTTATCTAAGTACCTAAATGAATTAATGACTAAATGAATTCATAATTTTATCACTGTAAACATGGCTCTGATGCTTTTTAATATTTAATTTGTAATTTTGCATATTTTTATGCCTTTTTTTTACAAGGAAAATAGTTATTTTCAGAAGAAAAAAAATTGCCAGGAATCACTGATGAAAAAATATATGATGCATCTTTAAGAGGGAGTTCCCCTGATTTTGCTTTTGCATTGTCTGTTGATTTGTAAATGTTACTCTTTAATTATTCATATGTCAATATCTTGTCAATACTTTCTTTGTTTTCACTGATGGCCACCCATTGTTTACCAATCAACAGTTGACAAAACTACAGTGACATAGCAAAGAAAGGTCTATACCCTCTTTTCCCCTCTGGATCCACCCTTACAGAGTTGCATAATGGAAAGGTTATATTCACACCTGAGCTGCACCTTTATACAAGTCTAGTTTTCCTCTTACCTTTTGTTGGAGCATCCTGAGCTGATCTCTTGGTTGAGGATGTTTTTGTTGAGACTGTTTCTTGTTGACCTCTGATCAGGTCAATTAGAAGGGTTGTCATGCTGTCAACCTGAGGAAATAAAATGAATAGTACATTCTTGATACACTGTTTGTAAAATGTCATCATGTGCATGAATACTAAATGACAATCAAGAATTGCATATAAACAATTGACCAGTCAATGTTTCATTTGGAAACAAGTTGTGAAATCTCATTCACAGTTTCTAACCAAAGCACTGTAGGTTTCTATGAAATTATTTCTGTCCTATTTCTGCTGCTAACACCAGAACTTGAGTCCGGTAAGCTAGACCGCTCAGCCACGACATTCCAGACAGAAATTATCTTCAGGAAACCCATAACTCTTAATATCATAAATGAGCAACTAATTCAACATAATAATTAAAGAAATTACAAAAGAGGAGCTTCATTTGTATTGATTTAAATTTACTTTTCAACATATATGATTATTGTACACTTGTTAAAAATAAGCATTCATAATTACCTTTAGGCCTATACATTATATTGAACACTTTTACAAATGATAATCTTCCTCAGTTGTGTAATAAGCTTAATTGTATACATTGCAATGAACAAACTGTTTTGAGGTTTTCCTGTCTCAAGCCCAAATAACTTCCAATGGCAGATCCAGGAGGTGTGGGGGGGGGGGCCTTGGGGGATGAAGCCCCTCCTCCCTGCTTTAGGTACTTTGTTATCTAATTATACCTTGTAGAAGTTGGTTGATATAAATACTAAGCACTGTACATTATCTATATAATTTATATTAAGCATGATTCCATGTGGATCTAGTCTCTTGTAGAGTCTTCAATGAGGGTAATGACCTTCATCATTCCTTAACTTGAGACCTACTTGAAATCTCTTAATTTGTAAGGTATTTTGTTATTTAATTATACCTTGTTGAAGTTGGTTGATATAAATACTAAGCACTGTACATTATCAATGAGGATGATTCCATTTGGATCCATGCAGCCTCTTGTAGAGTCTTCAATGACTCTACAAGATGAATGTTATCACCTGATAACTTTCACCATACTTTCATCAACTAAAACCTACCTAAAGTGTTTTAGATGGTAGGGTTTCATTTTGTATTCTTTTATCTCATCATTTTATTTGATCAAATAATTGATCAAATCAACATTGGTAATAACTAGATTATCAAATAAACAAATTATTACATTAAAACTTAATTGGTGTAAAGTTGGTACAAGTTTCAAGCATCCTGGGAAATTATGTTGTTTAAAAGTGCTTTCATCTTTGAACCCAGTGGAAATTGTTATTTTGGTCAATCGTATTCTTTTTCTTATAGTTTTCATTTCCATACATCAATGAAATAACTCAAATCTATAGGTTATGTGTCTTTGTTAATTAATTTTCAACATTAATATTGTAGATTTTTTTTTTTCAAATTCTCCTTTAATTTAGGAGTATAATCTATACACTGTTTTATTTTACTGTTGATTTAATTCAATTCTGCATTTAATTGACATTTATTCTAAGATCATATTGTAATACAAATTAATTTGATTCTTTTGTCTCCAATCAAGTTTATCAAAACAATATTATAAAAAGTTGAGTGATGTCAATAAATCAAATCTCTTAACTTACAATTTTACTTAAATGTATGTTTCATTATTATTGTTCACATCCTTGTTGCTTTCTTCATCAAAATAAACTGATATTGTCGCAATTATTTCTATATATGGGATGAAAAGTAACCAAATTGTGAGGTTAATCAAATGTTAGAATTATTTGCCAACTGAAGAATGAAGTAGCTTTATTGTAAATGTGAATCCAAATACATAGGTCCTGTATTTGAAGTATGTTCTGATGACTCAGTTCTTACTAAGAATCTGCTGTAAGTCATTTGACTATCATACCCTTATCAGCTAATTGATCTTCAAGTATCAGTCTGTCAAGTATAAAACAATACACTGTACATCTATGTGTTACTTATTGCATACATGTAGGACCATTTAAACTGTGTGTGAGTAAAAACTCAATTCTAAATTTATGTCAAAGGAAATAGTTAAGAAGTTTACATAGTGCATTATTTCTGTATAACTAAAACTATACATAACATCCAGCTTTTCAACAAATGTTCAATTCTTTAGTTAAGAAATTAAAATTTATTTCAAGAAACTAGAAGTCAAGTCTTTTCAATGGGTATGATAGGCCGAAGGGAGGGGTTTAGGCCAAGTGAAGATTGCCGTGCATAGATGTATATGAAATTACAAATATTTTGGGAATATTTCTTCCTAAAAAGCAGCCTACATGCCCGATGGTAAAAACCAGACTATGTGACTGTACAATGCCCGATGGTAAAAACCAGACTATGTGACTGTACAATGCCCGATGGTAAAAAGTAGCCTATGTGACTGTACAATGCCCGATGGTAAAAAACCAGCCTATGACTGTACAATGGCTGATGGTAAAAACCAATAATTCAGTTCAAAAACAAATTCTACGGCAAAACAACAACAAAGACAATGTTTGTCTCTGTCACAGTTCATTCCAATAAGTCAGTGATTATGCATATAGCAAAATTATGGAGAAAATTATTAAGAATTAGTTAAATTACATACAGAACATTTGTATAATCAAGAAAAGAACAATTTTTTTATTCCCAGAAACCATGCAAACAGAATTTCTCAGCTGATTTCTGGATGACAGTTATATTCAAGCAAACAGTTTGGTTTTCGGAACATATTTTCTTTTAGAAATATTCTCCACCTCAACAAAAAATATATATTGCATATAAATTAAATGGTAAAAAGGAGAAAACAATGCCTTGTGCCACTTGCCTTTTTATATGTTCCTGATATTCAATTATTATTTTGTATACAATCTGATTAGCGGTAGGAACAACAATTTATTGGCGTTTGATGGGCGGCAATCCGTGTCCCCAATCTACAATCGGGGAACATGCGGTAATATCATACGGTCCCAAAATAATAGAAAAAGATAATAGTTTCTTGATAAGATAATGGTTCTTGTCTCAACTAGCACTTTATTTAATTTTAGTATTTTTTTAATGGTTTTGTTTTTCGGGTGGCATCAATTTTGTATTTATTTATTTATTTATTTAATTAATTAATTTTTATTTTATTAGTTTTTTAATGTTTTTAATTTTACACTGGACCGACACCACAATTTACATTATTATTGTGGGTTTGACCACGGTTTAGTCTGAACGCTTCTTGTTCTTCCATTCACAGTCTCCAATTTTTAGATTAATTATTTAATTTGTCGCTGTGAGCGACAACTTACATAATTATTCTAAAAATAGGAGACTGTGAATGCAAGAAGCATTCAAACTAACTTGGTTTGAACATAATGCTTTATTTGTTTTTTAAATACAATGAAATTTATCTGCAATTTTCCCCCTTTTTTTTTTAGAAGAAAAAAATGCTCTGTAAAAGTCTTAAAATAGTTTTCAGGAGAAAATAAATTCTTTTCTTAATTATAAAAATGTTCTATTTATAATTTAACTGATTTCTTTTTAAAATTTCTCCATAATTTTGCTAGTATAAAACGTAAAAACTTCCAACTTCTTGCCGACCATCTTTTCTCCTCCATTAACTTTGTACACAAACGTGTGCGTTTGTACTATAGGCTACAACTTACAACTTTTTTCCAAAACCCATTTCCCAAGTTCACTAGCACTGCACGCACAATTCCGATAAGGCTGTTATATTATAAAATGATGCATTTCCCCACAATTTCCCTTCCCGTTTTCGCCCGTTAAAGAACACTTTCTGTTTCTATGTAATCTCATGATGGTCGTCGGACCCTTGAATACGTAAAATTTTACCTGAAAATAGTGATATTTCCGACTTGTTTATGCTTCAGTGGCTAACGTTCATGCACACATACACAGGCAAAACTGTTTGTGCGCATGCGCATTTCCATCTGTATACATGTGTGCGAATATAACTTTTATAAGATAATGAATAAAGATTTGGTGCTTAAAAATTATTATTTTAAAAACTGCGACAACAAAGTGACACTAATAAAAAGTGATATTAATTTGTTTATCTCCTGAGCGCCAGAATCATAAAAACCCACGCGTCGACTCACTCTCATTCGCCGAAAGTATCCTACACAATTTGCATACCAGTAAAATGTCCAATTCCTGACCTTCAGACGATCACTCAATAAAAATCCAGGGCCAGGGACCTTTTATTTGCAAAAAACTCCCCAGACAACTAGCCTAAACCGTGGTACACGAAAGAGGGCGCCATATCGTTGATTGACCTCACACGCACGGACATGTACAGTGTATGTATGTATGTACATGTATGTGTACATGTACACACACATGTACATGTACAGTGTACACATATGTACATACACACAGTACTTACTGTGTATACAAAGTGCATATCGACACAACACATGCGATTCACATCATGTATTGTAATGTGTATGTTCTGGTCAGTAAAATGCCAGCTTGGGCGTCGATAAACTCAACAAACAGACAATTCCGTGGATATGGAAAGACATTCCATATGTAAGTTTTAAATATTTTGATATGTTTCTAAAATAGAGTGGAACAGAAAAAATAATTTGAAAAAACCGAATTTTAAAAACTGCTACTTTTATAAAAAATTAGTCTATTATTAGTATAGACTTGTGCTAGCAGTGTAAATATGTTGTGTTACATCATAAGCCTTATCGCTAATATAGCACTGAAGCAACTGCCGCAAAGCATACAGGGATACAAAAAGGGGCATCTGTTTGGCGCAGCTTTTGTGACGTCAATAATATTTTGTTTGTCTGTAGGCAGTGGCGCTGTTGCGCCCACAGACATCCCACAATTCCTTGCAGCTGCTATTAGCGATAAGGCTTATGGCATGGCCATGGTTCTAACGTTAATGTTATTTGTAATTGTATACTCAGTGACGCACCTAAGGATATATCATGGGTAGAATGTCGTATCCGACCGTCACTTTTTCTCATTCAATATAACCAATATTACAATAATGTAATCTTACCAACCCAGTAAGGTGGAGAACATAATTATGGATGATGATGGACATGTTCTTCAAATTATTCCAGGATATTTATTTCATGAAAAATCGGGCATTTTTGGTACGATGATTTCCTCAGTCATGTCAGTCTGATGATCTTGTTAACTCCCCCGTTAGTGACCAAGCAGATGTAGTAGTAATTAATGTTGTTAATCCACTTGGGCTGGTGGTCTAGGGGCAATTTCAACCCTGCTCTGATGCTATCGACTTCCGGCCTCAATAAATAGTTTATTAATTACCTTTATTTTTTCGTTAATATAGAAAGCTACTTTGAGTCAGAAAGTCTTCACCAATGAGAAGCCGTTTGATTCTTTGTGTTCTCAACCTGAATCACAAGTCACCCAATGGATCTAACAAATAAGGAACAATTTGTGTGTGACATTTGTGGCAAATTATTCTTACATGGAAGAAGTCAAAGACGTCATCAGAGGGTACACACCAATGAGAAACTGTTTGTCTGTGACATTTGTGGAAAATCCTTCTCACAAGGAGGCAATCTAAGACGTCATCAGAGGGTACACACCAATGACAAACCATATGTCTGTGACATTTGTGGAAAATCCTTCTCAGAACGAGGGAGTCTAAGATGTCATCAGAGGGTCCACACCAATGAGAAACCATTTATCTGTGCTATTTGTGGAAAATCTTTCTCACATAGAAGCAGTCTAAGATGTCATCATAGGGTCCACACCAATGAGAAACCATTTGTCTGTGACATTTGTGGAAAATCCTTCTCACAAGGAAGTGATTTAAAATGTCATCAGAGGGTCCACACCACTGAGAAACTGTTTGTTTGTGCTATTTGTAGAAAATCCTTCTTATATGCAAGCAGTCTAAGACGTCATCAGAGGGTACACACCAATGAGAAACCATTTGCCTGTGACATTTGTGGAAAATCCTTCTCACAAGGAAGTGATTTAAGATGTCATCAGAGGGTACACACCAATGAGAAACCATTTGCCTGTGACATTTGTGGAAAATCTTTCTCACATGGAAGCAATCTAAGATGTCATCAGCGGGTACACACCAATGAGAAACCATTTGTCTGTAACATTTGTGGAAAATCCTTCTCACAACGAACTGATTTAAGATGTCATCAGAGGGTACACACCAAAGAGAAACCATTTGTTTGTGACATTTGTGACAAATCTTTCTCATATGGAAGCAGTCTAAAATGTCATAAGAGGGTCCACACCAATGAGAAGCCATTTGTTTGTAAAATTTGTGGCAAATCTTTCTCATATGGAAGCAGTCTAAAATGTCATCAGAGGGTCCACACCAATGATAAACCATTTGTTTGTAAAATTTGTGGCAAATCCTTCCCAGAAGGAGGCAGTCTAAGACGTCATCAGAGAGTCCACACCAATGACTTGGGTTGTAACATTGTGCCAAATATCCTTCTCATAAATAAATTACCGCAGGATCCACCAGTGAGAAACCCTTTGTCTGTGGTTTCTGTAGTAAATCCTTTTTTCATATAGAAGCAACTAATTAAGAAGTCATCAGAAGTTCCACACCAATGAAAAAACATTTGTTTGTGACATTTTCTTTATTCGTTCATAAGCTATTTCCTAGACGATAGTACATTTTTGGTTCATGAAACTTGTCCTACATTTTCATGTCAATTTATTTACATCATTGTTAATTATCATAATTGTTTAATTTAATACAGTTTACTATTTTGTGTTTTTATAGAATGTATATTGTATAAACAGGTCTTCTGTTAGGGTGTCTTCTATTGTGGAGTGTCGTGGCCGAGCGGTCTAGCGCACCGAACTCAAGTTCTGGTGTTGCCAGCAGCAGGGTGTGGGTTCGAGCCCCGGTCGTGACACTTGTGTCCTTGAGCAAGATACTTAACCATAATTGCTTCGTCCTTCGGATGGGACGTTAAGCCGTAGGTCCCGTGTACTAGATTAAGTAATGCACGTAAAGAACCCAGAACACTTATCGTGGAAGTGTAAGGGTTTACCCGTGTTCTGGTTCACATTGCAAGCGCCCTTGTTTACAGGTTTCCTCAGGCTTTCGAGCTTACAGTGCTTAAGTGCGCTTTTCTGAGGCATCCCTTGGTTTCATTACCAGAAATGATTAATAATAATAATAATAATAATAATAATAATATATACCCAGCAAGTATACCCATCCAATACTGGGTGTTAAAATAACACCAATGGTGTCAACTTTATTCTTCCATGGTGTTTATATTGGGCAAGCTGACCAATAGGGCACAAAAGGTCTCCGGTTTCTGGTCATAGGTCGACTTCAAAATCAGTGCGGTGACACAAATTGGGCAAACGTTCATACCCCAATGTGAAAAAGTTGTTTAAAACACAGCAAAGCCAAATTCCAATCAATCCAGCAATTTTGGCTGCAATTGGACATCGTTTCAGAGCACACAAAAAATGAAAATGCTGACATGCTGAGACTTTTTTGATGGAAGGAAAGCCAAAGTTATGGTACAGCCAAGCCTTTGAGAAGCCTGGCCAGGCTCGGGCTTTGCACAGGCCTCTGGGCCTATATAATCCCCTAGCTGAGCCCAAAAGTCTGTTTACTAATAAATAGATCTCAGATAGCTCTTATTGTTAACACAGGTAGAATTTGTAGCTTTGCATGGTGAGGAGGATAAGTAAGAGTAATTGCAGTGACACCATGTGAAATGCTCAATTGAGTAGTAATTAGTTCTGAAAAGAACTGGAGGTACAACTCGACGTTTCGACACTAGGATCCTAGGGGTATTGTTCAGGGTGGTCAAAATGACAGTAAAAAAATGTGCACATTTGGGTCAACAGTCAGAACAGGCTGTTGACTGATTTTGACCTCTAAAGCAACTTCCCACTAAAGTGCATCTATACTAGGAGGGTTACTTTTTGCAAACTACACATTAACCCTAACTCCCTAAACAACAAAGCCAGTTGGAGGATTTTGAAGGATTTTTATTGTTTTAATACAATGCCTAGGGAGTTAGGGTTAAGTTCAGCTTTCAAATAATTATCCCCACCAGTAGTAGGTTTGGGCGATAACATGATAATATTGAATATTGCGATACCTTTTTTTATTATTCGATTACGATATCAAGAACCTTTTTAACTTATCAATATATTGGCAAATCGGAATTTAAAAAAGTATATCGCAATTTTAAAAAATCACCATTGTGGGTCAAGTCAGAAATTCCATGGAAACAAACTTAGAAGAGTCTTTTCAGTTTTTGGAAGAAACAAAAGCGAACTACTTCAGAAGTACACACACGTTCTGTAAACGAATTTTATTGTGACACTGAGTTGTAGAGAGGTAAATACCTGTGGTTATTGGCTATAAAGCAATCATGCATGAATGAAAAAATAATTGTGATATTGAAAATCGCGATATGTTTGCCGATATATCGTGGATGAAAAAAAATTGATATTGCTCAAGCTGAACCAGTAGGCAATGGAAAGTTGTCATATTTTCAAAATGATGTTTTCCTTTAAAGCTAAGGTATAGGATTGGTAATTACAAAATTACTAAATGTTTAAATTCTAATGTAAAACTTACTTTGTGTAAAGCTGATGGTATGAATCTCCCCTAGAAATTATTTTATCTGATATATTTTTTTCGAAAAATGAAATAATTTCCAGTTTGAATTTAGGAAAGAGTAATCCTTCTTAAATTCCACATTACAATGCTTTTCACTATTTTTGTGTTAAGCTTAAAATGTTTGTTTTTTAATGTATCAGCAGGTTTGCCAACATTTCCAATGTTTGTACCTTCCCTTCAATGTATATCTTGATTCAAAGAGAGTAAGCATACTCATAGAAGCAGTTTTGCCAACATTACCAATGTTGTACCTTTCCTTCAATGTGTATCTTGATTCAAAGAGAGTAAGCATACTCATAGAAGCAGTTTTGCCAACATTACCAATGTTGTACCTTTCCTTCAATGTGTATCTTGATTCAAAGAGAGTAAGCATACTCATAGAAGCAGTTTTGCCAACATTACCAATGCTGTACCTTATCTTCAATGTATATCTTGATTCATAGAGTAAGCATACTCATAGAAGCAGTTTTGCCTACATTTCCAATGTTGTACCTTTCCTTCAATGTATATCTTGATTCATAGAGTAAGCATACTCATAGAAGCAGTTTTGCCTACATTTCCAATGTTGTACCTTTCCTTCAATGTATATCTTGATTCAAAGAGAGTAAGCATACTCATAGAAGCAGTTTTGCCTACATTTCCAATGTTGTACCTTTCCTTCAATGTATATCTTGATTCAAAGAGAGTAAGCATACTCATAGAAGCAGTTTGGCCAACATTACCAATGTTGTACCTTCCCTTTAATGTATATATCTTGATTCAAAGAGAGTAAGCATACTCGTAGAAGCAGTTTGGCCAACATTACCAATGTTGTACCTTCCCTTCAATGTATATCTTGATTCAAAGAGAGTAAGCATACTCATAGAAGCAGTTTTGCCAACATTACCAATGTTATATACCTTCCCTTACAATCTCATCTGGATGGTTCACTCCCTTCCCCAGCAAGCCAAGACCTGAGTTTTGCCATACCTAATATTAAACTTCTAAAAGCATTACGTACCGTCCTTTTATTTTGATCTTATTGTCTACATTTGTCTGTCTTCACTTGTTAACTCCCTGGAGCAATTTATTCTTGTAATTCAGCAGTTCATATCGAGCTAGTACCAGAAATGGCATTATATATATTTTCATCATTATTTTTTTTATTAATTTTTTATTAATTTTTTTTTTTGGGGGGGGGAACGATGGAAGCCAATGTGTCGACTGACTTTAAGCGGCATTAATGTGAGAAATGTGAACAAATATTTAGGTGGGGCTAAGCGTGGTAATATTTTTCAGGGGTTAGGCGTTTCATCCCTGTATACCAGGTGTACCTCTATTTTGGTTATGACCCATTTCATTTCAGCCATCTGTCTTGGAATAATGACCAATATATTCAAACAAGCATGTTGTAAAAGCCCCCCCCCCCCCTACAATTGGACATAGATGTTTCCCTCGGAAAATGTATCAGTTTAAAGACTAATCATTTTTCCAATCACTTAAAAGCACTTTTCATTTATCACAACTGCCTCACTTTGGAAGTCATTCCCTGTAGTACGGATTGATGTAATTGTGTAACTCAGTCGAATGGAGTCATTATCTCTTCACTTTCTGAATCTGAATAACACATTCTTAATCAGTACTTCGGCTCGATCAAACGTTAATTTCCTTACACAAGAACAGCGGCGTAGCCACGGGGGGTGCCTGGGGGCGGGGGGCACGTGCCCCCCCACCCCAGGTGCTACCCCCCACGAAAAATCCTCATAGTGCCCTAAAAAACAGAAAAGATAAAGAAAAGGGAAAAAACCCATACCCCTGGGCCCCCCCCCACTGAAAAGCAATGCCCCCGTGTGCCGCCCCCTTCCCCCACTGAAAAAGTCCTGGCTACGCCGCGCCGCTGCACAAGAATATAGGCATGCAATGTAGTCGCCCGTGAAATATGCATATTCATTATCTGAGCATATGTACGTTCATTGGCTGGCTGGTCTAATTCGAATTTGTGAACATGTCACTGCTGTTCTCCTGAGGACGATCAGAGCATACTGATTGAAACGTCGAGTTGTACCTCCAGTTCTTTTCAGAACTAATTACTAGTCAATTGAGCATTTCACATGGTGTCACCGCAATTACTCTTACTTATGTCACCGCTTTCTTATTCAAATATTAAACAAGCTCTCAATCAAAAATGCAAATCACTTTTTTCATAGAAAATGCACCGATCTTGGATCCTGCGCTTAATTGCGCGGTGCCTTTATGCGCATGTGCATTGCAGCGAGGTGGTTAATTCTAAAATGGCGCCTTGGATTTTCGCACGCGGTGAACTCGGCGAATAATGTCACGACTTTAAACATTAAGAATATAGGCCTACTTTATCATCAACACAGACAACGTATGATACTCAACTGAGGATATAGAATATATAGGTAAGTTAATGTAGTTTTGTAGGTAGTTGTGACAGTAAAATAAACGGTTTTGTTTTGTCCGTTCTGAACTTTGAGGTCTCGCGATCCAGCCTAGGTTTAGTATCGTCGTCGCTTCGAGTTCGAGTAGACACTGTCACTGTGGGTGCACCCAACTAAATAAACTTCCATAGTAAACAGTGTTAAACAAAAAATATTCAAAAATCGTTAAAAAATACTTAAAAGTCCCACAGTTTTTAAAACCAAAAGAAAAAATATTGATCGATATATAACCTTTTATTTTATTCTCTATTTACTGTCTAAAGTCCAGGTTTCCAGGAAGTTATCCTCATCCCAATGAAAACCACCCTCTACAGTAGTGAAAACGTCCACACTGAAAAACAGCCATTTTGGAAAAAGGCCTTACGCTTGAAATCAAATTAGGACCACTTTTTCAGGGCCTAGTGTGTCCAAAATACTCAAAGTTGAAAGCCAAGGACCCCCAGGTTATGATATTGGGCCATTTTTACACAATCCATCAAATGTATGGGCCTCAAATCTTTGTTTTTCAGAAAAATTTGAGGACATACACTTTATCATTGATAAACAGCTTGGCGCATAAATTCCTCACTATTTAGTGGGGTGCACCCCTGTACAATGTAAGGCATTATCTGAATTGAGCGCGCACTGAATTATGGGAGTTGGGTTTTGGAAAAAAGTTGTAAACAAACGCACATGTTTGTGCACAAAGTCAATGGAGGAGAAAAGTGGTCTTTCAGAAAATGGACGTTTTTGACGTATTATAGCAAAGTTGTGGAGAAAATGATTAAGAATTGGTTAAATTACATACATAACATAACATTAACATTTGTATAATTAAGAAAACAATTATTTTTATTTCCAGAAACCACGCAATTACGCAAATGGAGGATTTCCCAACTGATTTATGGATGATAGTTATATTCTAATTTGCAACGGTACTTTTTAGGCAAACTCGATCACTACTAACGGCCAAGAAGCTCTTCATTTCGGTTTTCGGAACATATTTTCTTTTACTAAGTTTTAGAAATATTCTCCCCATCGACAACAAATAGATATTGCATATAAATTAAAGGATGGTAAAAAGGAGAAAACCGTGCCTTGTGTCACTTCACTTGCCTTTTTTATATGGTCCTGATATTCAACTGATATTATTTTGTATACAATCTGATTATCGGTATAGGAACAACAATTTATTGCCGTTTGACAAAAGCTACACAAATTAATACAATATTTCATCCAAGGGGATTAAAACATGCAAGTCTCATTTTTAGAGTTTAGATTTTAGAATTTAGATTGATTAATTTTTTACGTTATTTATTTTTTACTTTATTATTATTTTTTTAATGTTTTTAATTTTAAATCGACATCACAAATATATAATCATCATTATTTTGAAACCAAATTGGGTTCAACCACGCTTTGACAATAATTCTTAATTTGAATTATAAAAACGATGAAATTATCTGCAATTTACCCCCTTTTTTAGAAGAAAAAATGCATAAAAGACTAAAATATGGTCGTCGCACCCGGGGATCAGAAATCAGCATAGTTTTCGGGGGTGGGGGGAAATCAATTCTTGTCTTAATTACAAAAATGTTCCGTTTATAATTGAACAGATTTCTTAAAGATTTTCTACATAATTTTGCTATAAAACGTAAAAAACTTACATTTTCTGTGACCACCTTTCTCCTCCATTGACTTTGTGCACAAACATGTGCGTTTGTTGACAACGTTTTCCAAACCCAACTCCCATAATTCATTGCGCGCTCCAATTCCGATAAGGCTTATTCGGAATTATCTGCGCAATAAATTATGGGAATTGGGTTTTGGGAAAAAAGTTGTAAACAAACACCTTTGTGCACAAAGTCAATGGAGGAGAAATGTGGTTGGCCAGAAAATAGAAGTTTTTTACGTACAGAACATTTGTATAATTAAGAAAAGATTTTTTTTTCTCAGAAACCACACAAATGGAGGATTGATTGATTGATTGATTGATTGATTGATAATACAATACATTTATTTCAATGCTGTCCTTGGAAATAGAAATATACATTGCTTGTAATAGGTTGAAATACAGTATTAAAGGTATATTAAATATATATCAAATTATTACACAAAGGACAACATTTAGGTTTGGGTGAAGCAAAAATGCTTTTGTGCCCTAACCTAGGGACAGACAAACAGGACAAAGGACAACAAAAACATACGAGTGTGCATGTAGGTGCTAAGACATAAACAATACGAAATAAATTAAAAGTTGGAAGTTATGAATATGCATCAAGAAGTTTTTTTTTATTAGTTTTTTGACAAATATAGCCTGAGAGGGTGACGTTTTTATAGATTCACTAAGACTGTTCCAGTAATTAACACCACGCTGAATAAGACTATTTTTAAACAATGAGGTTCCACTGTAACAGACATGGATATTTTTTTTGGAAGCACTTCGAGTATTGTATGAATGTATATTTGAGGTTAACGTAAAACATGAGCTAAAACAACCAGGTAATGCATTGTTCATGTATTTATACATAAATTTTCCTAAATTTAAGTAGTAAAGGTCTTTAAATCGTAACAGTTTTAGATCTGCAAACAAGTTAGCAGTATGATCACGGTGACCAGCATTGGAAATAATGCGAACAGCTCGCTTTTGCAACAAAAGAAGTCTGTCACAATTTACTGACGAACTACCCCAGGTTAGAAATGATTAATTTAAATACGGGTCGGGGAGAACAAAAGAATTAACTAAAATGTCGCTTGGGATGAAACATTTTAAACGATTCATTATACCAATAGTTTTGGATATTTTGTTTGAGGCATCACTAATGTGACTCTTCCAAGTAAGATTTTCATCAATTTTCACACCTAGAAATTTGGTAATCGTTACACGATTTAAATTAAAATCAGAGGAATTCTCATCTGATTTCTGGACAACAGTTACATGTGTATTCTAATTAAAAAATATAAATTACATGTAAATTAAAGGATAGTGCCAATGTCAATGTCAATTTCCTATTCTGGTTTACGCAAAATAAATAATTTTTTAAATCGTCATAGAATAATTATTTTGTTTTTAACCCTCAAAGTTATATGGAAAATTATGTGGAAAATATCTCAAATTATGTTACAAAAGTTTTTCCAACCTTGAACGGTATTTCTGCATACTTCTTGGATGATTTTGATGGAGCATTGCAAGGTGACAACTTATGAACTTGTCACCATTTTTGTGATGGCTCACCATGGATGGCACTCTGAAAGGTCATTTTGGAATAGTTTTAAACTAGTCCGAATTCTTCTTCCATTCACAGTCTCCTATTTTTAGAATAATTATGTAATTTGTTGCTGTGAAAGTCAGAACATGGCTCCTACCCCACTCAATAAGTAACATGTTGAGCAAATTCTCTAACTTTCGTAAACCTATGATTTCTCCCTTCTAGAAAATACCTCCGCTTTCAACTTCACACACAAATCATCTTCATTTATTGGCCATTACTGTAACTCTTCACTTACTTTCAAAATATTTTTATCGTCTTTTTAGCATCTTCGACATGTTTTTGTACGCACCTTCAGCGACAATGCCATTTTTAAATCGGTTGCTGAGTTCTCACGAGTGACATAATTCATGCATTTTTATCGGGTACTTTTTTGCTTGCCAAATGTCGGCGTCTTCGACATGGTTTCGTACACGTCTCTCTGTGATAGGGCCATTTTAAAATTGGATGCCGAGTTTAAGTAGCTATAGTCTCATGATTTCAATTATCACCACCACTGCACATTATACATGATTTTATGCATAAAAGCTAAGTCAAGCTTGTAGACGTCTAGTTCCGTTTGAAAGAGAAGTAACTTGTTGACGATACTTCTTGCGTTGAACAGAACTGCGCTAATAGTAGACTTGGATGAAAATCCCAAAGCAGTCTGAGATAATGGCGATTGTTGAGATATTGGTCGACATTGTGTAGGCTGGGAAGATGACGATGATGGTAAGAGCTTTGTAGATGGACCAGGATTACTTTCAATATCACCACAGACACCCAATACAATGTTGAATGAAGCAACACAGTTGGAATAATAACTGATTGGGGCATGTCCAAACTTAGTTTCTTGGAGGTCTTTTTTCGTACTTGTATAGTGTCAGCCATGATGAATTGAAGAAGCCACACAAGAGTGCTTGGTCAGAACATGGAGGAAGAAAACAGAAGGAGTTCGAACGGCCCGCCAAGCCCCCACGGTGTGTTTATTGACCAATTAGCGACCCTGGCTGACCAGTGGTAAAGGCATGGAGGCCTCCTGCTGTGCGCCCACTGCCCGACAGATTTACGACCGCGATAAGATCCACTGTGCAATAGCTCTGGTACCGCGTCGGACCATTCGGTGGAGAAATGAAATGTTCGTGCCTTCAATAGTTAATATTTAACAAACAAGCGAATGAAAACGTTTCGCATACGCAGTAGCACCCTATTGCTTTGTACACGTTTTCAATGGTGACTATTCGATGCGTATCGAGCTTCCGATTTCGCTGATATATCTGTCATCAAAATCCGATTTTCAGGCGGTAAGTTATACTCATATTCCCTTATTGATAATATCAATATATTCATGAAAATATGCTTACATATTTTGCGATTTTGATGGCTTTAATGAGTTTGGCTAGCTGAAAATTGAACGCTTTGCGTGAAGCTTTGTCTTGACCATTCGTGTAGAGATTGAAGTGGAGCGATGGAGAGCATTTTTCGTATGGGCCAAATAAAAATGATAAAAATTGGGCTTCTGCACATGGCAGAATAAATTCCTCCATGTTCTGCAAAGCCATACTTCCATTTCGACATGTTTATGTGTCATTTCTTGAACCATTTTGAACCTCTTTTTGTTTTCTACAGTTTATATAGAGTCAAACATTTATTTACATAGCTTCCCTTATTACTCGAAATATTTTAAAAATTTTATATAGGGCCTAAATGAACTCCGACTGCTAGCAATGTAATTTTTTTAATTGACTTAATAAAATGCTTTCCATTTGTTCGAAAGAGCTGTTCTTCAAGTTTTATTTTCCATGTGATTTTTATATTTTATTTAAAAAATGTGGACCAGTCAAAAGATTGCAGGGGTGGATTCAGAAATTTTTGCGGGGGGGGGGGTGTCAGGCCTTCAGATTGTTATATGAGCAGAAGGGGGTACCCCTGCAAAACATTGTTTTTTTTTAAATTATTTTTGTGTCAAAGCATGGAGGAGTCAAAGCAGGGGGGTAAATTTTTCTTTGTTCACCCAAACATGTCCTATCTTTTGTTTGCTTAGAATGAGGCTGACCATAGCATAGTGATCAATATTTCAAAATATTTATTACAATTTTTTTTTAATTTGCAGTGCATTCCTTTGTTGAATTGGGGCAACTACTACTGAAACTACCAAGGGTGAACTACCTCTTGAGTGAGAAATTTTGTCAAGATCCACTGGAGCAGTATTTTAGTAAGCAGCGTGGGGCCGGAGGATCCAGTGATAACCCCACCGTTGAACAGTTCGGTCATAACGTGCTTTCATTATATGTTTCTCAAGGTTGTGTTAAGGCATCCCGTAAAGGAAACTGTAGACTCCAGGATCGAGAGGATGACTCTGGTCTACTGGACAAAACACCTCTCCCCGTCGTAAATAAAATAAACATGCAAGTTGTTCAATCACTAGTTTAGTTGAATTTAAGTACATGTAAGTGAAACATTTTTTTTTAAAGCATCATTTATCAAAAACGGTGTACATGTATTTCAGGTAATGTTTACCAAGTCTTGGCAAATGAGGTAACACTCGCTCTGTAATAACTGCAAAGTGTAACTGCATACGTACAAGCTTCTAACTTGTGGCCGAAAAATGAAAAGTTGCAATTTTTTTTGTAAATTTTTTATTTGATGTGCGATTGTACCATAAATTACAATACTTTTACCATGTATTTTGCTTAGTTGAGTGTCTAATCATAGAGCAAGGACTTATGGTCAAATAAATTGTTGCTCTTCTTATCAGCCCCCTTATTAAACCATAGAGGATTAAACTACATATTTTTTCCACCTGTTTGTTTTTGAACTTAAGGAAATACATGTATAAAAAGATCAACAAACGAAATATGTACTTGTTTTTATTTCTTATTTATTTCAAGGATTTGTCGTAAAGGACCTGTACATAATATGCATTTACAAATTGAAAGTGTTTGTGCTACAACTTGTTCAAGTACACCCACTTGTACATGTTAACTTTGGAGAACGCCTGATATTAATTAACTTTTCAATTTATTTTTAAGTATCTGCTTTATTAGTACATGTACTATTGTGTCACAATACAAGTGTAGCAGCTATAAAAGTAATTAATTCGTACATAAAACGATTTGTTTGAAATATACAGGCATGCAACTTTTCAGCAGATCACCTGACTTCCTTGTTTTTAATTTCTCAGTTGTCCATTGAAAAAGAACTTAATCATTTTAATTTGAAGTTGGCACTTAATTGTTGATGAACATATTAAAGTTTTCTTGAGAAGTTGTATTTAATAACACTAACTTAGTGTGAACAAATGTGCTACAATACTTGTAATAAACCATCTACTTGTACATAATGAAATGCAAGAAAAAGCATTGGAAATTACAACAAATTAGTTTACTGGTGATGAATGAAATGTATCCAAAGTACATGAGATTCAGTTTAAAAAGAAACCAGTGTCATATTGTATACATGTACAGAGTGTTTGTAGCAAGCACATTAATTAAAGGTCCTTACGAAGGGCCTTTTCTCCTTTTTTTGATACACAAGCACCTGATTTCTTCTTCATATTTAGATAAACATTAATGAATGCTTTTGTCCGTATTTTTATCCACTTCTTAATTACCATATCTAAGAGTTTGATTGAGTTTTCGCCATTTACTTTCCCTTGTGTCAAACTGCACCAGTACGTTTGCACTCTGTGATGATCTTTGAGTTTTTGTGCAAGTTCTGTCTGTATATCAAATCCAGGAAATGTGTTTTCCAGGGTCAAAACATGTCTTGTTTCAATTTCCATAGTTCTAAAAAGTAAATACACACTATCGGACACATGAAAGAGTCCACCTCTGTTCTGAACATCAATCCATTGATTAGTGTACTCAAGGAATGTTTTTGCTGTGTTGGAGCAGCAGACTTGCCATGATTTAAGAAATTTGCAGAAGATTTGTGCACATGCATTTTTTTGATTTTTGTTCAGAGCATAGGGCACATATCCAGCCACGTAACGGAGAATTTGTTCCTCTTCCTTTGAGATGGGCTTTGTCTCAGTAGAGACTGGTGTTTGTTGTTGTTGTAAGTCTGATTTATGACGGTCTTTCAGTAAGAGATCCAAAACAGTTTGCAATAAATACTGATATAGGATGTTGACATGCTGTCCTTCTTCATGAATATCTAAAGTTGTTAATAGTTCCTTCCATTTCCCTATACTTTCTAAACGAAACTTGTGAAATGACCGGCATATTGCATCATATGCCTCAGGTTTATGATGCTTGGCATCGCCAACTGTGACAACCATCCACAAGCCTGTCACAGTAGTGACGCAAAAATCCTGCAATTCAGGCTTGTCAAACAAAGTTAGAAGTTTTGTGACCAAGTTGATGAGACACAGGGCAATGGTGTAATTGGCAGTAAATACGGGATGACTTCTTGCTTGCTCCAATCCAGTCCTAATGTAGTTGTTCGCATTCTGATGAGCGTTGTCCTTTGTAAAATTTGGTTTGGGACGTTTGGCAACTGTGGATAAAAACATAAAAGATATATGAACAATTAACAAATAATGAAAATGTAACACTGTAATAGATGAAAGACTATACAGTAAAAAAGTGCATTGTGTCTCAAAGAACACAAATTTAAGATTTGTTTTCCAAGAAAATGTGTAACTAAACTATACAATTTTAATTTAAGTAAACATTAACCAACAAATTTTTGGCTAGCATGAGATTGCTTAAAGTGGGACACTGCCTACAGATTAAGCGCTTTGGGGTATAAAAAGTGTTTGTTTATAAATGAATATGGGGGAAAAGATGTTCTAAAAGTAATAATGATTCACATAAATATCCCTTGAAATTGTGTGGTTTTGGTTTAATTTTGGGACAGAACAGTCTTCCATTTTATAGAACAGGGTTTTTGACTACACAAAATGGCAGACTGTATGTTCTGCTGGTTGTATTTCCAGAGGCAATTGTTTTTTTTGTTTTTTTTTCCTTTTTAATCACCACTCACTAATTATAACACATTAAATACATGTTTTTACTCTTAAAAATGATAAGGGGCAACTCCAAGCAGCAAAATTGAAAACAATGTTTCTTTAAGTATGCCAAGCTTGGCTAGAGTTCATTCTCTACAGTTTTGCTGTGGGAAAAATAAAAATAATAAGTAAAATTGTATTTTGTTAAAAAGACGGAATGAATGCAAGCATACCTCGTTTGGGGGCTTTCTTCTTGACTTCAGCAACGGGTTTGTCTTTCTTCGGTCCTTTCTTTGAAGACTGGGATTTTGCAGATTCTGGGTTGACTTTGCTGGATTCCAATGATGCTCTGGCTCCGCTGGTCTCGATGGATGGAGAAAACTGCTCATTAACCTCCACGTTAGTCTGTCCACTTTTGGAATTCATTTCTAAATGATAACAAAGAAAATCTGTGTCTTAATACTTAACATAAATATTGTTTAAATGTTTGAAAACCATTTTAAAAAACCCAGCAGTCTTAATTGTTGTGGTAGTTCTCCATTTTTATTGTCTTAACAATACTGCAAAAGCCGCTGCTGCATACTGGGGCTGGGCTATAACTATAATTCATAAAACGTTTTTCGTATTTTTTTATTTTTTATTTTTTCCCCTTTTTTTTTCTTTCTCCACACGTCTAGGGTGAAATTTTCAGATTCGAAAATCTCCAAAATAACCATGAAATAACTAAATAAGTAAAGTACTTACCGGGATTAGAAACCGACGGGCGACAGCATGGACCATTGAGGAAGATCTGTTTTCTTCCTCCATGCATGGACAAAGCCAGCTGCCATCAGGAATTTCCTCGGCGGAAAGTCCAGCACAACCGTAATGCCACCAAATTATCCGACACAGCTTGTCGTCACATGCGATCATTTCTGTACTTGATGGTTCACCACAGACGCAATAAATATGATCATCGTCTTCGGAATCAGTTATTGTATATAATACGTCATTTATGTCAAGATCGTCCTCCGAAAAATCGCTCAAATCGCTCAAATCAGAGCCGGTAACGAACTCATCTTTCGAATACGACGCCATCTTAATTCGGATGCAAAGCAATGCGACGTGTATTACGTCATCTAGAACGAAGAGTGAACTACTGCGCAAGCGCGTACTGCAGGCTGCTTTATCTCTTGCGGTTTGTCAATGCCTCGAGGCTGTTGACCATTCATTAGCGCCTGCTGTTTTATCGCTAGCGGTACCCGGGCTTTTATGTTTGATCTCATGGTCGTTCGAACTCCTTCTGTTTTCTTCCTCCATGGTCAGAACATGGGCTTTATTGTGTTGTACAATAGCAGGCATCAAGGTGACAATGGAACCAGTCAAGCGTGTTATGAGTCATGCATCCTTCTTGAAGAAAAAGCTGAGAAAGCTCAGGAATGAGCTTGAAATCTGCCCAGATTTCCTTTCCATGCTGAGGAGAGGCTTCACAAACTACATGTACACCAAAGTAATCAGTGGGTAAAACTTTACAAAATGATATGAGATTCTCACTGCAAGTTGAATGGGATTGGGAAATAGCAATGATGATGGCAGTTGTCAGAGCTAGATGTAAAGCGTGTGGTCCAGATGAGTTGTTTAGAAGCATTATATAACGTGTGTATTGAATGAACAATTAAATTATTAATAAATATTGTACATCGTACATATACTATTACATTATAGATATAATTGTGCTATAAGAATGTGGCGTGTGACACACAATTTGGGGGAAATAAGGGGACCTTAAATCTCGGTGACATAGCCCGGCCATAAGCCTACTAGTACTAGTTGCGGTTGAATTCAAGTCAACTCGTACTTTTATACACTCGTACATTTGCCAACTCTTAGGTAAACTCGTACTTAAGGGACGTCAACTCGTACGTGTGCCAACTCGTACTGTTCTCACTAAGTTTTTTTGCTTTTAATATACTTTTTAATTGAATTTATATTGATACCGAATTTATTGTTAAAAACTTGATTACCATTGATCGGTTAATTTTAAACATGTTAAAGGAGAATATTATTTGGGTGGGAATTTTTTTTAAAAAGACTTGGGGAATTTTTTAATTATGATAATTTGAAAGGTTTTTTGTATTATGACAACATTATGGATAATTTTTCTTTAAAATTTATAAGATCATAAACAGAATACTTGAATTATTATATCTAACCAATATCAAAGAAGGGAATGAATGACTAATTTTTCCTTTTTTCTTTCTCCACAGTAGGCCTACATGACTCTGCTTCTTGTATCTTCTTCTTTTGTGTTCATTTCACACCTGACTAACTTCTGCTCACTCTTGTGTTTATGTAACAGTATGAATGTATGTTTGTATTCCGTCCCATTTTGCCTTTAAGAAAGAACCTGTTAGGTTCGAAATGTAACTTGGCCATAACCATTATTTTGCATTTTCAACGAAAATGTTTCCACAAGGTTGTCATATTAATAGGCCTAATTAAAAACTTTTGTCTAAAAATATCACCTCCCATTGACTTTTTTCCAAGGCGCAAGGTTGTTTTTAAAGTCAATGCAAAATTTGTCAAGGAAGGCAACACTCCCACCCTCTAACAATGCAAAGAGCATCAATAAATAAAAACAAAACAATTATTGTTGTAAGTTGATGTGTACAGTGTAAGTAATGTCTCAAAACTGTGCTTTAAAATTAGGTTTAAATTTTCAAGCTCATTCAAAAAAGTTTATAGTAACCATGCCAAAGAACTGCCTTGTGCTGTCACCAAAAAAAGAAATTTCTGATGTTGTGTTTCTTATATTTGTACACTAACCTCCAGACTATCAAACCAAGCAGATGTAGTAGTCATTCTGTTAATCCACTTGTTAATTAGGCTTGGGCGGTTCCGGCGGGTACCCGGTTCTACCCGATTCCAAATTGAGAATCGGAACCGCGGTTCCACTCTTTTAAAGAACCGGGTACTCGCAAGAGTCGGTTCCGGAACCGAGTCCTTCAAATACCCGGTTCCCAGAGCCGAGTCCCAGAGCCGGCTGGGAGCCGAGTCCCATTCAGAGCCGGCTCCAGCAAAATACCCGACTCTGAGGACCAACCCGGCTCCAATTGAAATACGCTGTTGTCTGAGCTCCAACTCTAGAGCCGAGAACCGGCTCCAGTCAAAATACCCGATTCTCTTTGATGAGTGACCGACAAAATGTAACTCTAGACTACAGCAAACTTGTGAATGCGCCACACACAACTGATGCAAACCGCAATGTCTGTGCGTTAGTAGTATCACTGTGTGTCACTGAGTTGTTTATATGAAGTGGCCCCATAACGTGGATACTTTAGTTATAATGGAGATGTTGTTAAAAATGTTGACAGCACGTGTCTTGAGAAGTGGAGTGATCAAGGGGGCCCCGTAATATGGATAAACTTGTGACGAAGTTAACAGTCATGTTGCTTGTGTTCTTTGTGTACTTTCAAATACGGCAATACGACATGGATGGTAGTACGGTACCTTGTAGGGGGTGGTGCAATTGCTTAATTGCTCCAACCCCTGTTTATAAATTGGCCCCATAACATGGATACTTTGGTTATGGAAATGTTGTTAAAAATGTTGACAGCACGTGTCTTGTAAAGTGGAATGATCAAGGTGGCCCCGTAATATGGATTTTATAATCTTGTGACGAAGTTAGTCATGTTGCTAGTGTTCTTAATGTAATTTCAATAGGCATGGACGGTAGTATGGTACCTTGTGCATAGGGGGTGGTATAATTGCTTAATTGCTCCAACCCCTGAAGCATGTGCATGCAAAGCCATGGCATGTACTCACACGGCTTGTAACGTTGTTTGCTAACGGTAGGATAATGGAAACAAATCTCTAACTTAGCTTAACGCTTCCAAAAAGTTTCTTTAAAGTTTCTGAAACATATTTAAAATTAAACAACATTGTCATCACTGCATATGCGGTTGAAAATTGAAACTCCTTCGTTTCGTATTAGGGACACAACAAAGTTTGAATAGACCGTAGGCCTATTTTTTTATTATTTTCTGCAATCCTTATGTTTTTCTTTGAATCTCTTGGAACCGGTTCCTACTCGGAACCGAGTCTTTTTTTGGAACCGAACCGGTTCCAGAAATTGTGGAACCGCCCAAGCCTATTGTTAATCCACTTGGGCTGGTGGTCTTGCTCTGGTGCAGTGTTGTAGGTCTCGAGAGCTTTTTTGCCGGTCTTGGTCTCGGTCTCGGTCTCGCCCATATAAAAGTCTCGATCTCGGAAGGGATGGTCTCAGTCTCGAATTTTACCCCCGAGACCCGTCAAGACTACAACAACTCACGTTAATTTTTTGCAGAGAAAATAGCCAAATACGTTCGCGGGAACTCGGCTCGCTCACAATATAACATGTTAAAATTGCAAAATGCGCCCTCGATAAATTAGATTTGCTCATTTGCGCTAACCTAGTCTTTATTCAGTAGTCCTTTACCTGTGTCAAACGACTTCCAATGTGCAAGTTATCAGGCTGTTGCGTCGACGAAAGATATTGAAGCTTGAATGGAGACCTGACCCGCTGCAGCATGCCAATTCGGAATGGTACCCGCGTTGAGCACAGTTGCCCGTGTATGTCACTGGTATACGTCGGGCATGCTACACACGTACACGTATATTGCGTTGCAGGTAAAGTTTGGCATTGGCACGCTTCATAAAACTTGAAGTTTACGATAAACTTGAGACAACAGTCATTGCCCTGCCAGTGTGGTGCCATGTCAAATAAATCGGCAGTGGTGGTGTTCGGCTTAAAAAACCACAAGGATTTATCAGGTTGTGGAAAGGGGAAAAAAAAGCACTGTGCAGATTGCAAGTTTTGTTCCAAAATTATATCGGAGCAGTGTTGTAGGTCTCGAGACCTGGTCTCAGTCTCGAGACCGTCTCAAGACCTTTTTTGCCGGTCTTGGTCTCGGTCTCGGTCTCGACCTGCAAAAGTCTCGGTCTCGGAAGGCTTGGTCTCAGTCTCGAAATGCATGGTCTCGGTCTTGGTCTCGGTCTCGGTCTTGGTCTCGGTCTCGGATGTCGTGGTCTCGGTCTCGGTCTTGGTCTCGGACAAGCTGGTCTCAACTACAACACTGCTCTGGTGCTATCGACTTCCTGCCTCAATAAATATTTTATTAATTACCTTTATTTTTTTCCTTAATATAGAAAGCTGCTTTGAGTCGGAAAATCTTCACCAATGACAAGCCGTTTGATTCTTTGTGTTCTCAACCTGAATCACAAGTCATCCAATGGATCTAACAAATGAGAAACAATTTGTATGTGACATTTGTGGAAAATCCTTCTCACAAGGAGGCAATCTAAGATGTCATCAGAGAATCCACACCAATGAGAAACCATTTGCCTGTGACATTTGTGGAAAATCCTTCTCACAAGGAGGCAATCTAAGATGTCATCAGAGGGTCCACACCAATAAGAAACCATTTCATTTTGTCTGTGACATTTGTGGAAAATCCTACTCACATGGAAGCAGTCTAAGACATCATCAAAGGGTACACACCAATGAGAAACCATTTGCCTGTGACATTTGTGGAAAATCCTTCTCATATGGAAGCAGTCTAAGACGTCATCAAAGGGTACACACCAATGAGAAACCATTTGCCTGTGACATTTGTGGAAAATCCTTCTCACATGGAAACCATCTGAGACGTCATCAGAGGGTACACACCAATGAGAAACCATTTTTTTGTGACATTTGTGGCAAATCCTTCTCACAAGGAAGTCATTTAAGATATCACCAGAGGGTCCATACCAATGAGAAACCATTTGCCTGTGACATTTGTGGAAGATCTTTCTCACATAAAAATGATCTAAGACGTCATCAGAGGGTACACACCAATGAGAAACCATTTGTCTGTGACATTTGTGGAAAATCCTTCTCACAAGGAGGCAATCTAAGATGTCATCAGCGGGTACACACCAATGAGAAACCATTTGTCTGTGACATTTGTGGCAAATCCTTCTCACAAGGAAACAGTCTAAGACGTCATCAGAGGGTACACACCAATGATAAACCATTTGTCTGTGACATTTGTGGCAAATCATTTTCACATAGAAGTAGTCTGAGATATCATCAGAGAATCCATACCAATGAGAAACCATTTGTTTGTAAAATTTGTGGCAAATCCTTCATAGGAGGCAATCTAAGACGTCATCAGAGAGTCCACACCAATAAATGACTTGGGTGGTAACATTGTGCTAAATATCCTTCTCACAAATAAATTACCACAGGATCCACCAGTGAGAAACCCTTTGTCTGTGGTTTCTGTAATAAATCCTTTTTTTTCATATAGAAACAACTAATTAAGAAGTCATCAGAAGTTCCACACCAATGAAAAAAACATTTGTTTGTGATATTTTCTTCATTCGTTCATAAGCTATTTCCTAGACGATAGTACATTTTTGGTTCATGAAACTTGACCTACATTTTCATGTCAATTTATTTACATCATTGTTTATTATCATAATTGTTTAATTTAATACAGTTTACTATTTTGTGTTTTTATAGAATGTATATTGTATAAACAGGTCTTCTGTTACGGTGTCTTCTATATATCCATCAAGTATACCCATCCAATACTGGGTGTTAAAATAACACCAATGGTGTCAACTTTATTCTTCCATGGTGTTTATATTGGGCAAGCTGACCAATAGGCTAAAAACAAGTCTCCGGTTGCTGGTCATAGGTCGGCTTCAAAATCGGAGCAGTGTCATCACGATCAGAGCAGACTTTCGACAGGGCATGGAATTGATGTCCTTGTTTAATATTAAACAGAGTGACTGAAAATTACAGGCTCATTTCTGCAGCAGCAACGGTAATATGACCTTATCATGTATTATTTTCAGTCACTGAGTTAATCTAAAACTAGCATTCCAATTCCATGCCCTGTTGATCGTGACGATACTGCCCCTTTAAAAGACAAACACTGTCAAACCTTACGTGTAGTAAGTACATTTACAGGTCAAAATGAGTCGACAGTTTTTTAAATAGTAAAAGCATTGTCTGGTATTGTTGAGGGTGGTCAAAATGACAGTAAAAACCAGTCAAAAATGTCCATGTGTGCACTGCACATTTGGGTCAACAGTCAAAACAGTCAGTTTTGACCTCTATAGCTACTTCCCAAAATGCAGCTATACTAGGAGGGTAACTTTTTGCAAACTGCACATCAAGTTTAGCTTTCAAATAATTATCCCCACCAGTAGTAAGTTCGGGCGATAACAATGTTACCAACAACGTATCATGATTTTTCTTTTTCCATCAAAATCTAGAGAAAATGCTCTATATGGTGACGTGAAAACTGGTCCCGCAAACTAGTCCCTGGGGTCAGTTTTGACCTTTTCATGGCTGTTACGCATTATGGTAAATACCGACAAGTTTTGGATTTTGCCAGAGCGGGTTACATAACCTTTTTTATTCGATTACGATATCAAGAACCTTTTTTTATTCGATTACGATATCAAGAACCTTTTTTTATTCGATTACGATATCAAGAACCTTTTTTTATTCGATTACGATATCAAGAACTTTTTTTATTCGATTACGATATCAAGAACCTTTTTTTATTTGATTTCAATATCAAGAACCTTTTTTTATTCAATTACGATATCGTAATCGATTACGATATCAAGAACTTTTTTAACTTATCGATATATCGGCAAATTGCGATTTAAAAATATATATGGTCAAGTCAGAAATTCCATGGAAACAAAATTAGAACTGTCTTTTCAGCTTTTGGAAGTGAGAAACAAGCGAATTACTTCAGAAGTACATACACGCTGTGCAAACAAATTTTATTGTGACACTTGTAGAGAGGTACATACCTGTACAGCACAGTACAACCTGTGGTTTTCGGTTGTGAAGCAATCATGCATGAATGAAAAAAATAATTGTGATATTTCCGAAAATCACAATATGTTTGCTGATATATCGTGGATGACAAAAATCGATATCGCCCAAGCTTAACCAGTAGGCAATGGAAAATTGCCATATTTAAAAAAAAAATGGTTTCCTTTAAAGCTATGGTATAGGATTGGTAATACAAAATTACCAAATGTTCAAATTCTAATATAAAACTTACTTTGTGTAAGGGACAAGGGCCAAAGTCACGGTACAGCCAAGCCTTTGAGAAGCCCAGCCAGGCCCAGGCTTTTCCCCTGCTTACTGGCCTATATAATGAGCTCTGCTTGCCTGGGCTAGGCCCTCCAGAAGCCCAGGTTATGTTGATTGGCAGGTACTGTATTGTCACAGGATTAGGACTCACAAAAGACAATTAGGAGGCCAGGTAGCCTAGGCCTCGCCAGGCTTCTCAAAGGCTTGGCTGTACCATGACTTTGACCCTCCTCCCTAAAACTGATGGTGTGAATCTCCCTGAGTAGTTATTTTATCTGCTATAATTTTTTTAGAAAAGTGAAATAATTTCCAGTTTGAATTCAAGAAAGAGTACTCTTTCTTAATTCCATGTAACAACAATGCATTTAAGACACAATGTCGTAAACTTAAACTTTTGTAGGTTGGAAAATTACTACCTGGCAAGAAGAACAGGCCATGCTGAATATGAAAGATCAACGAAAATGCATGGTGCATCTTGAAGATAAGGGCATGTTTCCAAAAGTGCACTGATGGATTTTGGAGGATTCAGGGGGTTACGGTTAATGTATGCATGTACTTATTGCTGTCAGCATGAAATAAATAAAAGAGTAAGCATACTCAAAGAAGACGTTTTGCCATCTTTACCAACATTATATACGTTCCCGTACAATCTTATCTGGATGGTTCACTCCCTCCCCCAGCAAGCCAAGACCCGAGTTTTGCAATACCTAATATTAAACTTGTAAAAGCATTATGTACCAAACTTTTATTTTGATCTTATTGTCTACATTTGTCTGTCTTCACTTGTTAACTCCCTGGAACAATTTTTCCTTATAATTCAGCAATCCATATCGAGCTACACTGTCAGAAATGGCATTATTTAGGTGTTCGGGTATGTGCCCGAAACACCTATTGTTTTTGTTCAGTTTTTTTCTTCTCCTTCTTCTTCTTCTCCCCATAGATTGGCTACAAAAAACACATACTTGCAAACTTCACATGAACTTGAAACTTGGCATATACTTAACACGTATAACTTAACACGTAGATGAAACCCGAGTTGTGACGTCATCAGATATCGAATTACGATAAATCAAAGTTTAATATTTAAAAAATCATATCTCAACAACCACAAGAGGTAAATTGACATTTTTTGTACCATTGTACAGATCATTAATTGTCAAAAAATATTAACAAAACGGTGACCCCAATTTGACCTTACTACTTGTCCAAACCGGAAGTCAAAATTTAATATTTAAAAAAAATCATATCTCAACAACCACAAGAGGTAAATTCAGTCTTTCCACCATTGTATAGATTGTTAATTGTCAAATATATTTACAAAAACATGACCCCAATTTCACCTTTACTTCCTGTCCAAACCGGAAGTCAAAGTTTCGTATTTAAAAAGAATCATCTCAACAACCACAAGAGGTAGGCCTAAATTAAAATTTGTTGCACCGTTGTACTTACTGTTAATTGTCCAAAAATATTTACAAAAAGGTGACCTCAATTTGACCTTTACTTCCGTCCAAACCGGAAGTCAAAGTTTAATATTAAAAAAATTATCCATAAGTGGGAAATTCACAATCTTTGCACCATTGTACAGATCGTTAATTGTCAAAAAAAAATTACATAAAGGTGATCCCAATGTGACCTTTACTTCCTGTCCAAACCGGAAGTCAAAGTTTAATATTAACAAAAATCTTCCACAAGAGGTAAATTCACAATCTTTGCACCATTGTACAGATCGTTAATTGTCAAAAAATATTTTAACAAAGTTGACCCCAATTTGACCTTTACTTAGTCCCGAACACCTAGTGATTGTCAATACAAACACCAATCTCTAGTTTTCATTATTATTTATTTATTAATTATTTTTGTATTTAATTTAAAAAAAAATTTGGGGCATGGAAGCCAATGTGTCAACTGACTTAATAGTGGCAGTAAAATAATAGCGGCAGTAAAACATTAAACACCTTCGAAATCGCTGGACGAGGTGGGTATATGTGAGAAAATATTTAGGTGGGGCTAGGCGTGGGAATATTTTTGAGTGGGGGTAGGCATTTCAAACCACCTCTTCAAAAAAAATGATGGCTTGAATTAGCAGTTTATTGTCGACTGAAAATCGATATTTACCTCCCCGTATACTACCAATGCCCCTCTCTTTTGGTTATAACCCATTTCTTTTCAGCCGTGTAACCGTCTCGGAATAATGACCACAATATTCAAACAAGGACATCATAAAAGCGCCACCCCCCCCCCCCCCATCTCCAATTGGACATAGATGTTCCCCTCAGAAAATGTATCATTTGAATCATTTAATAGCAAAGTTTTCATCAATAAATCACAACTGCCTCACGCCCTCACTTTGGAAGTCTTTTCCAGTAATATGGATTTATATTTAATTGATGAACGAGAATACCATAAGAATTCATTGGTAAAGATTTGGATTTTTACAATAGTCATAAGATTTATTCAATTGTGTAACTCAGTCGAATGGGGTCATTATCTCTTCACTTTCTGAATCTGAATAATGCATTCATAATACTTGGGCTCGATCAAACAGAAATTTCCTTACACAAGAATAAAAAGGCCTGCAATGTAGTCGCCTGTAAAATATGCATATTCATTATCTGACAGTTCTCATTTGACTTTGTGAACACGTCACTGTTTACTTATTCAATTAAACAAGCTCTCAAAAATATAGGTTGGTGAAATTCTTGCGTCGGGAGATAAACAGTTGATTTAATTTTACCCTACACCGACGTGTGTATCGGCACTGTATACTCAGTGCTTTCCGAGTGTCTGTGAAAAACTACACAGGCGACTCGGGCGAGATTCGAACCCACAACCTCCTGCTTACTAGTGCAGACGTCTTAACCTCTCGACCACCGAGCTTGCCCGATGATAATTGGCCGGCTAGAATCCCATATAGCAGCGGGTTCCGCGATGAAATTCTTGCGTCGGGAGATAAACAATTGATTTAATTTTGCCCTACACCGACGTGTGTAAAGCACTGTATACTCAGTGCTCTCAAAAATGCAAATCACTTTCTTTCATAGAAAAACATAGCACACGTGCCCTCTTGGATCCTGCGCGTGCGTGGTGCCTTTTAAATGCGCATGCGCATTGCAGCGATGTGGTTAATTCAAGTTGAAAATGGCGCCTTGGTTTATCGCACGTGGTGAACTCGGCAAAGAATGTCACGACTTTAAACATCAGGAATATTGAACATGTCATCAAGACAGACAACGTATGATACTCCCATGAGGTTATAGAATATATAGGTAAGTTAATGTAGTTTTTGTAGGTAGTTGTGACAGAGAAATAAATGGTTTTGTTTTGTCTGTTCTGAACTAGAGGTCTCGCGAGCTTTCCTACTCCTAGCGTAAGTATCGACTCCCGTCGACTCGAGACTTAAGGCTATTCGGAATTGTCTACGCAATGAATTATGGGAATTGGGTTTTGGGAAAAGAAAAAAAAATGCAGGAAAGAATGTCGTATCCGACCGCCAATTTTTTAGGGCTTTTTGGAATTTTTTTGCAACCACTATGGCACTAGCCTAACCAGTGAAATTTAAAAGATGACCGTTGATTTTTGGTGGTACAGAAAGCAAAAACTATCTTTAAAATCCACTTTTATAATGGTTTTCGGACTTTATTTCCCTTCTAAAAAAATCCTCCCCTTCAGAAAATAGAAGGATCCTATAGTTGCCACTGTGCATGTACAATGACTGTGTTGGTCACTAATTGGGGAGTTGACAAGATCAAACTGACATGACTGAGGAAGTCATCGTATACCCAAAATGCCTGATTTTTCATGAATTAAATATCCTGGAATAATTTGAAGTATATGTCCATCATCATCCATATGTTCTCCACCTTACCTACTAGGTAGGTAAGATTACATTATTGGTTATATTGAATGAGAAAAAGTGGCGGATACGACATTCTACCCAGATCCTATTTTAGTTGCCACTAACGGGGGAGTTGACAAGATAAGACTGACGAAGTCATTGTATACCAAAAATGCCTGATTTTTCATGAAATAAGTATCCTGGAATAATTTGAAGTATATGTCCATCATCATCCATATGTTCTCCACCTTACCTACTAGGTAGGTAAGATTACATTATTGGTTATATTGAATGAGAAAAAGTGGCGGATACGACATTCTACCCAGATCCTATTTTAGTTGCCACTAACGGGGGAGTTGACAAGATAAGACTGACGAAGTCATTGTATACCAAAAATGCCTGATTTTTCATGAAATAAGTATCCTGGAATAATTTGAAGTATATGTCCATCATCATCCATATGTTCTCCACCTTACCTACTACAGTACTAGGTAGGTAAGATTACATTATTGGTTATATTGAATAGGTGTGTAACAATACCACTTGGTCACGATACGTATCGTGAATACTAAAAATGCTAAAAAGAAAAGTGTCAGTAATGATGTAGAGACTTAGACAATAAAAACATCACATATACACAGTCCCATGTTATTTTATTCCCCTTCCCCTGAAAAAAGGCTATGGCCTGCTATAAATTAGGCTTTGAAGAATTTATAATCCCGAATAAAATGTTTGTCCAGATAAAACAACTGTTTCAATGTGTTATGTTGTTGTGATTTATGTTCAAGAATCTATTTGTATAAACTAAATTTCGGCAAAAATAAATATACTGACAGAAGTTTAATCATGTGTAAAATGTTGAGTCAAAAATTCTAACAGAATTTGATCATTAACCCTCCTATAGGTTTAACACTCAAAGACACTCAAAATTTGTATGTAACTCCCAACCCATTGACTTTGTGCAGTGCACTCAAGGAGGTCAAACCAAAACCAAGTACATACACAGCTCTGTGTGACTCGGTGGTTTGACCTATTGGCAATGCAACCAAAAATACTCAAGTGAGTGTCTGTGGGTGCCGTGCTGACTGGGCCAAATTTCAGCCTGGGCATAGGAGGGATAATACACACAATACTCACTGTTATGAACACCAAATCTGGTTCACAAAAAAAGAAAATGTTTACTTTATAAAAGAAATCCTTACTTTATATTTAGCTCAGTGAAGTCGGTGAAGTCTATTCTCCGGGGGAAACCCATGAAGCCCATCATCATTCAGGACTCCCCAAATTCACTGTATTTATTTCATCACAAACAGTATAGCGCCCTCAATTGACTAGCACAATGAAAAATCATGTAGCACTCAACAAATTCATTCAACAGATGGCACAATAATAATGTTTGTTGAAATAAATTATTGGGAATACAGAGAGTCGTTCTGACTAATGCCGATGTGCCACATGCAAAACTGAAAAAATCGTTGGATTTTTTAAGACGGCGGTCAGTCATTTTTATCAGGGAAAACTTCAAAGACTTTTGCTAATATTTTTAAACAAATTTTGGTTTGGATAAAATTCAGTATTTTTTGTATATTTTGATGAAATTTTGTGTGAACCCAAAAAATAATTGGTATTGCGATATGGGGTTTTGTATCGTAATGTGTATCGTGGCATTTTTGTATCGTGATAATCGATGCATCAGTGAATCGTTACACCCCTATTTGAAGGCTGACGATTGGTAATTGTGCCACGTAATGAAGGAGCACGCATGATACGGTGGAGATGAAAAATGTACTTAAAATTGATTACATCACGCAAATAACATTGCATTAGATAGCGACCAGATGTAGACAAGAGGATGAATGGGGAGAGGGGGGGGGGGGTGTTTGATAATGATGGAATCTCCAATAAGACAAAAACAAATTCAATTATAAAGCTGCATTTCTTCTTTGAAAAAGCTGCATTTCTTCTTTGAATATTTGACCCGAAAAAAAAGCCTAATCGAATATTCAAATATTCAAATATTCAGTTATTCGGCATAGACCTTGTCATTGAAAATAATTCCCCATATGTTTATCTTAAATTTGGACACTGATTCCATGCCCTGTTGAAATTAAGTCTGCTCTGATCGTGACAATATTGTCCCTTGAAACGGAATGTACAACATTGGCAATTACCAGATTATCAAATTCACAAACTATTATATCATATAAAAGTGACTTGGTGTAAATTTGGTACAAGTGTCCATCTTCCTGAGAAAGTATTCCAACTGAAGTGCTTTCATCTTAGAAAAAAATATATATATACCAATAATTTTTAAAGGAAAGAGTTAATTTAATTAAAAAACAAAAATAAAAATGTTACAACATTTAAGATTAAAAAGTATTTTCGGTGTAGAAATGTGGTGGGCCAATGTTGAATACTGTGGGCTTCATGGAAAAGACATTTACTCATTATTGGACAACAGTTCACACTGATTAATAAATTAATTTATTCAATTCATTACTCTTTATCTGTACCACCAGACAATTATGTGAAAGGACTTATTTGAAAGTTATTTGCTTCCTTTCTACATAATACACTCCTGTATACTGTAAATTATCATTTGTTTTATTGTTAGGACTATATAGAGAGAAAAAACTTGTTACAAATGGTTTCTATAGACCAGTGTATATTTTGGGGCTCTTTTGTAAACATGTGATGTCATTGGTCACATCATCTATACTCAATTAAAAAAAACTGTTCAAAATAGGTAATGAAATGATTTGTGTGTTTTTAACAGATGATGCACCAGCAACCTTCAGCATTCTGTGACTGCTAGCAAAATGGCGCCTTGGTTTATCGCACGTGGTGAACTCGGCGAAGAATGTCACGGACTTTAAACATCAGGAATATTGAATATGTCATCAAGACAGACAACGTATGATACTCCCATGAGGTTATAGAATATATAGGTAAGTTAATGTAGTTTTTGTAGGTAGTTGTGACAGTGAAATTAATGGTTTTGTTTTGTCCGTTCTGAACTAGAGGTCTCGCGAGCTTTCCTAGCGTAAGTATCGACTCAAGACTTAAGTCTATTCGAATTGTCTACGCAATGAATTATGGGAATTGGGTTTTGGGGAAAAAAACAAACGCAGGAAAGAATGTCGTATCCCACCGCCAATTTTTAAGGGCTTTTTTGGAATTTTTTTGCAACCAGCTAGCCTAACCAGTTAAAAGATGACCATCGATTTTTGTTTTTAACATAGATGCTAGCGAAAATCCAGGCACCCACTGCAGGCTCATCAGAGGCAGCTCACAGCTAATGGTATTCCTGGCATTATCGGTAAGTTTTTATAAAAGCAAATGATACCCAACTGAAATTTCTGCTTGGATTGTTCTTAAAAAGGCCAATGAAAGTTGATTAAAAAGTCAATCTCAGAAAATTGATGAGGGGATTTGGTTTCATTATTTATTTTAAGGGAATAAAAGTTTGTCACATGGTCTTAAAGGACTGTAATAAAGGACTGAGACAAAAGCACTGACCTTTTTTTTGCCCGTAGCCTTAACCCTGACGTCTGTATCCTGCATTCATGAATGCCAAAGATAGTTTAACAAATCTGATTGGACAAAACTTAATATATGGAGGTGTATTAACAGATGGTAAAGACATGGATTATCAAAATCCGAGTAACATGTACAGTATGTGACGGCTGTTTGCCAGCTGTTCTATTTAGCTGTCATGTGATGCGCATTTGAACCAATCACAGTGATGAAGATTGTTTTGCATCATGCTGACTCATGTTTTTTGAAAGTGTTTCATATGACCCCAAAATGTAAATATTCCCATTTCTATATACACTTCTTGTTTTACCCTTTTAAAAAGAAATTGTAGAGGCATTTATTACATTTATATACATTGTAGTGGGTTTACCTGAAGTAATTAGATTATTGGCATTTATTCAAATAAAGAATAAAATAATTTTGTGTTAAAAAGATCTTGTTTGGTAAGAAATGTTTGTGGTTCATTATGCATGTATACACCAACATTTTTAGAAATGTTATTAGACAAGATGTTACCATGATCATACAATACATGTAAATATTACTTGGAATTTGATGCATCATTTGAGCACACACTTCATGTCATATTTGTTGATGTGATACTCAATGGAGGAGTCCAACATGTGTTGTGACATGATCTACGCGTTCAAAACTATTATGCAACATAAAGGGATTGAGTGTGTCGTGTCCGAGCGGTCTAGCTTACCGGACTCAAGTTCTGGTGTTAGCAGCAGAATGTGGGTTCGATTCCCGGCCGTGACACTTGTGTCCTTGAGCAAGACACTTAACCATAATTGCTTCTCTCCACCCAGGGGTTAAATGGGCCTTTTGATACATGTACATATTACAATCATTAACCCTCCTATACAAATTTAGGCCTAGAAACTGCACCTTGCTAAACCTGTCAACCAGAGGGTTTTGAAAGGTTATCATTACTTGACTATGCACTACACTTGCAGGGTTTTGAAAGGTGGTGTAGATACGTGTACTACCATATATTTTATACATAGGTTGTGTACATAACTGTTTACTGAGGATTACTTTAAGACTTGAGTGCCAATAGCTTTCAAAACCTTCCAACATGTTTTGGCATGTAGGTGTGCTTGCTACAGACTTAGCTTACTTTAACCTAACCTTCCAAATCCTCCAAAATCCTCTTTGCTAAAGTGAAGGATTTTGAAGGATTGAGGATTTATGCTTCATGCCCTTTGCTAAAGTGAAGGATTTTGGAGGATTGCATGAGATTACATGCATGCTCTTTGCTAAAGTGAAGGATTTTGGAGGATTGAGGTTATTAGGCATATACTTGCCTTTCCATTGTATATACATCACACATGTTTGGTATTTGTGATTACAAGGTCAGTGGACACTGTTTATTGCCTCCATACGTACAGAGGGTCCCTGGCCATGTACATGTATCTGAGATTAGAAACACATGTGTGCATACATATCATGTGCTTGCTTTACTACTGAAGGATTTTGGAGGATTCAGGTTGTGTGTAAGCAAATGGACCTAGGGAGTTAGGGTTAATTTAATATATAAGAAGGAGACCTTCATGTAACACTGGGGGAACTCCAATGGAAATAAACAATATGATCATTTGAGATGGAATGCCAAATTTGACTAACAGCCTGTGAGTTTGTGTGAGACAATACAAACTTGGCACACTCTGATTGGTTCAGTTCCTACTTAAAGCTAATAACATAGCCTTTGGTAGTGGTCAATCGCATTATGCCTGGTATTCTGCAAGCTATTAATACACATACCACCCATGTTCTATCCAATCAGATTGTCTTAACTGTCTTGGGCATTTTATGAATCATTGTTCTTATGCCATTTGTCAAAAATACACGTATATTTTCAAATGTGTGTGTTCCTATTTAATTGAAGCATTCATTCGTGAAAAAAATTGTGGTATATTTTGTACAGAGCTGAGACTCAACTAAAACAAAATTTTAGTCTACCCATCTTTTTGGGTGTTTTGGTTTAATAATGAATAATGAAATTTTCAAAGTGGCATAAAAGATTCAGACAAAAGCAATTTATCAACTTTCATTGGCCTTAGAGATATACATTTGTACGAATGAATACAATTCTCCAACATTTTGGGAAGACCAGAGATCAAAAAGTTCAATGGGTTGACTTAGTTGAGAATGTTGTTCGGTGTAAGGAAGAACACCACCTCTGTGATCTTATGTTGGGGATCTAAGTTTGAACATGTAGGTATTGAGCCTACTCTCACTGCATTGAGAGCTAGAAAAAAGTTAGAATTGGTTTCTACCCATAATGTTGATCCTCTATGCAAGGATGGAGGACATACATGTGCTTATCTTTACCAATAGTGCATAATGGGCTTAAAGTTTAAAAACTTGTTTATATAGAAACAGGAATCTATTTAGAACCAAACCCAAATGAATAGCTAATTGTCTCTCCCTGCCAACTTCATTTATAATTCCGGTAATGAAAACAACTTGTAAATGTTAATACTATTAATAAATATTGTTCATAATTTTATACTTATAGATGATGAAAAACAGCAAGCAGTTTCAACCTCCAGCGTCTGTAACTGCCAGCTGACGACTTACAACATCTCAAAACCATGAGGAATTCTCCAAGTAACAGCTAGGAGGTAGCTGACAGCCATTATTGGTCCACCATGTAGGGTTTGTGATCCCAAGAGTCAATATGGACCCTCTAAGGATTATGGTAGTGCAGTATCACATGTAAGTGTAAAGTGTAGCTTTGTGAGATGCAATGCAAATATTGGACACTTCAAGTTCACAGGACAGATGCAATGTTAACCTCCTACTGTTTGACCATTTGAAACCATTCAAAATTTCACCACTTACAAAATGCCCATTGGTTTTGTACATGCTACAGCGGTGATACCATTTGAACAGTGTTGGTAGCAATGCATGAGGGTCCATTGATTCACCACTTCTAGAAGTTATCCAAACAAGGTTTGACCAATCTATATATATCGCGAACCGCTGTTATATAGGATTCTGTAGACACAATAGGTCATGAACTGGCTGCAAGCTTGGTGAGAGTCGAGAGTAAGCTAAGACGTCTGCACTAGTAAGCAGGAGTGTCGTGGTTCGAATCCTTGAGTCGCCTGTGTAGTTTATTCAAAGACACTGAGCACTGAGCACTGAGCATACGGTGCTACACACACCTGTGTAGGGCAAAATTAAATCAATTGTATGAAAAGGTACCAGAAGTAGGAGGGTTGTGGAATTGATGGAAGAGACTTCAAAAACTGAAAGATGTAGGACATTAACCCCTTTTGAGACAAATTTTTCTGCAATGTTTTATAGAATATTTTGATTAACCCTAACCCCTGCCAGGTAGCAGCAAAGAAAGTGCATCAGGTGTGAATTGACGTCTGGTCACTTTGATGGATTCAGCTGTCAACACCAGTGCAAGCAGCCGTAAGTCTGTTTCTATTGAGAGCTGGTCCAATTAAACAATGCCAGAGTTGTATTCTGCTGTTTGGTGACCAGCAGACTCTGAGGCAGTTCGGCCTTGAGATTTGTGACTTACAATGGATTTTGCTTGCATGGAGCGGTCAAGTCACTTTTGACAAACGATGCAATCATGTTGCGTCTGTGGTTTCTGGCAAAATACCCTGGAGGGTTGAGTTAATAAAAATATGTGGTACATTTGTGAAAGTTACAAAAACAACAAATATTCAAAGGAATTAATTCAAGTATCTCACGACCCACTTTATGGTTATTATTAGATTATTTATTTGATATAACTGCTTCTAAACTGCAAAATTTATTTTAATTGGTGATAGTAAACTGTAAGGTGTTGTGTAATACTGTTTTCATGTAGGCCTACATATGTAATAAAACCCAAATGGAGACATGATAAAGGAAACTTTAGAGTTACAACAGTCTTATTAGCATATGCTGAATTGGAGTGTGTTAATGTTTCAATGTTTAAAGAAAAAATGTTTAAAGATTACCTTTGTGCCCTTTACGTTTTATTATCATTGCCGTGATGCCCTTTGAATCTTAAGAATTGTCTTGGTACCCTATGATTTTTTTAATGTTTTCATTAGATTGTGTGTTCAGTTGGTTAGAAATAAAAATATGAAATGAGCCTTCTTCATTTCAGAATTAAACAAAACATTACTTGTACACTAATGTTGCCTGATCTTTTCCTCTGTTATTAGAATAGGAAATCCGTTATTAATTAAAGAAACATTAGTATTGGGCCTCAGAAACAAATATGCACATAATAATACAAGGTAACTTACAACTGTTGATTTTATAATGCACGTTCTGATGCAAAATGCCTAAATTACTAAAAACAGTGATTTGATTAAAAGTATTTTAAAAAACATCGGGTGAGTGAAAAGCTGCGGGCTGGTATGAAAAGTTTGGTTTTACTAGTCCACGGTCAAGAAAGTAGAAAAAAAGTTAAGGAGGAAACCCCTGCTTGTCCCCTCCACCTCAGTCCAAGTTCATATCCCTACTCCCCAACCTTATCCCTCACTTGCGCTCCAAATCCCAAACCCTAACCCCTTCACCCCTCACTCCAAATCTGACCTCACTTCCCAACCTTACCCCATCACCTTAGATTCCCAAATCTGACCTCACTCCCAAATCTCATCCCACTCCCAACCCTTACCCTTCACCTCACTCCAAATCTGACCTCACTCCAAATCCCATCCCTCTCTAACCTTGCTCCCCTTCACCCTCCACCCTTCACTCCAATCCATCACTGCTCCCAACCTTACCCCTCTGTCACCTCACCCCACCTCACCCCTTCACCTCACCCCTTCACCTCACCCCTTCCACCCTTCCTCTTTCACTCACCCCAAATCCTTCCCACTCCCAACCTTGCCCCACACTACTCCAAACTGCCAAATGCAGATTTCCACCTTGTCATCTACCCAACATCCCACTTCCAACCCTACCCCACATCAAGCTTTGGGGTGAGATATACTGAACAACCCACCCCACACCCAGAACATCCCCTCCCAATTTCTGTTGGCTTACTACTCCCAACCTGCAACACCCCTCCCACCTCTAGCATCCATCACATCTCCACCCCTCCCCGACTTAACCACACACCCCAACATCCCTCTCCCAACATCCCTCTCCCAACATCCCTCTCCCAACATCCCTCTCCCAACATCCCACTCCCAACATCCCACTCCCAACATCCCACTCCCAACATCCCTCTCCCAACATCCCACTCCCATCCAGCTCACTGTCCCCAGCCTAGCCCAACATCCCTATTTACTCATTCAGCATCCTGTTAACATCAGCACCATTCCCAACAAGTGAACGTCCCTATTAGCATCCCTGTATCGCAACCCTAGCCTAACATCCCTTTCCCAGCCCTGTTATCATCCTACCAGCCTAACATCCCCTGGAACAACCCTAGCCCAACATCCCTTTCCCAACATCCTCAGCCCAACATCTTCCAACCTTATACCACATATTGTCAACTCTGACCCTAGCCCCACCAACTCCAACCGAAATGAACATCCTGCAAATTCAGCCTAACATCCTACTCCCAACCCTAGCTCCACATCCGACTCCCAACCCTGAGCTTCCCAACATCCACTCCCACTATTGACGTCCTCCAATGCCTAGTTAACATCCCACCTCCTGAACTGACTGGCATCCACCTCAACCCTATCCTAATGACATCCACTCCCAACCTCCTCCCAACATCCCTCTCCCAACCCCTAGCCAACATCCCACTCCCGCAATATCCCACTCCCAACATCCCACTCCCAACCCTACCCAACCCTTTTAAATCAAAGCCCTGAAACAACAAAGATTTATATTTTTTTGTTTGGTAGCAAAGGAAACCAGTTGCTGACAGTTTTCTCCCTTTTGTTGTTTCTCTGGGTGTCAGCTCTGGAGTCGGATTGCTGTCGTTCTGACACTGATCACCATCGTCCTCTATGCGCGATGTTCCTCATCTACCGAAATCAAGAAGAAGGATGGAAGGAAGCTACTCCTTGGATGAACCCCACAAAGTCGAAGGATCCAGCGGCCCATTTACTGGAAAGACACCACAAGGGGTTCTATGCATAGAGATCCCAACAAAATCCGCTTCCATTTTTTGTGTAGGGGCTAAGTTTTCTGTTTATTTTAATTTATAAAATGAATTTCTACTGTTTTTTTTTTTTTTTTTCCACCGTTTCCTATCTCGGTTTTGGTGCTGGCCACTATTCAGTCTTAATTCATGAAGGGTTGGCTGGGAATCTGATCTGAGAATTCTGTGGTATTTTGTATTTAATCACCATAACTGAAAAAAACTGCATTTATTGTATTGTATGGGGGGATTGATGTATATCGGAGATCAGTGCGTTTACAATATTATTAGCCATGCGATGGCTGCCAATGGATATCCCGCATTGACCAATCGGATTTGTTGAAAGGCTGCGCGATGTGAAATACAGCGATTCTGGCGTCATTATTATCTCAAAGCTGCAGGTAAAAAGCTATGTGTCCCAAGTTATTTTTTTTCTTTTCTTTTTTCTTTTTTTTTTTTTTTTTTGTAATGCCACATGCTGCCCAAGTCTAAGCATTTCATGATTTGTCAACTAAAAGGCTTTGTAGAGACTGTAGGTGGCACCAGACTAATGATCCTTTTTCTATTGTGTGTGTTTGGTAGCCAGAGTAAATCATGCAAAGGACCGGTATGTTTGCTGTCACCTCTGACGACATAAACAAAACAAAAATATATCTCCCATTCATGTCACCAGTTAAGGAAACAACATTTGAGGTTTAATTTAGTGTGTATTAGTGAATATTATTCTGTGAGCTTCGGGTTTGCATTTTGGGTTGGTTTTGTTGTGTGTTATTTATGTATTATTTTTTTAGAAAATCACCCAGATGTAAAAATTTTGCAGGATTTTGTGAGAGATTCAAAGTATATCTGAGATTTCTGGGCTCTTGGTACATTTGGATAGATGATTGAAAATCGGAAGCTTTTAAGTAAATCTCCAGATTGGTCCAAATTAAAGATTGAATTTGGTGCTTTTCTATCCATTGTGATGAAAAAGTAAGAAGAAAAATTGATTGAAAAGGTTCTATTTATGTTGGCATTATTTATATATATTTTTTTTGGGGGGTATGAGAGAGGGTTTCTTAATTGAGGGAAAATACAATGTTAAGTGTGTCAGTATTTCATTGGGAGAGGTGGACTTTTAAATGAATAGATGTTTTCTTATTCTAACTCGAGCTCCATTTTTCCCATTCTGAGTTTTATCATGTACAGTAAACAACAATAAATTACGAAATGTTCTTTCTGGTAACTGGCTGGGCCAATGAGAATGTAAGAAATGCATCAATTTTTTTGTATAAAAAAATAAAATAAATAATACCAAGCGATGCTCGGAAAAAGGTTTGACGACATCGGAAGGAAAGATGCTTTGTATACGTATGAGCTACCATGTAGACTGAGTCCAACCTTAGAGATTAAGTCAATTTTATATTAAAACAAATATTAATTTAAAAAAAATTAATCATATATGTAGCAGTTTGCCACAAAGTGTCAAAACTATGTAGATTTTGATATATTAAACACGATACATATATATGCTGCTTTACTCTGTTTGGTACCCTTTGCAGCATAATAGAGATCTCTGTTCATACTGCTTTTAAATAAGAGATATGTGAAAATGAGGGGTTGTGGAAAAACCAGTAACTCTAAAAAAAGAATAATAATAATAATAATAATGTAATCTTCATAATTGTTAATTTTTCTTTCTTAATTTTGAATAATGTTTTCCTCTGGAGAAGTGGATTAATCTTTAGGGCAGTAGTTCTTTTTTTCGAGACTCTTTTGTAATGTATGGATACGAGCCTTGACTGTCTGTGGTTTGACAAAGGGTGACAGTCTGTCACCGGAGGAGGGATCCATTATTTTGAGGTCAATAGCCCGTTTGTTACAGTGTATGAGTTACTCATTTACCTCATTTTAAATGTTTGGGAGGAACAGAGCCGACTGCCGATGGTGTACTGATGTAGCTAGAGAGTGTGTGTGACTTTGTAAAGTATTTTGTATGCGTCCAACTTAAATTCAACAACACCACAAGTCTATTACCTACATGAAGTGTGCCTGGCAAGTACTCCCAAGAACAATGGGCCATTCGTGACGTATTATTCCACAGATTGACATGCGGGGTCTCGAAAAGACTTAAACCCGGCGTGTGAGAAAACGGTATCTCACGTGCGCACCCACAAATGGTTCACCTGCGCACCCACAGATGGTTCACCTGCAGCGTCTAGTTGAAGGTTTCATCTTGTTACGAGGAACTAGCCTCCTGCGTGTGCACCTTAACATTTGGCATGCCAATCGCCCACAGATGGTTGGCCCGGCAAGCGCCGAGCTTAAGATTGCGTCTTAGTTCTAAGGAACTAGCCTCCTGAGTTAAGCGCCTGATCCCATGATGCCCTACGATAGGCTGGGTAGGGTATCCAAAGTCGTAACCATGCCGGTTGTCCGTGCGCGCATTTGGAGCACGACGCAGTGCAATAATTATGCCGGCACACTTCATGTAGGTATAGACTTCTGCTACTTTAAAGGGAAGGTACGATGTTCATTGTTATCTGAACGCTTTCTTGATGTGAACTTGGTGAAGAAACCATTCAAAAACTGACTAATCATTCTGTCTGGAAAGCTCTTGTTTTTTTGGTGCGCTATTTGTTTTTTTCTGTAAACCAGCCCTGTGATTTCTCAGGATTTTTCCTGATTTCAGGTTTAAAAACTGACCAAAAAACGTGGTTTTCTTGTGATTTGTCGTACTGCGTCGTGTGTAACACTTTGATATGGAACAATAGACCTTGGCCATGGTAAATGCCATTTTGATTCTCTCCAACGCCACATCATCCACGTAACACTAAACCGAGGCTGGATGGGGAAATAGTGGGATTAAGTGGGACAGGGAATCAGACAAGGTCTACTCCAACCGACACTGAAAGTTAGAAAAATATAGGCTTCGTTGGGCTCCTTGATTTCTATATTTAATAAACTTAAAAAGCATGTATCGTTTCTCTCCAATGTTGTCTTTGATTTATAGCGTCGACCATTGTATGAAATAAACAAACATACACTTACTACTAATGAATTTTTTTCTTTGTATAGTTTTATGCGCTCATTAAGTAGTTTTAATAACCGTGTATTAAGTAATAACATTCAGTCCAATTGAGTCCAATGCTATCTACTGCAACTTCCCTAGCCTGGAACCGAAAGGGTTGTACTCGTTTGCTTAATGGCATATACAATTTTGTTGGAAACTACAAGGCTAGGAAAGTTATTTGCAAATTGCAATCGGTGACCTTAACTTTTGATAGGATCCCGATTAAGATAATGAGATAATGGGTAGTATTGTTTAATTAAAGATTTCGTAAGTTTAACTTGGACTGTCGTATTTAACCATTATGTAGATTTGTTCTGGTTTATAAACAAATAAGAAATATTTGAGGTTACATATTTTTAAATTAATCAGTCGTCCAGTTCAAAAAACATTTGGTCATTCTTGGTTTCTGTACAATTGGATGGGAGGGGGTAGAGTGGGTGAAACACCTATTGCCTAACCAACTGATTAGATAAAAGCAAATTAAACCGGTTTATATCATGAGACCTCAACCCTATGCTGGACTTGACAGAATGCAACAGATGTACAATCCTGTTGGCACACGTAGAAGTGAGCCGAGTACAAAGGATCATTTGTATGTTGCTGATAGATCTTGTTGCACTCGGCAAGCTTTCACTCTGATGGATGTTGTCGTGTTGAAGGGGTGAGGGTTAATGCAGGCCTCCCAGCAAAACCTATAAAACCCTATATTTCAAAATGGGAACCTTAATTCCCCCCCCCCCCCCAAAATATTTTTAATCTCCTGCAACACATTTTCTTCCTTCATAAAAATCCTCATGGTTTTGAAGAAACTTACTTCCTAAGTATAAAAGACAAAGCCAAAACAGTAGCCAAACTGTAACATATGTACTTATTTAGATTTTCTACGGACAGGGTATGGGTAATGTACTTTGTTGCAAAAAAGTACTGCTCTGAAGGTGAGCCATTTAACAAAACTTAATATACTAACACTGCATAGTCACGCCGAAATAACCTATAAAAAAGCCTATATTTTGGCATTTGGGTAAACCTGTAATCTATATTTTGCTTTAAAACTATTTGGTAAAAAAAGGCACCTGGGAGGCCTGCTGCTAATGAAACCAGTTTTCCAGGTCACCCAAAATGTGTATATTAAACTGTCGTCCTCTATCTTTTCAATGTTTTGTTTTCAACTCTTAAACACTATAAGTTATGTAATGCCTATTGCAGGAAATGTAGAGTATGTATGTCATAGATGTCGCCATTTATTTGGAGGGTTTCTATTTTCATTTGGACCGTTTTTTTTAAATCAAGAATTTGCTTTGTAGTGATTAAGCAATCGTTTTATTTTTATGCGAGCTAACAAAATGTGTTTGTTGTAGAGACATTATGGAATATAATACCCATAATCAGCTGAACAAAAAATTTGGTTTCATTTTAATTTATAAAAAAAAAATTAAAACATTTGAGTGTAGCTTTGGGAAAGCGCTTATTCCAGAGAAGCGGTAGTAGCCTTGGTGAGCTGTTTCTCCAGCAGCTTTTCACTGCAACGATCGGTTTCTAGTAAGTTCAACTAAATTCGGGAATAAGCACTTTCTAACTTTGTTATTGATATTTGTGGTCATCTATTCCAGTGTTGGCAAGTTACAAACTGCCATGATTTTCTCATAAAACAAATTGGGTTCAGGCCATAAATAAAAGTCTAGTTTCTGGTCAGAATGGGTCAGCTTCAAATAGGTGCGGTGACACCTATTTTTTTAAATTTATTTTTTATTTTTGTGGTAATTAAAAAAATAAAAATAATTTTTTGCCAACCGGTGAAATACGTAATACATGAATACGCAGTTATTGTAACCAGACCAAATTTCCCATACATAAAGTATGGTGGCTAAGAGAGGCCTCACAAATCGGGCAAACGTTCATACCCCTGTGTGAAAGAAAACAAAATCATTTAAAACACAGCGTGGCAGAATTCCAATCAATCCAGCAATTTTGGCCGTAATTGGACATCGTTTCGTAGCGCCCCCCAAAAAGGAGAACTAACAATGCTGACTCGCGGGTCTGAGTTGACACGTGGAGACCAGTAATCGGAAACATTTTTTAGGGGGGGGGGGCCTTTAGTGTGGCTACATTAATAAGCTATATGACTGTTGTAAACTGTCACTGATATAATTTAGTAATGGTGCAAATGCTAACAAGCCAGATATAGCAACAGTATTGTACTGTACCAGGGAACATTTGAGTGTTTTTTATACTGCATCCCAAACATCATCTCTGAAACTCAGATAACGTGTTTAGGAGAAGACATGAATGGTGGTACTACGTGTTGACACTGGTTGATTGTGGTGACAAGACAACGCTGTGTTAAGTTCCTTGGAGAAATGTGTTTGGATCTGAGAAGAAAAAAAATCGTTTTATCCCAGTTTGGATTACTTGCTTACAAAGTCACTCGGATATGCCGATAGTCCCCTGGACTTTCCAGCTAAGGCGAAATTTCCCAGGATTCTCCTGTGTTTGTTTACCACCGTGAAATCAGAAACCTTGAACATCGCAGAAATGACTGCTGACTATATTTAGGAACTTCTTTAGGAAATCATTTGCAGAGAGAACCTTGAGTGGCTGTAACAAGATCCAGATGGAACAAAACTCATTTCCCCCTCAGTGTCTCAAGAAAGCATAAACACACACACTGCTTTATATAGATGCATTCTTGTACGGTCAACAAATCAGTTAAACGAAGTTGCCACATAACATGGAAACAGAAGTCATAAGGGGTAAGCATTATTGTTTCCCCTAAAAACATAAGGTGTTAAAAAAAAAAAAAATCACATGGGTATAAGGCCTTGTCGTTTCCCCCTAAAATGACTGGTAAGCAGGAGGGTTGTGGGTTCAGAATCACCCGAGTCACCTGTGAAGTTTTTTTTCTAGACAGAATTAAATCATTGATTAAATTTTCTTACCCTTTATGATTTTAACATGAAATACG
>CM055819.1:29126524-29148667 GCA_029582265.1 Zoroaster sp. YZ-2022 | reverse complement strand
TGTTAGGCTACTGTCTGTCACTCTGTCATCGGACATGTCGGATGCTGAAGTCTCGTACATTTTGGTGGGCTTTGGTGTTATCGTCAAGATTGACACGGACACATGGACTATTCTGTAATATGAGAGACAAATAAAATCAGTGATAATACTTACCCAAACACAGGAACCAAAACTGAGATGAACAAGCTACAATGTAACCTGACGCAACGTTACAATTATTCGAATTGAATTTCAACAAACTGTATCAGTGTATGTGTACGGTGTCGATGGCCGTAAATTATAAACAGCGCCCTCTTTTAACATTACCCACCCCAAAACACTGACTTTAAAAAAACGTAGGGCTCAAAAATAACTTTGTACTTCTTAGCCTAACTTAGGATGAAGTCTGCCTGCTCTGTTATGGTGGAATGAAAAAGCTAAAAAGACACGAACAAAGTAAGTTTTTTTGTTAAAAAGAAATGTTTATAAACTCGGCTAACTCAGAAATTGTTGTTGGATTGTTTGTGCCTTTCAGAATGTTCAGGAGGCCTCATCATCCGTCAGCTCTCCGTCAAACACATTTTTTAACGTTACCGTATTTTGCCATTTGGTAATGAACGATTGATGTAAAACAAAAATGTGTTGGACTTTGAGAAGCATGAAATCTGGACTTTACTCGGTCTCTTTTTACGGTAAAAAACAGGACTCTGGTCTTGCAGAGGCATAAATTGTGGGCCGGGGACGGGGTGGTTGTGGAAGCCAATTTGGGGGGTTTTAGGCTAGAATTCCACAGAGGCCATGACCTCTCTTGCCATGGTCTTGGCCTTGGTGCTCATTAAAAATGTTCCCACATAACGTTATAGACATTGTTTATAACCGGCGTGAAGTTGGTTACTTATTGGATCATGGACGTTTGACATTCAATATCAAACAAGTAACGGTTACTGGTTTGACATTCGATTTAATGCATGTCCTATATGGGACAATTGCATTCGGTCAGTTTCTAGTGGTCAGAAACTTTTGGCCGGGCACTGTTAGGTATCAATGTAAAGAGGATGACCCAAGGATGACCTCAATGGTCACCTTGACCCGGCTATTTTTTATCAATTTTTAAATATAAAGTCATATAAAGTGTACATGCTGTTAAAAAAGCCCGAAATGTTTTTTACAACATAACAAATTACAAGGGATGGCTTAACAATTGTTTGTGTTAATTTAGGGTATTCATCTTAAAGTGTGTCTATACGCATGGAGGAAGGAAATTGGCTGTGATAATATGCTGAACCACCTGTATTTATATATTTTCCAGGAGGGGTAGGAGAACATATTTTCTGTGTATTTTTTGGGCATTTCAACAGTCCCCTTTTGTGATTTTTTTTTTCAATATTAAGAATAATTGTTTAATAAATCAATCAATAATTAATGAATAATCCCCTGGAAACCGAACCTTCACTTCGTTAATAAAGATTGAGAAAGGTTTTCCAACTACGAAAATCACGAAGAGCTAAATAAATGTTGGCACAAGTTTTCCCTGGTAAGGTAATGTAATTTTAAAAAATGTCTTAAAATAATAAAAATTGACTCTTCCATGCATATACTATTTTGCATATAGCCTACTATAATAGTCAGTCGATGAACAAAATAAAACTATACAAAGTCCATCACCGCTCGTGAAAGTCCATCACCGATTGCAAAATCGATCACCGCTCGTGAAAGTCCATCACCGCTCGTGAAAGTCCATCACTGATAAAAAAGTTGATGACCGATCATGAATATGCATCACCAGTTGCAAAGTTGATCACCGGTCGTGAAAGTCCATCCCTGATCGTGGATATGCATCACCGATCATACGCCCCATCCATGGACGGATCATCATGAGCACAGGCCCTGGGCACAAATTCACCACGGGCCCATACACGCGCATAATACTACTAGTACTATGCTTTAAAAAAAAAAAAATTGAAAACCAAGGGCCCTTATTGGCTCCTGGGCCCGGGGCACGTGCCCAGTTTGCCCGTGCGGTAATCCGTGCATGGCCCCATCAACGATCCCGTGCACAAGTACCGTGACATCACCGATTGCTAAAATACATCACCGATTCTAAGATCACATTAAATGCCTCTTTGGCGTTCCATAATTTACATGGTATTACTGAAAACGTCACTAGATTTAAAAATATATTACTATTTTTTAGGCACCGCATGATTTTGTTTTTATATTTTACAAAATATAGGGACCCCATTGGCCGGGTCAAGGTGACCATTGAGGTCATCCTTGCATCATCCTCTATACATTGATACCTAACAGTGCCCGGCCAAAAGGGTCTGACCACTAGAAACTGACCATTACATTTGGGGCGTTTTTAACAGCATGTACACTGTATATATACGACAATAAAAATATTAAAAATTGAATAAAAAATATAAGGACCCCAATGGCCGGATCAAGGTGACCATTGAGGTCATCCTTGCATCATCCTGTATACATTGATACCTAACAGTGCCCGGCCAAAAGGGTCTGACCACTAGAAACTGACCATTACATTTGGGGCGTTTTTAACAGCATGTACACTGTATATATACGACAATAAAAATATTAAAAATTGAATAAAAAATATAAGGACCCCAATGGCCGGATCAAGGTGACCTTTGAGGTCATCGTTGCATCATCCTCTATACATTGATACCTAACAGTGCCCGGCCAAAAGGGTCTGACCACTAGAAACTGACCATTACATTTGGGGCGTTTTTAACAGCATGTACACTGTATATATGACAATAAAAATATTAAAAAATTAATAAAAAATATAAGGACCCCAATGGCCGGGTCAAGGTGACCTTTGAGGTCATCCTTGGTTCATCCTCTATACATTGATACCTAACAGTGCCCGGCCAAAAGCGTCTGACTACTAGAAACTGACCATTACATTTGGGGCGTTTTTAACAGCATGTACACTGTATATATGACAATAAAAATAGTAAAAATTAATTAAAAATATAAGGACCCCAATGGCCGGGTCAAGGTGACCTTTGAGGTCATCCTTGGTTCATCCTCTATACATTGATACCTAACAGTGCCCGGCCAAAAGGGTCTGACCCCTAGAAACTGACCGAATGCAATTGTCTCATATAGGACATGCATTAAATCGAATGTCAAACCAGTAACCGTTACTTGTTTGATATTGAATGTCAAACGTCGAATAAGTAACCAACTTCACGCCGGTATTCTACCGTACCATTATATTGGAAGTGTCCTTTACTCAAAAAAATGAGAATGAAATTCCAGGGCAGGTTTTTACAAAAATGTGTCGTCTCTAAAATGAAAGCACTTGAGATGCGTGCAAGTAAGTTCACACAAAAATTCATTATTTTGAAAAATATGTCGATACACAGTCTACGGTTGTATCGTCCCTCGAATCCTAACCATGCTGAACACAACATAATGCATCAAATGTAAACATTTGTTAGATCTTGTTGTATTAGACACTTTACCATAATTGCTTCTCTCCACCCAGGGGTAAATGGGTACCTGTGAGGGCAGAGTTGGTTGTTGTGTTTGATTAGCCCTATATGCGCTGTAATGACAGCAATTGAGCTGTATACTCCCCAGGGAGCTGAGATGGTTTCAGGAATGATTTATGAGCCTGATGAGCAGGGGTAACAATATAATGCGCCTTGAGCACCAGTTTGGTGGATACGTGCGCTATATAAGTCCACATTATTATTATTATTATTATTATTATTATTATTATTATTATTATTATTATTATTATTATTATTATTATTATTATTATTATTATTATTATTATTATTATTATTATTATTATTATTATTATTATTATTATTATTATTATTATTATTATTATTAATATTATATTATTATTATTATTATTATTATTATTATATAGGTGTTCGGGTATGTACCCGAAACACCTATTGTTTTTGTTCGATTTTTTCCCCTTCTTCTTCTCCGGATCGATTGTCTACAAAAACACATACTTGCAAACTTCACATGAACTTGAAACTTGGCATATACTTAGAACATAACACGTAGATGAAACTAGAGTTGTGACGTCATGATGAGGTCATCAGATATCGAATTACGATAAATCAAAGTTTAATATTAAAAAAATCATATCAAGGGATCTGAAAAATAAATAAATTTCCTGATTTAGTCGGGGAAAATATGTAGTTTATCATGAGTGTAAAGAGTGTGAAATATGTGACATTAGAGACGAGGATATGTTTGAGTTTGATATTTATTTTTACTGAAAACACGACATTTTTGTAAAAAAAGAAACACTTTTCGTGAAAAATTACACGCAATGCAGAATATGTTATTTCCACTACGTCCGCAATACTCAATCGTGTGGGTGGGACATAGCAAATAGTCCGGCCGGCGGAACGGTAATACTGTTTATGAAAATAAAAGTGTGAAATATGTGATATTACTGATGAGGAAATTGTTTGAGTTTGACATTAGTTTGGACAGGAAGTAATATCATCGTCAGTATTGACATTAAAGTTAGCAAAGTATGCATTTGAACTTATTTTTGTTCATTTAAAAAAAAATTGTGACATACATTTTTTCTTTTTTCTTTTGTTTATATAGAGTGTAAGATATTAGTTTAAGGTAATGATTTGTATATATTTATTAATTTAGAAATTTTTTAATAACACTAAATTGTTACTGAAGGTATTTAGAGTTCATTGGAAATTTTACTTTTTAATGACAGTATGAACAAGGGAAATTTCCAGACACCAACGTCATAAAAAGAAACCTTCAAAATGGCGTAACATATCATTCGTTTGAGATAGGAAAATGATTTTACCACTGTTGCATTTCAAGTGATGTAACCTTTCCAATTATACCAAACTTGTCTCATTTCCTCCAAAAATATTTTAAAAAACCATTGACCTTAACCTAATTAACCTTAACATTATATGAACTTAAAACTTGATACATAGTTAGAACTTCACAATTTTGGAAAAATGTGGGGCCTACTCAGGAGCATCTCCGTGTAACATCCCGTTTGAGGAGTATTATAGCAGTATCGCACCACGCATCGCGTTCAGGGTATGAAACTTTACAGATGGTTAGAATGCCCACTAGCAACGTGTTTGAGTAACATGAAACCTTCACTTGTCCCCACTGCCTTAAAATGTCAGTCTAATCAAAATCGTTGTATATTATTGCAAAAAAAACTCTTTAAAGTACCGTAATTTCCGGAATATAAGCCGCGCGGTGTATAAGCCGCACTACCCCAAAATCACCAAAACAAGATTCATGTGTCAACATATAAGCCGCACCGCGTGTAAGCCGCACACACAGAGGCCCGCCGGACGCCACTCACTGTCGGTGCTTCGCCACAAGGGGGGTCATTGTGTTGCGTTCGAGTCAAAATGTATTGAAAGAGACACAATAGCATACCTGCCAACCTTGACAAGTGAAAATTCGTAATACTAATAGTAAAGTTTGGCACATTTTACGCATGTCCGAAATACATGTGCATGTACAGGAATCAACGGCACTGCTTGTGGGATCGATGTTTCTTCGACTCCACGTGTTTCTTGACATCGTTAAGGCCACCATGGCTAATGCAGAAATCCGTGCTGCATATTTTACAAAATGCGTGTGAAGTTCCCCAAGTTTGGTGGCAGCAAATAACTGGGTAGCTTTCTGAGTATTTATCTCGAAATTTCTGCACCATTTTTATTTTGCTGTTCCGTTCCCGTATCACTATTTACGGCATATCGCATTCGGGAATGTCGAACGTAGTCCCGCTGGTTGCATTAGTCGGACGGCTTCGATAAAAAGTGTCATTAAGTATTGTGCACAGTTTCCACGCGCTGCCTATGGAAGCAGTGCTGAATGAAGCACTGAGGCGATAACACACATTGTCCAATCAGACTACACTGAAAAACCAATACCAGGATATCATGAATATGTATGAGCGGTACTGCAGAAGCTTGTAGACCCCCGTTGTGAAGACAATTAACACTCTGATAAGTTCCTATACTGGCTAAGGAAAGGTGATAATTGGCTCTCCACCAGTGTAGTGAAGAACTAGAACAGTCAGTGGCTTATAGTTAGTGTTTTTCTGTGGGGCAGAGACAAGCAATATATCCAACTTAAAAAAGTTCAAACCAAAATAAAAGGTAGACACTTATTGCTGTTAATGATGAAGTGTTGTTTGTTTGGCATGATTTTTATGGTTTATATTCATTTTCAAATTCTCAAAGGAGTGGTTAAGTTTCTGTTAAATGAAGGAAAAACATTGGCGTTTGATAACGTATATTAATTTAAATTCTCTGGTTCCAAATAAATTTATCACAAAACTAAACCGTGCAATCACGGGAATCACGATTTTTAATATAAAAAACACAAAAAGTGATGAAAACATTTTCCTTTTTCTATTCTAACAATTTTATTTTAACATTTTTATTAACAAACAAAACGAATCGACTGCAACTTTTTCCACATAGGCTATACTGTTTTTTTAAAGCTCCTTTGGGTTGCGCGTGAAGAAAAGTGCCCGTATGAGGCTGTATGTCATCGCCGTTTTCCAAATACCTGGCCATCATTCGGGGAAGCTCTTGCCTGCGAACTATTCAAATTAAAACGCATAACGCAGCTCAAAGCCAAGTTATCAATAAAAATGGCGTCATAATGTTTCTGCACCCTACAGTTCAGTCATTATAGTGCATAATTTAATGTTTTGGATGATTATTGTAAGGGGAAATTTAGGTCTGCAATTCAATTTGTTCATGATAAGTGGCCCATCAGGCTCACATGGACCTCAAGATACTCGCATTACATAGCGAGAATAAAACCATTGTAAATCTCGCACTCTTATTATATTCAGACTCGCTCTCTTATACTTAAACTAAAAAAATCAGTCTTATCATATAGTGGATAAGACACCCGTTGTGGAACGCGGGGATCATAGGTTTGAGTCCTGCACTAGTAGAATTATTGTGATTTTTGTCCGCACCACTCGGGAAATTCAGAGTATATACAGTGCTTGTCACACATTATGGTAAAATCAACAATAATATTGTATTTTTTTTGTTTTAAATGTTGTATTTTCCCCAATAATTCAACCTTTGCCTCCAATTCAGCTGGTACCACGGTGGTGTATTGGCTAAGACTTCTGCGTTAGAACGCGGGGATCGTAGGTTCGAATCACACCCAGGTAAAACGATTGTGTATTTTTGTCCGCAGCACTCGGGAAACACTGAGTATACATAGTGTACAGTGCTTATCACATATTAGGGTAACAATAACATGTTATTATTCTTTTTGAATATTGTTGTCTTTCCCCCTTGAATTCAACCTTTACGTCCACTTCAATGGTATACCACGGTGGTGTAGTGGTTAAGACATCTGCGTTGGAACATTGGGATCGTAGGTTCGAATCCCACTCGTGTATAACGGTGGTGTATTTTTGTCCTCGGCACTCGGGAAACACCGAGTATACAGAGTGTACAGTGCCTGTCACATATGAGGGTAAAATAAACAATAACGTGTTATTATTCTTTTTGAATATTGTTGTCTTTTTCCCCAATGTTCTTTAATTCAACCTTACTGTCCACTTTAATTCAACCTTTGGACGCCATTTCATTTTTGGGAAACAAAACCAAACACCCCTCCAGGGAAAAAATAATAATACTACTGTAATAAATTTCACAAAGACAGACAAGAAGCGCATGGATAAAATGGGCATGTCGCTCACAAATACTACAAGGGAATTCAGACAATCCCGGTCAAATCTCGCTGCCCCCCAGCCCCCTGACAATGTTGGCTCTCATTGCAAGGTCTGTGCTCCGGCTGGAGATAACAACATTGGTGAGGGGAGCGGGGGAGCGGGGGACAGGGGAGGGTATGTTTATTGTAACGCGTCCCAACAATTTTGGCTGGGATTGTAGCTTTCAAACTGCAACTGGACGGATGAACAACTTTGAATATGTCTGTTTTTTAATAGAATATATTTCATATGACTATACTATATAGACGCATATTTTGAAAATGCAACACAAACATGTAGGCTTGAAAGAAAAAAGTGCAGATCCTTTCTTGTATTTTTAGTCATATGAAACGTATTGAAATAAGTCACAATGAGGTTGCGCTCAGATGATTTGCAAAAGGCATAGCTAACTTTCATCAAACTGCAACTGCACGGATGAATAACTTTGAATATGTCAGGTTTTTTTAATAGAATATTCAGACCTTTGAGGGTTGCGCTCAGATGATTTGCAAAAGCATGGCTAGTTTTCAAACTGCAACTGGACGGATGAACAACTTTGAATATGTCTGTTTTTTAATAGAATATGCAGACCGCAACCCTCATTGTGACTTATTTCAATACGTTTCATATGACTATACTATATAGACGCATATTTTGAAAATGCAACACAAACATGTATGCTTGAAAGAAAAAAGTGCAGATCCTTTCTTGTATTTTTAGTCATATGAAACGTACCTTATTGAAATAAGTCACAATGATCATGAGGGTTGCGCTCAGTTGATTTGCAAAAAGCATAGCTAGCTTTCAAACTGCAACTGGACGGATGAATAACTTTGAATATGTCTGTTTTTTAATAGAATATGCAGCCAAAACAAATCTGTGCAGCTTATAGTTATAGTACCCCGCTACAACATCGTACTTATCTGGAAGAACACACTATGTAAAATCACGGAGGAAGAGAACAATCCTCCATGATAAAATGAATGTTATTATGTTAGTTTTCTTTTCAAGGATTTATTAATTATTATTTAGGAGGATTAGATTATATTAACAGAAAAACAGGATCTGGGATGGAATTCACTGTTCTTTCTTTCCTATAGGATTTTCATCTGAGCATGCACATGACTCTATACCCCTTACATATACACTGCACACTCATACACAAAACCAACTCACACACGCATGTATTGCATTGGATTACAGGCAGTGACCTCACGCTGTGTTGGCTACCGAGCGAGATTCAAACTAATTCGCCTTCAAACAAACCGTGGGTGAAGGTGCGAATTGAAGGGTGATTAACTTGCTTAACGTTTTCTTTACAAACCCCACTCCTATGGGGTTGTCACATACACTGTAATAGAGGACAAATCTGTACGAAAGTGTTTTAACCCTAACTCCTAGACAACAAATCCAGTTGGAGGATTTTGAAGGATTTTTATTGTTTTAATACAATGCCTAGGGAGTTAGGGTTTTAATGCAAGCTTGATGGTATCTGGTGAATAAGTTCATAATAAAACTTATTACTTTAATGTGGCGAAACCTCACAAAGTTGTGTCTTGAGTTTCATCCATTGATGAGTCCGAGTATAAGCTTGATTATACCACAAAGTAAAGTTACACTCGGCGAAATTCACTTTGAAAAGCACCCAAACATGTCGCAGTCGGTAATTTGTTTTTTTGCCTCTGTTTTAGCGATCGATATAATAATGTAAACAAAAAAGAAAATGGTCGGAGGACTAACTTTCATGAATGACTGCAATTTGGCGAAAATAGTTACACAGGAGTTTTTTTACCACCTGTGGCTCAATTTCCGGACACTAAAAATTATTATTTCTGGTAAAATTTGGACATTCATATCATGAGCCAAACGACAGTAACGCCTTAAAAAACACATTTACCTATGCACACTACATACTGTAATTTTAAGCATTTTTTAATTTGCTACACAAAATTCACAGATTGCTATACAAACAATTATTTTGCTATGCAAATTCATTTTTTGCATCGCAGTTTTGCTATGCAAAATGTTTGAACGAAATCATTCCCTGAGTCTTATACTTAAAACAAAAAAATCAGTCTTATCGTAGCGAGAATAAAGGCATTGTAAATCTCACACTCTTATATTCAGACTCGCTCTCTTATACTTAAAACAAAAAAATCAGTCTTATCATAGCGAGAATAATACCATTGTAAATCTCGCACTCTTATATTCAGACTCACTCTCATACTTAAAACAAAAAAATCAGTCTTATCATAGCGAGAATAAAGGCATTGTAAATCTCGCACTCTTATATTCAGACTCGCTCTCTTATACTTAAAACAAAAAAATCAGTCTTATCATAGCGAGAATAAAGGCATTGTAAATCTCGCACTCTTATATTCAGACTAGCTCTCTTATACTTAAAACAAAAAAATCAGTCTTATCATAGCGAGAATAAAACCATTGTAAATCTCACACAGACTCGCTCTCTTATACTTAAAACAAAACAATCAGTCTTATCATAGCGAGAATAATACCATTTAGGCCATGGGCCAAAGGCCAAAAAGTCCTCTAGAAATAGGAGAATGCTGCAGCCTCAGGGGTGAAGGGGAGATCTTTACATCAAAATGTAGGGAATGACGTCCTCTTCAAAAAAAACAATGTTCTACTAAAAATATTGGTTCACAAGCGAGAAATCCAAGATGGCGGCCAAAATCCAAGATGGCGGCTAGTTATTTGTTAAAATATGTTAAAATCACACTCAAATGAAGAGCTATACAGAAATGTTGAGCTTTTGCATAAAAATTTACAACTGGAAGGATTCCACAAGAACATGGAATGTGACAAAATGGCTACCATTATCACGTTAAAATTCAATTTTTTGAGCAAATAATAAACAATTTACTGTATGCCCTCATGGCCCTTGCAGTAGATTGTAATTTTTGTTAAGTAAGTCTAATTGTTTTTTCTAACTGACATACATGTATACATGTACAATATGCTTTGAAAATCTGTCAAGGCCAGAAGTGCGATGGGGGAGGGGAAGGACGATATGCCCCCATCTAGCCCTGCCCTATCTAGCCCCGCCCCCCCCCCCCAATATCCCATATTCAAACCATCACAGAAATAAGCACAAATGTACAACTTTCCTGTATTATTAAGACATTTTCTGAAGTAGATTCTCCATATTATTTCAATCCAGTATGCAAAGGGAAACGTAGGGGATGGGAGAGGGGCTCCAGTGACCCCCCCCCCCCGTTTTAAAAAGAGACATTAGGATGGGAGGCCTCAAATGGACCGCTGTCATGAAAATATATGCAATACTGTTTGTGAGAGCTGAATCCTCACACTTTAATTCAGCAATTAAAGGGAAGGTCACATAGAAGTCATGGCCTGTGTGATGTCAATTTAAACAATCTTTTTACATATGTACATTCATAAAGGAGACAATTTGTAAATATTGTGCTTGACTCGACAGTTGCATATGGATTGGGGAGATCATCACAATAGGACCTCCTCTGGTTTTTGGGGTATTAACCCTGGGAAGGAAACCTCAACTAGCGCCCCAACCCCGACCCGCCCCAGCGGGTCCATTTTCTAAGAATGATGGTTCCGCCACTGGCTACCCAAAATTTGCCTTTTTGCTTATCGAAATTCATAACTTGTTACTCCAAAGTGGCATTCAATGTGCACAAATATTTCAATACACTATTTTTTTTATATGCAAAAGTTTCCCTGGTGCCTGGAGAAAAAGCAATTACTTTATAATGTCAGCACTTTCTTCACTTCAACAATTTCCATGTGTAAGTACATGTATATTATGGCTGCATAAATTTTTTTTTTTTAAACTTTGCATGTTGGAAATAAAAACTACCGATTCCTTTCAGAGCCATCACAACTGTTTAGAGATAGGTGCTGTTATATGGTGTTTCCACAAACATTACTAAATTGCCTACAAATATCTGATGAACAGTTTGTCTTCCGAGAATTTTGTTCATCTTGCTTAGTTCAGTTCATCAGTAGTTAGTTCAATGTGTCATTGAATTAAATAACTCATTCCAGACTGTTCGTTTTCGATGTCTGAGGAGTCACTGTCACTGTTACTATCGCTGATGTCGTCATTTTTTTCTACATTTGATCTGTTGCAACAGTCTTTGCAGTGACACAAATCTGTACAACCGATGCCAGATTTTTTACAAGAGCACAGGTTGCTGTTGCAGGTTGTTTTCTTACAGTTGCAATGCACATATTTTTGTACAGCATCCGGAGCAACTGGCATTGAACTCCACTTCATGTTTATCTCTGTCCCTATGACCTTCCAACCATGTCTCGCAGGATGTGGAGCACCAATGTGCTGCTTCAAAATACACCTGTAAATTCTGGCCTGGTAGTTTGCTCTCATTGTATGAAGCTATGGAAAGCAGCTTCACTTTGTCACTACTGTTATGTATTTGAACTCGCTCAACTGAGAAATCATTGTGAAGGCCTATGCACCATGAAACAAAATTATACAGTAGAGGTGGCACAATGTCCATGCAGTTAGTTTCGGTCATATTACTGGAAGTTGGAGGCCAATGCTTAACTGATGATGCAGCATTCAAAGCATTTCTGAGAATAAGCGCTGACCTGTATATCAAGGCAGTTTCATCGTGTTTGATGGAAGACTTCTCCTGGTGTTGATAATCTTCATCGGTGGTTGTAGAGGACTGGTCACTCTCTGACTCACTATCTTGAAGGTCTAAAGGTACAATTACTTTGTCATCGTCAGTTGGGCAAAATACAAATTCACAAGAAGTTGATTTTGGCTGGACGTATTGGAGTTGTGGGTATTTATTCAACAGTCTTGCCTTCAGCTGCGAGTTACGGTATGTGCAAATGTCAACACGCTCAGTTTTACTCACTATGTTCTTGAAGAGTCTGTTCAGAGTGTTCATTTTCAAGATTTCCCCACCAACAATAATCCTCCTCTTTATTACTTCATCACCAAAGCAGTCAAAGGATTTTGAAAGAAATCGACTACATGTCGGCTTACCCTCATAGGCACATTTTGTGTACAGTTTGTAGCAGGAAGCATGGTAGCGAACTTCAATGCAACCATGTTGTAACAAACAACAAACAAACATTCACGCACTCTTTCCCAGGGGCAGTGAGTATTATGTGTGCCACAGTCCCATAGCACGTTTTCACATGATATTTGAGGACAAGGTTGAAACTCCAATAATTTTGCCAAAAATGGGCTTAGAAAATCACTGTTTTTTAGAAAATGAACCAACATTTTCAGGAGAACATTGCTGATATTTTGTTATGAATACCATATCTATGATATTATGGCTTCAAAACTTATTCACCCCCCACCCTGCAGCACTTTGACAAGATAAATGGCTTCGGCCCATGGCCTAATTGTAAATATCGCACCCTTATAATTATTCAGACTCGCTCTCTTATACTTAAAACAAAAAAATCAGTCTTATCATAGCGAGAATAAAGGCATTGTAAATATCGCACCCTTATAATTATTTAGGCTCGCTCTCTTATACTTAAAACAAAAAAATCAGTCTCGTCATAGCGAGAATAAAACCTTTGTAAATCTCGCACTTTTATATTCAGACTCGCTCTCTTGTACATAAAATAGAAAGGCGGAGCCATGGCTCACTGCTGGATGCAGTACAACTGGGGCAGCTTAAAAATGCTTTAATAATAAATTTTTAGCAACAAGCTAAATATACAGCATATTTTGTTTCTATGTGTAAGAAGGCACCCGATCAATACTTTCGTATTTATAGTAAATAAGGGAAATTGCTGACATTGGAAGGGTGAAAGCACAGATTCAGGGTGGGGAAGGGGTAAACTGGGCTCCATAAATACTTGTGCATCGGTTTACTGTACAAAGATTTGTTAATGGGGGCAGGGACTTAGGTCGGGGTGAGGGTGGTTCATGAGGTTTGTGAGGGGGACTGTGGTCATTAGTATGATTAAATTGTTCAAGACATTGAGATAGCTGTAAATAATTAGAAAGGCTTTCCTATAACAGCATAACTTGAACCAACTTGTCTGGGCTGTCATATCTCCAAAATATCTCAATACAAAAGATGACATTTGTCCTTAAAGATTTTAAAACTACCATTGCGTAAGGATCAGGGTGACAACATTTCATCAAGGATATAGTATTTTTTTTACAACTTTATTATTTCTTAACAATACAAAAAAAAAATATATTTTTTTACATTGTGTACGCGGGGGAACAACTTTCACATATACAATGTATGGTGGCTAAGAGAGGCCTCACAAATTGGGAAAACGTTCATACTCCTGTGTGAAAAAGTCGTTAAAGCACAGCACAGCAGAATTCCAATCGATCCAACAATTTTGGCTGCAATTGGACATCGTTTCATAGCAAAAATAAATAAATAAATAAATAAAAATGCCGACACCCGGGTCTGAGGCGACGCGCGCGGAGACCAGAAACCAGAGACTTTTTTGGCCTAATAGTCCAAGTCCAGAATAGAATATTATTACTGAATAATATTCATTTGTGAATATATAATTATATATCCACATATTAATAAACATTATAGTATTCTCCAATATTGTCCAATAGTTTATTAATGGATTTGACTACTCTTGGGTCAAAAAATAAATTCTCAATTCAATTGGCAAGAGCTCTTCAAATTTAGTTACAACATTCTACAACACCAGAACTTCAACCAAAACATATTCATCTTCCAAAACACAGGACACAAATATTTCAACACACAATTCGATATACTGGTGCAATCAACTAGAACAAGCTTCCCAGTGATATTACAAACTCGTCTACACTTAATGCATTTAAATATAAAATTAAAATGTACCTATAAAATTGTTCTATGTAAACTATTTATGTGTATTAATATCTTTGTTAATTGTTATCATAGTACCATGACTCGTAAAATTTGCAGTTTATTCATGATTAGTGTTTTGTTGTTTTTGTATTTCCATCTGACCGTTCGTTGTCTTGTCTTGTATTTTATGGCATATCCCCAACTCAAACAACGACATTATATGGTACACCATTAGGGTTTTTTCCGTCATGACATAAGGTACACCATTGGGCCTATCCTAATTGCTGGATTTCCTAAGTCATTGTACCATGGTACAACACTGCCGCCAAGGTCAAACTTCTTGATCCCAGTATCAGTCTGGTATAGCCAATTATCACCTTTGTTTATATCTTGGTTTACTAATAGGCTTAAACAACAGAGGGCTTGCTGGCTCATACAGTTCACTTTATCCATATTCATAATTATGTTGGTGTTGGTGGTGGAGTGTAGCCTGATTGGTTAATCTGTTATCGCTTCACTGCTTCTTTCAGTACATATGCCAATGGTAGGCAAACTGTGCACAATACTTAATGACACTTTTTATCGTATCTGTCCGACTAATGTGCCTGCTTTCTGCACAACGTACTGTACATGTACATGTAATCACTACAACGGCAACCAACGAAACGATGACTCATCGCCTGCCACGCGTAACGAATTTTCCTATTTGCTCCTTTCATAGAGTAGTATGTCAGATGGGGGTTCTAGGCCACCTACTAAAAATATCTTTTTTAAGTAGGTAGCCTACTTAAAAAATAATTTTTTTAGGGGAATTCCCTTTTAAGCCGCTTATGATTATGAAAAAAGATGATGACGTCATTGAGAAAGATTAAGAGCTTGTTGTGGGTGGTATAGGGGAAAGATGAATAAAAAAAATTAAAAATTAAAATAATATTATATTGCTGTATATAAAAGATGACAACGAAAATATTAGAGAATAAAAAATGTAAAATAATCATTCCTTGCGAATGGCTTTTAGTCGGCAAAACAGACAAGTGTTGCATCGCTAGCGTGTGTGGAGGTAGATGTTGTGGGTTACATCGGAGTCGTAGCAAGGTAAACGTATCCCCGTTGCGTGTTTAGGATGTGAAAAAGGAACAAAAACGTTAACGAATTTTTGCACGAGATGCGCAAATAAATTATTAATAAATCGTTATAATAAAGTATCAATAAGTCGTTATAATCGTTTTAAAGTTGTAGAAGGAAAAGCTAGACGAAAATATAATTTAGTGTTGAAAGAGTTGATAAAGACAACGACTCGTTTATAGTTACGGTGCTTTACATCGCTGGGGCGTAAGGGGGAGGTCTACACGTTTTTACCCGCTCCGCTACTCGCGAAGCGGGTTTTTGATTATATTTTTTTTGTACGGTATAGTTTACTTTAAACTCAAAAGTTTTTCTATAAGAAATTTTTTTTTCCGCAGTTACATCGACGGGTTTAACCTCTGTTTCAGCTGGCAAAGTCGTATCTTTGTTAGAGTTGTTACGGATTTTTTCTTTCATTTTATAATATTTATCTCGCTCTTCGCATACGAGTACAAATTCTTCTTGAGAAATAACGTTGTCTTCGATGGCTTTACTAACGTGGTTTTCGATCGTGTTGAGTTTAGACAACGCTAAAACACGTATCTCATCGTGTTTTTTAGCTTTTTTTTAGATAGTTTAGATTTTGAGTATTTGATAGCAAACGTCGCACCGCCCAACCCTAAAGCTAATCCTTCTAAAGCGTATCCAACCGGTGCCGCTACAATGGTTGCGATACTGGCGATTCCGATAGCTCCTGCTCCCATACAGCCCAATTCAGCGAGAGTTTCTACGATACTACAAGCATTGATAATTTTATTATATTTTTTATGTACGGCTTCGCGATTGTTTATTTCAGCACGTAATTCTTTTTGAATATCGTTGATTTTTTGCAATCGAAATGTTTTAACATCATCCGTCAAAGACGGTAAATTTGGATAAAGTACATTCGTTGATTCTGTAACTACGCTCATTGTTTATTATTAATAGAAAAAGATTTAAAAAAATTAATTTAACGGCCAAGTAACAACTTTGACATCGTAACAGATTCCAACGTCTAAAGAGCCGAAAAATACCGCTTGTACACAAACTTTTTTACTGTAGTTGCCACATTCTGTTTTAAAGCAAATACCACATTCTAAAAGCTTTAGTTCATTATCAAAAGCAAGTAGTTCTTGATGTTCTAAAAAAAAGAATGGTGAAATACTTGGATCAATATCACGTTTAAAAACGCGTGTTTGCGAACCATTATTTTTTAACCAAGTTGCGCAATCCGTTACTAGATTATAAGCGCCTATATTTAAACCGTATGCACTATCCCAAGTAATCCAAATTATATTCTCATAGTTATATAAATATTCATTTCCTCCAACATTATTGGCAAATCCAGTTTTTTCAAGAGTGTTGTTTTTAGTAACTACGCTAGAGTTACGACTAGGTCCGTAAATACTCGCCATATTTATTATAATATAAATTTTTTAATTTAACGGTAAACTTTTAATTTTAATATTGAAACAGATTTTTGAATTTAGCGCGCCGAAAAAACTCGCCGTTACAAAAACTTTTCTAACATTTCGCATTTTAAAACACATTTCGTATTTTAAATGTTGCGTTTCATTATCGAGAAAATGAAATGTTTCATCTCGTTGTGGAGAAGGAATATAATAAATGTTACTAGCGTAATCGCGCGTTGATGCGTACGTTGCAAAACTATCGGTTTTTATAAATTGCGTAAAAATACTACAGTACGTCGGCGCTACGTTAAAAAAGAAAAAGGGTTGTTTAAACGTATCGTGCCATCCGAGTCTAACGTTGAATTTTTCAATGAGAACTATCGTATGTAAAATTTCATCTCTGTTTAGATATCCGTGATGTTCGTAAATTTCGCTATTCAATATTGGCAAAATTTTACCGCTAGCTCCAGCAGTAGCAACAACGTCACTCGTACGACTAGGTCCGTAAATGCTCGCCATTTATTTATAGTATTTCTATATTTAAAATAATGGGAAAACCGTGATTATGTATATCTCTGCTTTTGCTATCTCTAACTCGAAAAAACAACTCGTTAAAAGTACCGACTCGTAATTTTTTCATCAACGGATTTTTATATTCCATGTACATGCTTTCGCCGAACGACGAGTCTTGCAAAGGAAAAACGTTTAAAATAGTGCAAGGTTTACCGTTGAAATAATTATCGGTCGTAGAAATTTGATCGCAATGAATGTATAATATTTTAAAAAGTTGTACGTCGATTTTGTTACTGTATTCTCCCGCGGTTAGAAATTCGTTGTGAAATCCCAGTAAATTAGCCAACCCGCTAGTAAATTTAACGGACTTGTTCGCTTGAGTTATTTTTAACAAAAAGACGCCCGTTATTTTATCGATGACAAAAGTGATCCAAGGTGAGTCTTTTACTATAACGTCGATAATTTCGTTAATGTTGTAAAGCCCGGGTTCGATAAACATTATAACGTCCGACTCACCCGGCGTGCGAACAATTATTCTTTCTTTTTTACGCACGTTGTAATATCCCACCCAAACGTTTACGCTGTGTAATATAATCGGGAGATCATTTTTCCGATTATCGATAACGTTATCTAATTTAACCGATCCACCTTCTTTACCGATTTCGATTTCGAACGTATGGTACATTTTATTATTAAAAAGTTATAATAATAATAAATAATAATAAAATGACGTTTCCATTAGCGTTCAAGAGTAATTTTACGTATTCATATCCACAATCTGGAAATTTTAAACAACCTCCTCTTTTTTAACGCTAGCGATTTAACGAGTTTTCAAATTTACGTCAACGAAAAAGAGTCATTTAACGTAACGTTCGTTAACGTATTTCAAAAATATAAGTTACCTCACGTCGTCAGCAACGACGTCGTAAATGATTGGCACGCTAACCCATTAAAATTTTATCAAAATCAAATAAATTTTACAACGTATTGCGCTACAACGAGATGCGGCGTAGGCTACGATCATTTATATCATAGCAACTCGATGATTCGTAGTTTTTTTTTGATTTCACGTATATTATCAAATTAGGCGATTGCTCAAAGAAATGAGTTGTCCTACATCTTTTTCAAATTTTTTTGACGCGTTTGCAAACAATATAGACGTAAGCGCTTACAATAAATTATGTAGCGAATTTCATTTAGCGATTAAAGACGATTGGAAACAACAAGTAGATTTAAATTCAAACGGTTTGGGAACAGCTTATTATCGAAATATTACGGCTACATTCCGGTGCCGGGAAACAACTACGACAATTCAAATTTACAACATTCGCGCAATAAAAGGATGGATTTTGATAAAGAAAACGTTAATTTAAATTTAGTCAATAGTGACGACGATATCGGTGGTTCGTACGTTGTCGAATACATTTCTCAATATGAACGCGTTGAAATGGCGTGGACAAAGTTTATATTATCTTTAAAGTTAGCGCGAGGTTTTACGGACGTGGGTACCGAACGAATTAACGATTCTATAAGAACTTATGTGTACGCGTTATTGGCGGCTCAAGCTCGAGTTAAAAGCTCATTTTTTGCGGGTGGTACCGGTTTAGACGCTCAACGCGAATGTATAGACATAGTAAATACCGAGATTGATTCTCCCGTAGATTTACAATCTAGTATTCAACGATATCAAAATGTTTTACTATACGCTCGCAGTCAATTAAACTTTTGTCTCGGAGAAAATTTATACATGATGCCTAGCGATATGAATTTACGAATAGGCACGTACGCGGGATACAACAATAATATTTTGATAGCGACGAGCGATTTAGCGTTGGGTTCAAATTTAGATACAAATTTAACGGTCGTCGTTGATCCTGTTTTACCTTTACAATCAACAACAACGTCATTAATTGTTAAACACGCTGACTCTAACGCGGAGAGCGCTAACGAAGACAGCTTTGCTGAGGATGTGAAAGAATCTCCCCCTGTAGAAGAATCGAACGATAACCACCAAGAAGAAAAAAATGCTTTAATACTCGGTTTCGCGATTTTAACCGGACTAGGCGTTATGATTTACGAATTGTTATTTTAACATTTTCTGCGTATAAGCTAAAACTAATACTCCAACCCCAGTTAAAGCTAGCCATAAATGTTCCGCCGCAAACGCGACTACACCGCTAACCGTTTTAAATAACCAATTTACTATACTACCGATAATAGCCGGTAAAGCGGCTAAAGCTTTCGCTCCTAGTTTAGCTAATACATTCGCAATTTTTTTTAACGTTTTTTGTATCCACCCGCTTATACCGCCGCTAGGTGTGGGTGGCGCGGGTGGTACAGGTTTTGGTGGTGCGGGTTTAGGTTTTGGCGGTGCGAGTTTAGGTTTTGATGGTGCGGGTTTAACCGTCGGCACTACAACTGAATTTACAGCATTAACGATCGATGTGACGATAAAAGCGATAGTCATACTAAAAGCCGTTAATATACTAACTATAGTTATGCCTTGTTCTCTAAATAAAGTTTTAATTCTTTCACCTAACGTAACGTCTATTTTCATTATTTTTTCGATCGTTTCTTTAATTCTGTTGATTTGACTACGAAGAGCGTTATCGCGTTCATTTATTACATTTAATATAACTCGTTCTTCATCTCGTAGGTTTTGTAGCTTTTCACGTAGCCTCGCGGTTTTTTGAGTATCCTCATCTTCTCGATCTCGAGCGTTTACGTATACTTTTTCGGCTTGTTTGATTTCTACGATCTTTGCGTTCTTTTTAGCGATAAGGTATAATAGTTCTCCTCGCGTATTTTGCATGAGTTTATCTAAAGCCACCACGTCTCTCCACCGGCTTTTAAAATTCGTTTGAGTTTCTTGGTCTCTCGAAATAACGGCATCTGCCTCTTGGATAGCTTCTTCTACTTTTTTAGATTTTTCTACAAGTTGTAACGGTGGAGTTGGTAATCTTCTACCACTACTTGTTTGCTCTTCTATCGGTTTTTCCGCTTCTTCTATAACATTTATTATCGCTTCTTCACGTTTATCAAATCTATATAGATCTTTATCAGTTAATCCCGATTTTTTTAAAGTAGATTCTGCGTAAAATCCACCGGTGGATTTAGTTAATAGTATATATTTATCACCTTTTTAAAAATAGAGTACATTTTTTCCTTCTTCATTGGCAAAAAAGAAGTCATTATAATCTATTGTACTTGGTTTACCTTTTTTACGCGAAGCATAAAAATCATCTACTACAGATCTACTAAATCTAGTTTTTTGAGATAAAGTCGGTTCACTAAAAGACGTTTCTTGTACAATCGTATTATCCCCTGTTTGTATTTTAGCTTTAAATGATTGTAATAAAAATCGTACATTAAATGTTTAGATAATTCTAAAATAGACATTCCTACGTAGACTGGGTGATTGAGTTTGAGTCGTGTAACATCATTGAATGGTCTTGTTATTGAAGGGTATGATGAGAAATTCATATATTGTGATAAATCAGTTGCAGAAGCTTTGAAGGTGATGCCTGTAATGAGTGGAATTGATGATTCAGTTATACGTGATCAGCATAATGGCAACAGTACAACTATTACATTGCATAATGTGCAAGGCTTGTCAGCTCATTTTCTGGACTTGAAATGTCAAAGTGAACTTATTGAATCAGATTTTATATGTTTGACAGAAACATGGATTGAGGCTGATCACATTGTAAATGTTAGTATGGATGATTTCAAGTGTTTCCATCAAATGAGAACATTTTCATATAATGATAGTATGAAGACACTACAACAGCTAGCAAAGTCATGGTGGAGTTGCAGTGTATGGCAAGAGGGACAAACAGTTCAGTCGTTTAAATATTGCAGTACAGAATTTAGAGTATGTTGCTTTCCATATAATTTCACATTTATCAGTAGTAGTTGTTGTTATTTATCGGCCACCTTCTTATAAGATTCAAGACTTCATTGATAATCTAATAAAACTGGTAACTGAAATTCATAAGATGAGTAGTAGATGTATAGTTATGGGAGATTTCAATGAGAACATTTATGATAATCATTCACAGATTGAGAAAGTAATGATGGAGCAAGGATATAAGCAATATGTAACAGATGCTACAACTGAGAATGGTACATTAATCATGTATATGCCAGAGGTATAGATAATGTTGTGACTTCAGTAAGATAAACGTATTTACAGTTACCATGAAGCTATTAGAATTCAGTTTTAACACATATTAACACATAATATTTACAAAAATATGTTTAGTTTTTGTTGTGTGTGTGATTATTGAATATAGTATGCTGTTAGCCTACTATGATAGGTTAAACTTATTGACATTAAAAAGTTAATTTTGATAAAATTCTTTGAAAAAACAAATTACCAGAGAAAGAGTATCTTGAATAACCACAGATCCAGAATGTTGAATAACGAAACAACCAATATTTAATAACCAGGCAAATAGAACTATAAACAGAATCTAGAATATGCTGGAGAAACAGAATCTATGATAAAAAAGATAATATAGAATACACCAGACAAATAGAACAGGTAGGAAATACCATAGTGACAACAATGGGAGAACAAAGAGAA
>CM055819.1:29117163-29126024 GCA_029582265.1 Zoroaster sp. YZ-2022 | reverse complement strand
AAAAAAACCCCAAAAACATCAAGGCCATCCACGGCACATCAAGGGCTGGAGGCAATTGTTGAACAACCTATGTTCAAAAATATAAAATAGGTGATGCTGTGTCTTGCAGACGATTGTAGCGATTATGACTTTTTGATGCTTACTGGACGAAAGCTGTAGTCACAATGTAATGATTAATTAATCAACTAAGCCTGCATTAATAATAATAATAATCAACTTTAAATAAACAAAATATAAAATCACTTAGAAAATCTGACCCTAACTTCAACTGATTAAATAATCACCAAAACAAAATCTTCAATGATCCAGTGAAAGTCTATTTACACCAGGGAATTGAATAGCAAACAACCCCAGTGGTGGTCAGCCAGGAAAACCATAAAACTGTCAACACACACACACAGTCCCTATTAAGTGCTAGAGCCCACTGTAGTCACAGACACAGTAAAAAGTGCTTGACCACATGTTCTGTAAACAACTTATCCTGCCTGGCCTAATTATAATATAAACAGTGCAGCAATGGATACTGTGTACATTACTGCACAACCAAATTAAAGGAACTTTCTCTAACTAAAAATAAACCATGCCAACAATGGGCTGAAATAATAACAACAATTTGTGACAGAAAGAATTCCTTTCTACAAAATACAGAACTCATGTGTATTGATTGAGTAACTAATTTCCTAGTGTTCCCGCGAGATGTTATGTACAGCTAAGCAACAAGAATTTCTGAAGCTAAACTTCATCAAGGTCAAACGATAAATGAAAGTGTCTTTGCTATAAACTAACTGATGAACAAAAACAAATGAACTGAATACAACTAGTGTGAAACCTTGTAAATAAAATATGGAAACAGTTGCAACTTCCAAATTATTATGCACAGCTTTTGTGAATTGCAATCAGAGTGAATTTGGCAAGTGATAAATGAAAAAAAACGAAAATTATAGAATTTAAAATAACAACAACAAAATTGGATCAAAATTAAGGAACTGGGATAACCAATCCTATGCTAAAATAATATCGATGTCTTACATACGGTATCATAGAAAGTGATATCTTAATTGGATTGTGCTATACAATAATTCCTGACGTGAAACCAAGAAACTTTGTCCTTAACTTTTAACACGTGAATTCTAAAATCTAGGACTCAACGATCAATCAGCTATTAAAATATTACTTCAGTAACTACTCAAATCATATCAGAAATGGCTATCATAAAAAATGAAGGAAATCATGCGATCCACATATTTTATTTTAGCCGTGAGGGCTACAAAGTATAAGATCTACAATCATTTAATACAAAGTCACGTACCAAGAGGGTAATGAGCAAATAATTCAGCAGAATATCATATGATTAAATATCCTATTAATTACTAAAATGATGTTCATAAAACAGAAAAGGAATTTGCAAACTCACCTATGTTCAAAAATATAAAATAGGTGATGCTGTGTCTTGCAGACGATTGTAGCGATTATGACTTTTTGATGCTTACTGGACGAAAGCTGTAGTCACAATGGCCCAAATCGCCCACTAGAACACCACATGGCCAAATTCCTCCTTCTTGCATCATAAATCACCCAAACCAAGTCAGACAGAGAGGAGACTATAGCCTGGGTCCATGGTAATAAAACCCTTGGTCCTAAAAGGTTGCTTACATGTGTGGGAATTAGAGTTGTACAAGTCACAACCAAAAGTTGAACATTTTTGGGGGGTGTGACACTAGTATTTCCTAATTCGGCTTATGTTTCTGATATGAAATGATGATATGCGAACAATGTTGGAGATATGTGGTTTTAAAGTCATTGTCGAGTCAAATATAACACCCAAATTACGTGCATGTAATGAGGGGGTTATCTGCGAGTCACCAATTGTAATAAATGGAAGAGAAACTTTAGACAATTGCTGACGTGATCCAAATAGAACAAATTCTGTTTTTTCATCGTTCAATTTCAGGAAGTTTTGTCTCATCCAACTTCGAATCTCTTGAATACATTTCTCCAGTGTTTTAATGCAGGAATCGGCAGGTTCTTGAGAAGATTTAAAAGTAATGTAAAGCTGCGTGTCATCAGCGTAAACATGGTAATTTAAATTATACTTCAAAATGATATCACGAACTGGAAAGGTATAAACAGTAAACCACTGTGGGCCGAGCACAGAGCCTTGGGGTACAGAATAGTCAAGAATAACAGGCTCGGAGATAGCGTTACCAATACAAACATGCTGAGGCCTATTTAAAAGGTAGGACTTACACCAATCTAGGGCTGTGTCATGTATTCCAAGATGATATTGAAGGCGGGAGAGAAGGATTTTATGATCGACTGTGTCAAAAGCGGCGCTTAAGTCTAACAAAACTAATGCAGTGATTTCCCCCTCATCCATGGCAGATAAAATGTCATTGTTGACGCGAAGAAGAGCAGTTTCCGTTCCATGAAATGGTTTGTAGGCTGACTGAAATGTGTCCGACAGGTTATAGCACGAACATGGTCAGAGATCCGTGATGAAACAACTCGCTCGATTGTTTTTCCAAGGTACTTTAAATTCGCTACTGGTCGGTAATTTTTGAAAACTTCCTTGTCCAAATTGGGTTTCTTTAGGAGTGGTTTAACATGAGCAACCTTCTGGCTATTAGGGAAACAACCGGAAGAAAGAGATCTGTTTACAATAATTGTGATATACTTAGCAAACACATCAATATTTTGTTTTATTAGCGAAGTTGGCACTGGATCAAGTTCACATGATTTTGATGGCGATTTCATGATGAGTTTCTTGATCTCCGTAACACTAGTAGGCTCAAACATGGACAGTCTACATTGTGGATCCTTGCGTGATGGTGTTTGTGATAGAATGGCAGGTACTGAGGAAAGAACGACGGATATTCTCAATTTTGTGACAAAAAGTTTGAAAAAGCATTTGCGAGGTCCTGATCGGAGTGTGTAGATGGAAGCACTGGAGCTTTGGGTTTATGAAGCAGCTTTTCAACAATGTTAAAGAGTTTTTTCTGATCACCAGAGCTATCTTCCACAAGAGATGAGTAGTGAGTTATTTTTGCCTGGTTAATCATGTTCTTCACAATATCACGTTGGTTACAGCTAGTATTCTTGCCGATGTACTCCAAGTTTCCCATTGTCACGCCATCTTCGCTCAAGTTGACGGCGGATTTTCCTTGCAGCACGGATATCATCATTGAACCAGGGGGATTCAGATTGTAGTTTAACAGTTCGAGTTTTTTGCGGAGCATGATCATCCAAGATGTTACGGACAGTAGATTCAAATAGACTGACACAAGAATCCAGCTCACCATCTTCAAGGTTTACATTTTCCAGTTGAGATTCAACGTCATGACATAAATCTTTAATATTTACTTTTTTCCAGTGGCGAGTAGTTACAGAAATGGTAGGTATGGGAGGTTTTTTAAGGTTCAAATTTACCATGATTGCATAATGATCAGATAATCCAGGATGAATAGTTATATTCGAGATAAGAGGTGAAGTATTTTCACGCGTTATCATGAGGTCAAGACAGTGACCATACCGATGAGTGGGTGCTGTGATGTGCTGTATAAGTCCATAAGCAGAGAGCAGATCTTTAAACTGATTTGCATAATTGTTTGAAATAATGTCCATATGAATGTTAAAATCGCCGGTTAAAATAATGTCAGATGGGTGTAAGAGATAATCGACAATTAATTTTTCAAATTCCTGCAGAAAACTGGAGAAGTTTACATGTTTACCATCAACATCCCTTTCCTCAGCATGCAGAGATTCAAATGTTAGGTAGTCAATGTTAACACTTTTCATACTGACAGATAAACTGGACCTAAAGAGTAGTGCAACCCCTCCACCGGTCTTTATTGGTCTGGGGATATGATGGAGAGAGTAGCCAGCAGGAGTACACTCGATCACGGGGTGGCAAGTCATCATTAGGTTTAAACCATGTCTCGGTTATGGCAACAAGATCCAAATTGTTTTGAAGTACAAAGTCAACAAATTCATCCGATTTGTTACATATGGATTGAGTATTCAAGACACAGATCTGAAGTTTAGAGTCATCGTGAACATTTGGAGTTGAAGTTATGCCAATGTCGCTTGTTGATGTGGTTGAGTTCACTGCTGGGGTTGGTAAGGCTGGAGTGCTAGTTGTGTAAGTCTGTCCATTCTACGGCGACCAGCTTTTTTACCTCTATGTGTGCGGCGGTATGTTTGGGGTTGATTAGCAAGTATTCCAAGACAGTTCAATTGACTCAATGCTGAGTAAGATAAAGCTACATCAGTACATGGAGCATTGCGAAGATTGAGTAGTTCATTTCGGTTGTAGGAAATTTTATGGAGCTGAGTGGCGTTTGTGGGTGTGTTGATCAGTGTTTCAGGTGCAGGGTTTGGGTTTATGTCACCAGAAATTAAGAGTTCCAGGTGAAAGGTGGCAGATGAATTATCATAGTACGATATAGGACGTCTCAAGAATTTAAGATGGCGGATTTTAGGTGAACAATCTGTAGATTGCATCTTGTAGCCATCTACTGATGAGTCATTGAGACACAATGGTCTGGATAGCAGGAGTAGAATAAACAGGATGTGGACCTCCATTGTCTGATCACAAAGTTGTTGATCCAAACAAAAGGCTTGTGGTCAAGCTACAGGTTATAATCTCTAGCTACAGGTTATAATCTAAATCAGAGTTGACTGCACAAATAAAATGAAGATCCAAAATGTGTATACACTCTACAGTAAAATTTTACTGCACAGACAGACAAAAAAACAACAGTTTTTCACTTATTATAAGAAAACAAATGTACCAATACTCACATAAAACATCCAGTAGATTTCAGGTGTAATAAGAAATCCACTAGTATAAAAATGAAGACAAACTTGTAGCTACAAAACACTTACTTAGCACAAAAACTGGAGAGCTGTTATGAGTGGCTGCTTGTAAGGCGCTCAGTCAAAAGATCAAAAGAGAAAAATGTCCAATGCCTTGTTGGTGACTGCTCTGGACGTTAGTTCTTTTGTTGAAATGACACACAACATGTTCGATATGAGCCATTAAGCTTAATTATTTTACTGAGTTGAAAAAACCATGGGAACGTGTTAGGCGCTTCTTTTATTAGATGTGGTTTACAGAAGTGGTTTACAGAAGTGGTTTACAGAAGTGGTTTACAGAAGTGGTTTACAGATGTGGTTTACAGAAGTGGTTTACAGATGTGGTTTACAGAAGTGGCTTACAGAAGTGGTTTACAGATGTGGTTTACAGAGGTAAAGCTAATTAATACATAAGTGATTAACACATATGTGACCCGCTCTGTGAAAATGAGTCACAAGACGCAAATTTGACAAATATACATTTCTATGTAGCTGGAGAGAGTACATCATCGGCTTTAATTTGGTATATGTTACAGGTGTGTGGAATATTGCATTATGGAGATGTGGCATTTGTAATAATCAATAATGTGCTTAATTAACACAATTTATTGTTAGGAAAACAAGCATTCAAATGTAAACGCACGGTGCGACATGTGACTCATTTTCACAGAGCGGGTCACATATGATAGATTTACAGTCGCTCCATATGTTACCGCCATATGTTACCAGATGTCACCGTTCTAAAACGTTTACCTGGCTCATGGACAGTTAACAATGTCTCCAAAACCAAACACTACTGCCGTTATACCCAGGTTGTCTGCATCTGACCGGGGCTTGATCCCTGGCTACTCGGCAGATATGGTTTGGCCTCTGACCTGGCCCCATATAGAGCAATAGATAATTGGCGGATAATTGGACCGCCCACTAACATAGTTCGAGCAAAGAAAAATTGGCTGATGCCGGACTCAAACCCCTCTTTGAAATTGTTCGGTTTTTTAGGTGTTCGCGTGCGACAGCGCGAACACCTCTTTAAATTGTTCGGTTTCTGATCTGAACTTTACTTCCGGTCCAAACAGGAAGTTCAAATTCAACACATTCTAACGCAAACTTGATAGGTGTTTTGAATATGAATTTGATATTTTTATAATAAAAGATGATCCACATTTGAAAAATATGATTGTGACATCATCGATGGCAATTTGACTGAAAATCTTGCAAACACCTTGTGTTTGTACCAACAAACACTTGAGCTCTAGTGATATTTGTAATTCATCCAAAATTACATCCTTTTGTTTATTTGCTGATGATACAAGTTTAATTTATAACCATCACAATGTAGATAATGCAGTTGGTATTTTAAACACCGAACTTGTTAAAATAAGTAATTGGCTCTTATCTAATAGACTTTCTATATTAATATGTTGAAATCCAACTTTATAGTCTTTTGTTCGAGACAACTCAAATATACGAGATCTGTTTCTCTCAGTTTAAATGGTAATCAACTAAAGCAAGTTAACTAATCACCAAATTCCTTGGTATTTATATTGATGAGAATCTCTCATGGAACTACCATGTTAATATCTTATGTAGTAAGATTTCTAAAAATGTTGGAATAATGAGCCCTTTGAAACATTTTCTACCAAAAAAGTTCTTTGTACACTATAATTCTTTTGTTCTTCCTTATTTGAATTATGCAATTCTTACCAGGGGTAGATCCACTACACTCCTATTTATTCTACAAAAACGAGCAGTTCGCATTGTTAACAAAGTTGGATCCCGTGATCATACAACTCCTTTATTTGAAAATCTCAAACTTCTTAAACTGAGAGACAACTATTATCTTAATTTGGGGAAATTTATGTTTAAATATACTCACAACCTCTTAGTTTTCAATCGTGGTTTACATTAATTGCTTCTGTTCACTCAAAAGGAAATTTTTATGTTAATTTTAGCAGGACAGCTCACTCAAAAAATAGCCTTTTACTTTTGTATTGCAATCGTGTGTTGAATTTGAATTTCAATAACATTCAATTACTGAATTTCAATAACATTCACATGGGCGTCAACAGGTGGGGGACGGGGGGGACATGTCCCCCCCACTTTTGAAAGTGGGGGGGATATCATATCGTTTGTCCCCCCCACTTTTCAGAACAATAATTTAAAAAAATGGCAGGCATATGTTCGATTTTTTGTATCAATTGCTGACTCAAATAGAATCAAACTCGATATTAGTGAAAACAGCCATTTTTCGACTCATTATCAAAATCATCAAAAATTAGAGGCAGACGAACCGTTGCCGCCGTGTATGCCTACTAGGTAGACCTATAACGTTACTCACGGAGACAGAGGAGGTGGACGCTTAATATTCCTGTACCGTACAGTAGGAACATATTAGAAGCCAGCCGCGCAGGCATGTTTTCCAACGCTGCTCACTATGCACAAACGGCGTGCGGTGCAGAATGAATTATTCGTGGAATTATAATAGAACTAGGACCTTTAATTCAGGAGCGGATGATCGCGGATCCAGGGGGGGGGGTCAGTTTTGTAGCATGATTAGTTTGAACAAATAGTACAAATTTCAATATTTTTTCTTCAAGAAATATACAATTATTTAACAAAATATAGCACCATTTAGCACCTAAGCACCCTTAATTCATGCAAACAATCTCTAAGGGCAAGGGGACACCCCCTCCCCTTAGATAACTCCCCAGGACACAGATCACTAATTGGGGCTCATGTCCCCCCCACTTTTCATAAGCTGTTGACGCCCATGAACATTCAATTACTAAATTAAAAGAAACACCCGCAGTCGGCTTGTAAATTGACAGGTTTCAGCTCTTGCTGAGAACAGACTATGTTTGTTCTGTTTTTGTTCGGTATTGTTGTGCTTGTAACGGTAATTATCTCAAACAAAATGACAATAAAACTACCGAATATGATATAAATCATTTGTCAACGTGAGATATGAAATCAATAAATTTGAAGTCTTTTTGATGATAGGCCAATTTAGTGTTTCATTACGTTTTTCCGCCTGCTGTCGGCTCGTATTATATGAGAGGTTTCAGCTCTTACTGAGAACAGACTATTGAATTTTAAACGTTGTTTTCATTATTGCAATTTGATACTGTAAACAATTAAGTTCAACAATTAAGTGTGGAAATTATTAATAATCTGTTTATATTTGGATTATTGAAGGTATAAAAGTAAAGGTTGTGATTCTTATTGGTCAATTGTGCACTCTGTTGTCAAAGCAAGTCAAAACAAGACCCATTGTCAGGTGATGAAGTTCAAGCCTTTTAAAACACTCGCTGTAATTTATTATAATTTAAAAAAAAAGTATTTTACCATGTTAAGAAGAAATGGCATGGACATGCCGCCAACAACCAGAAGCAACCACACTGGGCATCTTAATCGGCTTAGAATGAACCTGGAAGACTGAGTTGAATTACCCGTCGTTGGTGCCGCCACCTCAGCCGCTTGTTCCCGTCTTCCAGACTTCCTATCGTGTTTTGCACCCATGTTGGGCACTTCGAGTCAAAGTTGTGCAGACAAAATTATAAATAATAAAAAATAAATAACCGTTATTTTCTGCTAAAAGGAGTTCTTGATGTCATGAAGGACTTGACTGAATCGAATACATTATATATATATAATAATAATAATAATAATAATAATAATAATAATAATAATAATAATAATAATAAAAATAATAATGTGTGGACTTATATAGCGCACGTATCCACCAACTAAGTGGTGCTCAAGGCGCATTATATCATTACCCCTGCTCATAAGGCTCATAAATCATTCCTGAAACCATCTCAGCTCCCTGGGGAGTATACAGCTCAATTGCTGCCATTACAGCGCATATAGGACTAATCAACCAACTCTGCCCTCACAGGTACTCATTTAACCCCTGGCTGGAGAGAAGCAATTATGGTTAAGTGTCTTGCTCAAGGACACAAGTGTCACGGCCGGGATTCGAACCCACATTCTGCTGCTAACACCAG
>CM055819.1:29094663-29112163 GCA_029582265.1 Zoroaster sp. YZ-2022 | reverse complement strand
GGTCAAATTGGGGTCACCGTTTTATAAATATTTTTTGACAATTAACGATCTGTACAATCGTACAAAATTTTTAAATTTACCTCTTGTGGTTGTTGAGATATGATTTTTTAAAATATTAAACTTTGACTTCCGGTTTGGACAGGAAGTAAGGTCAAATTGGGGTCACCTTTGTGTAAATATTTTTCCACAATTAACAATCTATACAATGGTACAAAAATTGTGAATTTACCTTTTGTGGTTGTTGAGATATGATTTTTTTAAATATTAAACTTTGATTTATTGTAATTCGATATCTGATGACCTAATCATGACGTCACAAATTATGTTTCTTCTACGTGTTAAGTTTTAAGTATAATATGCCAAGTTTCAAGTTCATGTGAAGTTTGCAAGTATGTGTTTTTGTAGACAATCGTTTCTGCCGATAGAGGGCGACAATCCATATTAGCGTTCCGATCCGCCGGCCGGACTGTTTTCTATTTGTACAATAGTGCAAAAACTGTGAATTTACCTCTTTTCAGAATAAATAGATTATGCTGACATAAAAAAGAACCTAAAAAGGATTTTTGTCAATCACATAATACATGTTGCGAAACGAATTGATCAGAAACACAATGTTTTCAGGGGTCACGATAGCCGAGTCAATTGCATTTCCGAAGCGTAAACGCTCAATTCCTTAAACATGCATACATAATGAGCACGACAAGAGCTGATTTAGATTCACCAACAGAGGGCGCACTTTTTAGCGTTGAAACAGCCGTGTAGACTTTGATTTTCAACGTAATCGAAACGTTTTAACTTATAAAGAATTCTTTATCGTAATTCGATATCTGATGACCTAATAATGACGTCACAAATTACATTTCATCTACGTGTTATGTTCTAAGTATATGCCAAGTTTCAAGTTCATATGAAGTTTGCAAGTATGTGTTTTTTTTGTAGACAGTCGATCCGGAAAAGAAGGAGTAGAAAAAAAAAAAAATAGACGGCAGTGTTTGTGATAATACAAACACATAGGTGTTCGAGTTTTGTCAGGGCAGTGATGACGACGTCAGAATGTTTTTAAAAGAAACTTTGCATCATTATTTGTTTTAATATTAAACTTTGACTTCCGGTTTAGACAGTAAGTAAAGGTCAAATTGGGTCATGTTTTTGTAAACATTTTTGACAATTAACAATCTGTACAATAGTGGAAAGATTGTGAATTTACCCCTTGTGGTTGTTGAGATATGAATTTTTAAAATATTAAACTTTGACTTCCGGTTTGGACAGGAAGTAAGGTCAAATTGGGATCACCTTTGTGTAGATATTTTTCGACAATTAACAATCTATACAATGATACAAAAAATTTCAATTTACCTCTTGTGGTTGTTGAGATATGATTTTTTAATATTAAACTTTGACTTCCGGTTTGGACAGGAAGTAAGGTCAAATTGGGATCACCTTTGTGTAAATATTTTTCGACAATTAACAATCTATACAATGATACAAAAAATGTCAATTTACCTCTTGTGGTTGTGGAGATATGATTTTTTTAAACATTAAACTTTGACTTCCGGTTTGGACAGGAAGTAAGGTCAAATTGGGGTCACCTTTGTGTAAATATTTTTTGACAATTAACAATCTGTACAATGGTGCAAAAACTGTCAATTTACCTGTTGTGGTTGTTGAGATATGATTTTTTTAAACATTAAACGTTGACTTCCGGTTTGGACAGGAAGTAAGGTCAAATTGGGGTCACCTTTGTGTAAATATTTTTTGACAATTAACAATCTGTACAATGGTGCAAAAACTGTCAATTTACCTGTTGTGGTTGTTGAGATATGATTTTTACATGCATACATAATGAGCACGACCAGAGCTGATTTACATTCACCAACAGAGGGCGCACTTTTTTAGCGTTGAAAAAGCCGTGTAGATCTTTAATTTGCAACGTAATCAAAACGTTTTAACTAATAAAGAATGATTGATCGAAATTCGATATCTGATGACCTAATAATGACGTCACAAATTATGTTTCATCTACGTGTTATGTTCTAAGTATGTGCCAAGTTTCAAGTTCATATGAAGTTTGCAAGTATGTGCTTTTTTGTAGACAATCGATCCGGAAAAGAAGGAGAAGAAAAAAAAAATAGACTGAAGTGTTTGTCATATGACAAACACATAGGTGTTCGGATTTTGTCAGGGTAGTGATGATGACGTCAGAATGTTTTTGAAAGAAACTTTGCATTATTAGTTTTTTTCATATTAACATTTATTTAAATTTTCTCTTCCTAACTTTCAGTTGTTTTGTTTTTACTATCACAAAAATAGTAATTTTTAAAAAGGAATTACAGCCCTATAATATTTTCTCTGGCAACATTGTATTGGGGTCATCCTTTTGTAAATATTTTTTGACAATTAACAATCTGTACAATGGTACAAAAATTGTGAATTTACCTCTTGTGGTTGTTGAGATATGATTTTTTTAAATATTAAACTTTGACTTCCGGTTTGGACAGGAAGTAAGGTCAAATTGGGGTCATCTTTCTGTAAATATTTTTTGACAATTAACGATCTGTACAATGGTACAAAAATTGTGAATTTACCCCTTGTGGTTGTTGAGATATGATTTTTTTTAAATATTAAACTTTGACTTCCGGTTTGGACAGGAAGTAAGGTCAAATGGGGTCACCGTTTTATAAATATTTTTGACAATTAACGATCTGTACAATCGTACAACATTTTAATTTACCTCTTGGCTGTTGAGATATGATTTTAAAATATTAATTTGACTTCGGTTTGACAGGAAGTAAGGTCAAATTGGGGACATCTTTTTGTAAATATTTTTGACAATTAACGATCTGTACAATGGTACAAAATTGTGAATTTACCTTGTGGTTGTTGAGATATGATTTTTTAAATATTAAACTTTGACTTCCGGTTTGGACAGGAAGTAAGGTCAAATTGGGGTCACCTTTTGTAAATATTTTTCGACAATTAACAATCATACAATGGTAAAAATTGTGAATTTACCCTTGTGGTTGTTGAGATATGATTTTTAAATAATAAACTTTGACTTCCGGCCTGGACAGAAGTAAGTCAAATACCTGTGTAAATATTTTGGACAATTAACAATCTGCACAACGGCGCAAAACTCTGACTTAGTGGTTGTTGAGATATGAAAATGTTAAACTTTGACTTCCGGTTTGGACAGGAAGTAGTCACAGTCATGTTTTTGTAAATATTTTTCGACAATTAACAACTATAATGGTGCAAAATACCTGTTGTGGTTGTTATATGATTTTTTAACATTAAACTTGATTCTGATGACAGGAAGTCAACACCACAACTGTGTTTCATCTACTTGTTAAGTTCCTAAGTATATGCCAGTTTGAGTTCATGAAGTTTGCAAGTATGTGTTTTTTTGTAGACAGTCTATCCGGAGAAGAAGAAGAAGAAGGAGAAGAAAAGAAAAAAACCGAACAAAAACAATAGGTGTTTCGGGTACATACCCGAACACCTAACTAGAGCTTAAGTGTTTGTTTGAACAAACACTAGGTGTTCGGGAGGAGCAAAGGTAATCAAGCATCTCCTTATTGTGACATGCTTATAACCTGTCTTTGTTTTCACCTATACTGCAAATAATTAGGTGTTCGGGTATGCACCCGAAACACCTATTGTTTTTGTTCGGTTTTTTTTTTTTTTTTTTTTTCTTCTCCTTCTTCTACTTCTCCGGATAGACTGTCTACAAAAAAACACATACTTGCAAACTTCACACGAACTTCAAACTTGGCATGTACTTAGAACTTAACAAGTAGATGAAACTCGAGTTGTGAGTGACCCCGATTTGACCTTACTTCCTGTCCAAACCGGAAGTCAAAGTTTAATATTTAAAAAAATCATATCTCAACAACCACAACAGGTAAATGGACATTTTTTGCACTGTTGTATAGATTGTTAATTGTCGAAAAATATTTACAAAAACATGACCCCAATTTGACCTTACTTCCTGTCCAAACCGGAAGTCAAAATTTAACATAAACAAAAATCATATCTCAACAACCACAAGAGATAAATTCACAATTCTTTCACCATTGTACAGATCGTTAATTGTCAAAAAATATTTTCAAAAGGTGACTACTTGACCTTTACTTCCTGTCCAAACCGGAAGTCAAAGTTTAATATTTAACAAAATCATATCTCAACAACCACAAGAGATAAATTCACAATTCTTTCACCATTGTACAGATCGTTAATTGTCAAAAATATTTTCAAAAAGTGACCCCAATTTGACCTTTACTTCCTGTCCAAACCGGAAGTCAAAGTTTAATATTTAACAAAAATCATATCTCAACAACCACAAGAGATAAATTCACAATTCTTTCACATTGTACAGATCGTTAATTGTCAAAAAATATTTTCAAAAAGGTGACCCCATTTTGACCTTTACTTCCTGTCCAAACCGGAAGTCAAAGTTAAATATTTACAAAAATCATATCTCAACAACCACAAGAGAGAAATTCACAATTCTTTCACTATTGTACAGATCGTAAATTGTCAAATAATATTTAGAAAAAGGTGACCCCAATTTGACCTTACTTCCTGTCCAAACCGGAAGTCAAAGTTTAATATTTAAAAAAATCATATCTCAACAACCACAAGAGGTAAATTAACATTTTTTGCACCCTTGTACAGATTGTTAATTGTCAAAAATATTTACAAAACATGACCCCAATTTGACCTTTACTTCCTGTCCAAACCGGAAGTCAAAGTTTAATATTTAAAAAAATCATATCTCAACAACCACAAGAGGTAAATTCACAATTTTTAAACCATTGTACAGGTCGTTAATTGTCAAAAAATATTTACAAAAAGGTGACCCCAATTTGACCTTACTTCCTGTCCAAACCGGAAGTCAAAGTTTAATATTTAAAAAAATCATATCTCAACAACCACAAGTAAATTTTAAAAAATTGTACTATTGTACAGATCGTTAATTGTCAAAAAATATTTATACCCCAATTTGACCTTACTTCCTGTCCAAACCGGAAGTGAAAGTTTAATATTTAAAAAAATCATATCTCAACAACCACAGGAGGTAAATTGACATTTTTGTACCATTGTACAGATTGTTAACTGTCAAAAGTATTTACACAAAGGTGACCCCAATTTGACCTTACTTCCTGTCCAAACCGGAAGTCAAAGTTTAATATTAAAATAATTTCTAAATTCAGTATTGTATTGTATTCAAATAAACTTCTCGCGATAACTTCAACAGACATTAACATTTGACTTCTCCATCACTTCGAATTGATGACGTAACCATTTTAACTTCAACCGAACACCTTGTTTTTGTTGTGACAAAAACTTATATCTAGTTAAAAAATAATTTATAAAATTTGAAAACAAATTCTACATTGATTTTTACATTTTCAAGGTTGTACACATGATAGGCAAAATGTCTGTAGCTGCATCCATATTACAGAATTACAACCTAAATATCAGATGCCATTTTGTACATAAATTGTTAGACATTGAAATAATCAAAGAGTTGTATGGGTGCTTGTAAATTTTAACTGTCTGTTGGGTTTCATGACTTGACTTTTGTGGTTACACACTCCTACACCCCCACAATCGATTGAAACCACTTTGTTGACCTGTTTAACCTACTTGTAACCAATCTAGAAATTAGTGTACATGGTCTTACACATGTAACAAGTGAAATGACCAGTGTAAATGAACCCAACCATGATCCTTTGTTGACAACAAAACAGAATAAATCTGCATTTATAATAAATGTACGCTCTGTATGTACGATTTAGTGACATTTCAGAATGGGTGACATTCAGAGGTTGTCATTGGAATCGGTAATTTTGGAATAAAATGTCTGCCCCTCCCCCAAGTTCTTGGTGATGGCATACTGCCACTGGTGATGAACCAACACGTTTGTTTTCAAAAATTCTTTGGTCTATCATTGCAGCACTATATAATCCAAGAACTAGGGAAGGGGAGGGGCAAACAAGCAATAAAAGTATAAGGGGCCCAAATTACCAATTCCATTGACTGACGACTGGTGCTTCATTATGTCAAAAATCACACCCAGCATCAATTCTGCATATCTGAAGTTGCAAGATGTTGAAAATAGGGGTAAGGGCTTAGATTTAAATAAATGTTTAACTGACATGGATTGGAAAGTTACACCCCTTCTCTTGGACTGAAATGCCAGTACTGCTATAGCAAAAAATAATAACAAATTATACTAAACCTTCATTTTTTTTCTTTTTATAGATTGAAATTTTTTAATTGGAAAATGAAGACGCATTCATTTAGAAACTACATATTTCATATCTTTTAGCTTGTTTGATTCGTGGGCAATGACAGACATTTTCAATATAAACGACTTTTTCAGTCCTAAAATACGGGTCGTGTGCTTACGTGAATCTACACAGTGCGCGACTAGTCTGCATCATGTGGGTGCATAGTCGTATTTTAGCGCGCGTGTACGTATGTATCGTACACACATACATACAAATCGCGCCAATATTGAGCACAGTAATAATCACAATACATATACAACACACACGTTGAGTACATGTATTTTACATACAATACATTCACGTTAATGAACAGTTCTTCATTGTTACATCAAATATCTAGAAAATCTTTCATTGGTCAAGTAGTTCAGGGCCTATTTACTTACACTTTGGGGTCCATGATTGATTTATAGGTTTTTAGATTTACCATTGTTGTAACTTCCTTTTACAGCAATTTCATGGTACAGTTTTACACATACAATAAATAAGTCATGGGAGTACTTTGGATTCACATCTTCTTACATTTATTTCAATTTTCTTTTCCTAACTTTCAGTTGTTTTGTTTTTACTATGACAAAAATAGTAATTTTTAAAAAGGAATCACAGCCCTATAATATTTTCTCTGGCAACATTGTCACATGTTAATTTTGAAATGTTTGGTAGAGATGGGTACAATCTTTATATTCACATGTCATATCTGTCTTTGTTTACCTCAGTCTAGTCTGCAGTCTTTATGCGAACATAACTTTCAGGTACTGAAGAGTGCATAAAAACCCTTTATTTTAAAATAATACATAATAAATTAACCTGGCTATGCAAGTTTAATCACATTAAGTGCTTACGTTTTTGATACCACAAAAGTTGTTTCACCCAACCCACACAAAACAAGTTCATGGGTATAACTATAAACTAAGCAGCACTGATATTGGGCCTAGGTGAGTACACAGAAAAATATTTTCAAGAATATTTTGAATCATAACAATTATGATGTACTGATGGACAGTGTTTAGCTCCAAAAGGACGATTAACTTGAATGTCATAGTGCACTGATTTAGGACAGGTTTAGTTCAAATGTTTGCAGATGTAGGCGACATCAGATTTATCATTCACATCCTCTTTTTACAGAAATCCCGCGCAATAGTACGGATATTGTTCAGTTTTTCCTACACTTAAGATATTACAATTGTTCAACTCCTTGACTCCATGCTGTTTTGACACAGACATTGTACTCCTGATTTACTGAATTTACTGAATTTACTGAAGTTTCTCTGGAATCAACATTGGCCCAAAGCTACATTTACATGTATGTATAAAGTAGAAATTGGTCTACTGGAGGTGCCATAAGGTGGCAACATTGCAGGACGTGAAGTTCACGGAATGAAAGATCCTCTGCAAAAGTTGTTAAAGATGGACTTCAACGAGAGCTCGTACACTAAATCGTCTCCTGAGTCTTGTTTATGTTGTGTTTAGTTATTATTTCATTATCAGTACGATGGTTTTATTCCCCGTTATTTGGTTTAATTTTGATTGTAAAAAATAGCCCCCCTTCTTAGATTTCTGAGCGAGTGGTTTTTTCTCGCCGTTGGCTGCGCGCTTTCATGGTTCCCAGCAAAGGCCCATAGAAATACAATACGAAATGAACGGTGAAATACCAGCGGCCACGTAAACCAGCGCAAGTGTGACGTACTATCTGGGGCATAAATAAAGGAAGCCGTTTTTGTCTTTGTGTTTGGCAATGGGGATTTTACTTGCTCGAAGCTGATACACATGATTTTTTCCCCGTTTTGACGATTTTGTGTAAGACGGCATAATGCGTAGCACATGTGCTGTTGGTGGATGTACAAGAAGTGTCACCAAGAATCCAGAGGTTAGTTTTTTTTCCGATTTCCGCGGAATCCGGCGGCTTCCAAGGAGTGGGTGAAGTTCGTGAACAATACACGAAAGGATTTCACGTTGACAAAATGGTCGATGATTTGTTCAGCCCATTTTACGGGCGACTGTAGAGATTCTTCCAGTCAAGTGAAAGAAAGTTTTGGTTTGGATACCAAATATCGTTTGAAGCAAGGCTCTGTTCCAACTTTGAAAGCGTCAAATATCGAGAGAAGGCAAGTGAGTACGACTGGGAGTTCGTCGGCCGAGTCCTCGTTTCCCGCATTGCTTTTAATGCACTTTGCTGGGGAACACTCATGACATGTGGGCATAAGCAGCGAATGCCAGTCCTTGATTGTACGTCACAACTACGATATGAATTATTCATGAGTTCGGGCTTTTTGCGAAACACGACTTTTCTAGATAGTGAAATGCTGATCAAAATGAATTTCTTTTTACATTAAGAAATTACTTTATTTGAATTTTAATCATATAGAAGTAATCATTACACACTTCTTGTAAGCCTAACAGCATCAAAACACTGTAATATATTCCGTTGAAGTCCATCTTTAAGCATCATGCAGTGCCATCACACCACCACAATACCAGGAATAAGGGCATGCATAAAGATCTGTCAAAAATAAGAAAAAAACATTGTTTTACACATATGTACATGTATGTATACATACACATGGGATGCACTACCTCGTGTATTATTTGTGGTTTTTCATTGTTACATCAAATCTCTAGAAAATCTTTCATCGGTCAAATAGTTCAGGGCCTTATTTACTTACATTTTGGGGTCCATGTATCTAAAAATGCAATATAAAAATAAAGGGAATGTAAAAATAAAGGGAATGTACAACATTGGTATATGGTACTAACACATCCTTGTAAAAAATATAAACAAAAACTGTTACATGTTTTTTCCGTTTTTGACAACGATTCCTCTTTTCTCTAACATGAAAACCAAATCATTTCTCAGGATGATTGATTTATAGGTTTTTAGATTTACCGTTGTTGTAACTTCCCTTTACAGCAATTTCATGGTACGGTTTTACACATACAAAGAGTTTGCTACTTAAAACAATAAAAGTATCTGTAAAGTCTGTTCATTTCTAACCCATTGCCGGACTGTTTCCTAATATGACATAACTCTTACCTTTGCAGCTAATCCTACTGTTTGCAATGTTCCCATACAATGATCAAACCATCGCCACACCAGAATTGAGGGAATTCCATCTAGGAAGATTAGCTGTGAAAAGAAAATTAAACTCAAAATAAGCATGTTTTATTTTGTTGTATTCAAAACCATTCATGATTTCATGTGATCACAAATTCTGAAAAGTATCATAAATGATACTTGTTAAATTTCATGATTAAGCAAGACTAATTACGGTGACACCATGTGAAATTCTCTATTGAGTAGTAAATCCTGAGGACGATCAAAGCATACTGATCAAAATGTCAAGTTGTAACCTCTACTTCTTTTCAGAACTAATTACTACTCACTAGCGTATTCCACATGGTGTCACTGCAAATAGTCTTACTTATCTTCTTCACCATGCAAAGCTACAAGTTTTCCCTAAATGTCATGATTGTTGTTGTAAATATTATTAGTGTCAACCAAAATTATTTAAAATGTACCTTTGCTAATAAACTCTGACTTGTCAGAGAATATTGCGACATACGTAATTTACAAAGTACCTGCATGTATTATACATGCATGACATTGGTAGACATGTCCAGCTGTACTAATGTTTTCAGCCCTTAAACATTGTTGTTCACTGTTCAGACTATTTATTTGTTTGTTTAAATTAATCAATTATTTAATTTCACAGAGCTAACATTAGATATTATTACACTGAGTACATCCTATTGATAACACATCTAACGTTAGCATAATTTTTTTTTAAATTTAACTAATTGTACTCATGCCTAGGCTTCACTCTCCTAACGATACAGACTATTTACCACCACTTGGCACTAGTCTAAGTATTTCAATAGAGTCATGGAGGAAAACCCACGTAATAATTTTAAGCATACTTTGTTTACATAAAACCGGTACCAAGCAAATTAGTCCCAACGTTTAAAGTACTAGTACCATTCACTGGGGCCCATACCGTACACATTACTGACTGCACTGTCATCAACCTATGCATGCTGTATGCATCAACCAACGCGTTACAACACATCTGACATGTCTGAAGCCGGTTAAAATGCTTATTTTTAAATCAAAGATTCTCGTAAATTTGTCATTGCCCAGACTTACCTCCAATTAAGTGTGCATAATAATGTCTGTTTTCAACGATGAAACATCCACTGGTGATAGGAAAAATTCAGAAAATAGTGAAAAACTCGCTTTTGTGGAAGGTTTTCTCCGCACCTCCATGCACCCAACTGTTGAAACATGTGGCAGTTAATCGATTCAACGACCTCGAAAAGAGCTATTAATAAAGTGACCTTTTTCAGAATAAATAGATTATGCTGACATAAAAAAAAAAAACTAAAAAGGATTTTAGTCAATCACATAATACATTATGCGAAACGAATTGATCAGAAACACAATTTTTCAGGGGTCACGATAGCCGAGTCAATTGCATTTCCGAAGCGTAAATGCTCAATTCCTTAAACATGCATACATAATGAGCACGACCAGAGCTGATTTAGATTCACCAACAGAGGTGAAACGTAAGTGAAACGTTTTAGATATTAGTTTGATCTATCGAAAATCGATATCTGATGACCTAATCATGACGTTACAACTCTAGTTTCATCTACGTGTTATGTTCTAAGTATATGCCAAGTTTGAAGTTCATGTGAAGTTTGCAAGTATGTATTTTTTGTAGACAATCTATCCGGAAAAGAAGAAGTAAAAAAAAAAGAAAGAAAAAAACCGAACAAAAACAATAGGTGTTTCGGGTACATACCCGAACACCTAAAAAACCGAACAATAACAATAGGTGCTCGCGCTGTAGCTCGAACACCTAATAATAATAATAATAATAATAATAATAATAATAATAATAATAATAATAATATTTCATTCTTATATAGCGCATTTCACATAATGTCCCAATGCGCTTTACATTGATAGCATGTAAACATAGTATAGGTTATGATTATGTGACAAAAATGTAGGCCTAGGGTTGATATAAGGGTTGTGGGAATGATGGGAGCACTTAATCTGTGGGCATTGTCTTTGTAGAAACATTTATAGGGAATTTGGGATGTGACTCTTGAGCACGCAAAATAAAAGTGTCCATGGGAGAAGTCGGGTTTGAAAAGATGAAGGCCCGCCTGCTTATCATTGCTTGGCCTTACGTTGATGGACAGTGCGAAGAATTGTGTAACGTATGGGCCAATCTGCCAGCAGAGGGCGCCGTAACGTCCTGGCAGAGCTTGTATCCAGGCAGATGCCCCTGCTGGTAAATTGGGAGACCCGAGAGGGTTCTGGAATTTTCCATTGCTACGCAATACGGACTGCCATGGAGTTGTCGATCAGTGAACATCAGGGGCGCGTTTTCGCGACCCTAACCAGAAACTTGTTTCTGATGTCATATTCTTGACCAGAAACAAGACGGCATAGCTACGCGAAAACGCGAACGTAACCAGAAAATTGTTTTCAGTTTGTGACGTGTTCAATTATTAACGTTTCTCAAAATATTGTCAAAATAAAACTTACTCGTGAGTTCTAGTCTAGTAATGGAATAACTGCTCGTGTACGAACAATCATTCCATCATGTTTTAACAAATAATTAACAACACTTTTTTTGGGCGGCGACTTTTTTTTTACGCAGCGACTTTTTTTTTTTTTTTTTACGTATAGCGACTTGTTCGGTGTTTTGGGGATTCCCGTACAGCTAGGTTACTCACGCGCATGCGCTTAAAACTATGGTGTTCTAAAAAGGCCACATGCACATTGCAACAAGAGTGTGTAAGCGTCGCATTAGGATTAACGTGTCGCACTAGAAGTGTTCACCATTGCAGGTTTTTTTCTCGTATGAAGAGCCGTATGTGACTAAATTTCGACTAATTAATAAAAAAGACTAAAATAAATGTAAATCCATATATTTACTAGAAAAACCAGTTATACAAAAGCGGCAACCAGACTGGTTGGCAGCTAGCATGCATACGGTACTTACTAAACATGAATTTTGGGATTTATATTCCTTTAAAAAAGTCCTCCACAGCCCATACATTATTGTTTTACAGAAAGGTTTTGTTTCTGAATTAGTGTTGTAGTTAACCAAAAATGTTGCTAAAACAAAGTCCCTAGTCAGACCAAAGGTCTCTGCCACAAACTTGGAATGTAAACAAACCCACCCAAAGCCATACCTTGGCTGATGATAAGAAGTGATCACATAAAAAATTATCATTATTATACTGTACTAAGGCATGAATAGACAATATACACACTGTTCGTTTGCAACACAGTATCGAAAAAAAAATCAATAGTGGATTTAACAATAATATAACGACCGGTACTAACACAATCAATATGGAAACTAAGAATATTGCAAAACTGGAGGCATACCCGGTAAGTCTAGATGGTCTTCATCTGGAATACCTGTAACCAGTGATACAGTGAATTTAGGGTTTCTAATTCACACAATGAACAATGGTGGGCTATGAATTTACAAATAACTCAGAAATATTAATTTTGTACAACAAGGTTTACAACAAAATGATTAGTGGAAACGAGATGAATTATAAAATCTCTCATTCAGTAGATTACAATAAAAGTGTAAGCAAACTGATCTAACTGAGGAATCGGTAACAATACAAAAGTGGGAAATGCAATAAAGTAAAATAATAAGAATTAAACAATAATCAGAAAGAAATTAAAATAATTCAGTCACTATTCTAAGTTCGTCACATCCAATATAAATCAGAGAAACAAAAGGAAAGTAACAAATAGTCAAATACAAATGAAATATTAATAAATGTCAAAACAATTTTTCATGATTGGCAATTAGTCTTTAAGTACAACTGTTACAACTGGTCATTGGAACTCGGTCAGACTCACTGACCCGTGAAAGTCTACTCACATTTTTCAAAAAATATATATTTTCTGTTAGGATAATGTATTTGTTGATGCATAACTCCAGCCTATATGAAAGCTTCAGCAATAGTGAAAATACATTCAGGTTGTTTATTATGTGAAATAAATTGTCTCATGAACTTAAAAAATTCATTTGGAAAAAATAGTTATACTGAAATTATAGACAAAAAGGCTTCAAAAGAAACATTTGATGAATGATGTATTCCATTACATATAGAAATGTGTTCCTGCCTATAGTTAATACAGTTAGTTGTGTGACAAATTTGATTATCTCAAAATGCAACTTGTGGGACATATTTGGGACAGTGTTGTACATGTACATAATAAACATTCCTTTAATTAACAGTATATAATGGTTGATGCTTTAAACAAGTTTATATAAAAATAAAATCATCTGATTTGTACAATTTGTTTGTGTCCTTTTTGCTTTTAATTATCTGTCATCTAGCCACCCCATATAATTACATTATTGTGTGACCATGAATTTAGGGAGTTCTGCTTTACAATAGTTTGTTGTGAAAGTTAGGCATCAGTATATAAAACATACAAATATTGCCGACTGAAAATTTATTATGGACCAACCCTTGCTCTAGTACCTTTGATTTGCCGACTGAGAACAATTATTGGGGTGTCGCACACCATACCCCCTGCCCCCACTCGCTACGGCCCTGGGCGGTGGGGACCAGTAAACCCTGTAGGCCTGCGCAATATTTTTCTGCATTGAACAATTTATATTATTTTATAAATACAATTTTACAAAGGTTCTTCTGTACTTAATTCACCGCCAAATTCGAGTGGCATGGTAGTCTTGTAGGTAGCTGGGATCGAGACTATGTTTAGGTTGTAAATATTTGTAACAGGATTAGCAACATTTTTTGTTAACTACAACACTAATTCAGAAACGTCGAGTTGTACCACCAGTTCTTTTCAGAACTAATTACTACTCAATTGAGATTCCACATGGTGTCACCGCTACTAATTCAGAAACAAAACCTTTCTGTAAAACAATAATGTATGGGCTGTGGAGGACTTTTTTAAAGGAATATAAATCCCAAAATTCATTTTTAGTACTGTATGCATGCTAGCTGCCAACCAGTCTGGTTGCCGCTTTTGTATAATTGGTTTTTCTAGTAAATATATGGATTTACATTTATTTTAGTCTTATATATTAATTAGTCGAAATTTAGTCACACACGGCTCTTCATACGAGAAAAAACCTCTGCAATGGTGAACACTTCTAGTGCGACGCGATAACACTTCTAGTGCGACGCGTGAATCCTAATGCGACGCTTACACACCATAGTTAAGCGCATGCGCGTAAGTAACCTGTACGGGAATCCCCAAAACACTCAACAAGTCGCTATACGTAAAAAAAAGTCGCTGCGTAAAAAAAAATGTCGCCGCCCAAAAACAAAAAGTCGCCGCGTAAAAAAAAAGGCGCCGCGTAGAAAAAAAGGCGCCGCGTAGGTGTCCATTATACAGTATGTCCCAAAAAATGTGTCACTCTAACTATTTCTGAGAATATACCAAAACCCTGAAATACATTTTGGAACTTTTTCAATTGCACAGATACTCCTAATCCTTGGCCTAAACACCTGTGAGTTTTATGTAATTTCTGTCACGCATTACTGCACAACACCCAATTCTTTAGAACAACCATTTTGGACACTGTGACTTAGTCCCGAAAGAGTTCCGGTTTAATTACCATTGTTGTTTTCTCTCTTTTTAACGCAACCGTCCTTCCACATGTAGCCCATTTCTTTCCATGCACACTCGAGCCCTGCGTTCCATGTCTCGTACTGCCCGAGTCACCATGTCCCGTGGTATTGCCCGCGTCTCCATCACAATCCTGTTGCGAAGATCTTCAAGGCTTGCTGGTGGCGTCCGGTAAACTCGATTCTTGAGATATCCCCACAGGTAAAAGTCACAGGGGCTGAGGTCAGGGGATCTTGGTGGCCACTCCCTGGGATGTCCGACACCTATTTCCCGATTGTCAAAAAGTTCTGTGAGACGATGTGCAGGGGCTCCGTCTTGAGCCCACCACAATCTTCGGAAAGCACCATTAGCCCGTACCTGGAAATGCTGTCTCAGGATGGGAAGAACATCGTTATTGATCATATCCAGATAGATTTGCCCATTTACATTGCGTTCAAAGAAAAATGGGCCCACCACATCACCACGGCTGGACAGACCGATCCAAACAGTCAGCTTCTGTCTTGAATCTTGTCGATGATATTCATGATCATCGGGCGGTTGTCTCCGGGGTGAGTAATGTCGGACAGTTCTTGTGGATACTTTTCCATTCATCTGAAAAGCGGCCTCGTCCCCAATGAAAAAGTTACACCAAAAAATTTCAGGTTTTTGCAGTAGCCACCTACAAAATTCCATTCGTCTGACAGGGTCTCCAGGAAACAACTGGTGTCGAACCTGCATGCAGTAAGGATGCCACCTGAGATCCTGTCTGGTGATACGGTTGAATGTCGTTTTGGGTAATCCTGTAGGGTTACGCCGGGCACTGACACGTGGATTTTGTTGTAAGGCTACCCGCACTGCAGCAACGTTTGCTTGAGATCTGCCTGTCCGACGTCTTCCTGAATTGCCTTTGTTACGGTTCAGGCTTGTTCCATGTGTGGAATACTTGGTGTAATTTCGCAAAACAGTTTTTGTAGCTGAGGGCTGTCTCCTCTGAAAAGTTGTAACCACCTGTTGTGGACTTCTTGTACGTTCATACTCAAGCATCATGAATGCACGGTGTTCAGCATTAAATTGTGGTCATGCCATGATGACTGATGGTCAGGTAAATGATTCCAATGCCCTTTGCAGACACTTTGCAGAAAATCTTGCACAACATTTACACAACAAAGCAGTACTGATTTAAAAAGCAATATGCACTAAGTCACAGTGTCCAAAATGGTTGTTCTAAAGAATTTGATGTTGTGCAGTGATGCGTGAGAGAATTTACATAAAACTCACAGGTGTTTAGGCCAAGGATTAGGAGTATCTGTGCAATTGAAAAAGTTCCAAAATTTATTTCGTGGTTTTGGTATATTTTCAGAAATAGTTAGAGTGACACTTTTTTTGGGACATACTGTAGAACACCATTTAGATCGGTAGTGGCGCGCGATGCAATTGGGAACACGGCTGTTTCAGCCCCATAGGCCGTGCGTAATAAAGTGCCCACTGTGCGGTTGTTGTTTTTTCGTCACTCTAATAATGAACGTGACGTCACTTAGCTAGTTTCGTTAACATGGCGATATATGGGCGGCCATTGGGGCAAAAAAGACAAAACAAAAAAGACAAACAAAAATAACAAAGACAAAACAAAAACAAAAAAAAGACAAAACAAAAATTTTAAAAGACAAAAAATAAATAAATAAATTTAAAAAAATAAAAAAGACGAAACAAAAATAAAAAACACACCCAAAAATAAAAAGACAAACAAAAATGAGAAAAGACAAAACAAAATAAAAAGACGAAACAAAACTAAAGACAAAACAAAAATAAAATAGATAAACAAAATAAAGAAAGACAACAATTTGTTTTAAAAGACAAAAAATTCATAAAAAAAATTTCCCCTAAATTATTATTTTACATAGAAACAAAAATAAAAATAAACAAGACAAAACAAATTGCGCCAAAATAAAATATTACATAGAAACAAAATTTAAATACACGCAAAAACGAAAAGTATAACGCAAACGAAAAACGATACACCCACAATTACAAGTAGAAAAGAAACGATACCGCGCGCGCCGTACATCCGAACAACTCGGAAATAAATGAACAACTCGAAATAAACGAACAACTTCAGAAAAGACAAACGGCGGAACTTACCGAGAAGGTAATCCGAATACCCAGGGGAAACTGCACTGGATGCATGGCCAACCCTTCGCGGCCGCGCCGCCCGACTACGGGGCATGTGGTGCAACGGTGTGGCATGGCGCGCTGGCATGGATATGATGATAGCATAGGTCATGAGGTACCAGGGCCGCGCGGTAGCATGTGTGCATGTAACGCAGCATACGCATGGGGAGTTGGCCTGGAGTGCTCGAGGGATATCGCGGGAACCACACGGCGAAGCGTGGTTTTCTTACTCTTGTACATGAACCTTGCGTACGGTACATCGCGCATGCATATGGTTTTTATGAGACCCGCAAACACGGAGGAGGATTCTTGATCCGAGTTTTTGACACTGTTCTTACAATCATAGGTCCAAATCTTCAAAGGGTTCGTATGATTTTTGTGTATCTCGTTTGTTAAAGAATTTAACCCG
>CM055819.1:29050591-29094163 GCA_029582265.1 Zoroaster sp. YZ-2022 | reverse complement strand
TAATTGCATACATTGATGGTAAGCACTATAATCGTACTTGCATATACAGGAACCTAATATAAATAATCCAAAGGTGATAAAAGTCTACACGAAGCATTCTCATGATCAATAAAAATGCCTACCTGTTGCAGCCGGACACCTGTAGCGCACCTCGAAGTCCGGACATGAGCCGGTGTTATCGGCATGCTGACACCGAAATCCTTTAGCGTTACAGAGATAAGGAACCTCAGGAACAAACCCACTGGCGATGAGATCTTGATTGGTCCCCTTAATGCGACATTCAGCACCAATTGGCTGGCTGCAAAGATCCGGATACGACTACAAGGAGAAACAACAACTAGTTTAAGAAATACCGCCTTAATAAAATAATAAAGGCAGTGTACACTGTCTGCAAATACGCTTAAAAAAAGGGCCAAGAGATGTATATTTTTTTTTACAGAAACCATCCCTGAAAGTTTCAGCATGTCTTTGTGTCGTTAGAAGGAGAAAATAGTGGAAATGCATTCAAATTATTTGGATTCGTTTAAAATGAATCACCATCTTAAAACTGTTAGACCAATCTATATTCAAATGTTATGATATTGACTGTTAAAATAAAACATCATCTGTTTAAGCTTCAAAGCATGTGCCCATTTGTTTCTGGATTTTCCCTTTACATTCTTGTAGCTCAGATATAGAATACAATAAGGATAATAAATAAAATAATAAGTAAAATAAGTTCGGTTGCCTCAAGTGCCTACTATGCCAGTTATTTCAGGACAAAATAGTGCTGGTCCAAAATCACAAGAAAGTGTCTGTGAAGTGCCAAATATTAAGTACCTCCAGTGCCTAAAATGCTCTAAATAAGCACCTCATGAGCCAGTTTTTTTTCCGGGACAAAATAGTGATGGATTTTAAGTGGAAGAGGTGCAAATCAGTTTTACAGCCCAGTATTAAAATGGAAACACCAAGTTTAAATATGAAGAGTAATTTTACCTGTGTTAAATGCGTATCAAATGATTCGTCCTCCAATGTGCCGTTTGGATCGTTTGCGTCGTACCAGTTGGTCCAGCGAAAATTGGCTGTTTAAAAAGAGGACCGGATTAACTTTGTAAGACAGAGCATCTGATAATGTTGTTTTCATTAGGTAATTTCACAGAAGAGATTGTACAATTCTGTTCCATTAACAAATGTTGAATGATCCGCACAACACTATACAAATATGAAAAATATGATGATTTTGATCAATATTGATACACGACAGAGGGATTTAAAAAAAAAAAAAAAAATCATTACATTTTTAATACTTTTCTTTTTTGTGCTATGAAACAATGTCCAATTACAGCCGACATTTCTGATCGATTGGAATTCTGCCGTGCTTTAAACGACTTTTCACTGACTTTGTGATGCCTCTCTTAGCCACCATTATACATTGTGTCAGGGAAATTTGGTTTGATTCCAATATTATTGGAACCAAACCAAACCGCATACATATATCACGTAATTCACTGGTTGGCAAACTATGACAAGAAACCAGTGACTTTCTTTTTAGCCTAATGCTTGAAGATTCAAAACAGAAGTTAAATGTTTAAAGATGTTTGTTATAAACCGTTATAATATTACTCACGTTCGGGACAAGAGTAGCGAACCTTGTAATCGTAGCACGTGTTACCATTTACAGCATCCTGATCAGCACCGACGCACTCCAAACCAGATGACATCGTGCAGTTGATGTTAAATATCTGACCGCTTTCATTGGACGGGATACCTTCATATACTGTACGGCACTGGATGTCAGTTGGTATCTTGCAGAGTATATCGTACGCCTGATAAAAATTCAAAACCAAAACTTTTTGGATGGAAAATACCACAACATGCTCGGAACGTATTAAGATACATTCGAGAGATAACAAATGTTATTCACTTCTAATTCTCTGAACATTATTATGAAAACTAAGTGATTTGGGATATTGAGGATTAAAGTTGCTGACCAATTTACCTGTAGATGATCAATCAGCGTCTCCCTGTCATCTCCATCCGCTGGGCTATCGGCACTCAACCATGGTGTCCAATACATGTCACCTGAACGCATCAAAAATAAACCGTACAAGGTTAACACATATAGCCATTAACAGATATCGCTCATTGTAATTATACCTATACATTTTCAATACCTACGTTTAGGAATGGTTATGATTTTCGACACACTTCCTCCATTGATGACATCTGAAGCCTCGCACACCAAAATGGCATCAGTAGAGAAGGTCAAAGGGCGAACCATCAACACAGACCGTCTCCTGTAGCTGTTGGGTAAGCTTTCATAGATAGCAATATCTGCTGAAGGAGAGATCGGATAAAAGTGGGCTCCATCGTCAGAGCGATACCAGGTGATTGTTGGTTGACTACCTGCCTTCGCTAAGCATTCCAGCTCGATATCGAAGCTGTCATTATGGCTATACTTCCTCAGGTAGTGGATAACTAGGTTTGATTCTGCAAGAAAATGTTTTATTAGTTAACAACAGAGAAATATAGTGCATTCCCTCATTAAAAAGAAAAGAAAATCTTGTTGTAATCAGAGATAATTCCGTGCATCAACAATGCAGGGTTGTCGTAGCCGCTTTTCATTGGGCAAAGTCATTTTATCGTAAGTTTGCGGTGACATGATTAGTTGTGAAAAGAACTTGTGGTTACAACTCGACGTTTCAATCAATATGCTCTGATCATCTCCTGAAGAACTAACTACTACTCAAAAGAGAATGTTCACATGGTGTCATCTCAAACAGTCTTTACTTACCGGTATCCTATCCTTTTCACCATGTAAAGCTATAAATTTTGCTTAATTCTATCGTGGTAACACATTCTTACTTGCCTTAAAAATACATTCTCAAGACAGCGAAGACTGAAACGTGATCACGTGGGGTGCATTAACGGCCCGGTAAAGACCGTCTTAACGGCGATAAAGACTGACCAGCTTTTTGTTTGTGGTCACACTTTACTCATGACTTGGACTCCACATTGAGCTGAAACCTTGATTCAAAGAGAGTAAGCACACCCACAGAAGCAGTTTTGCTAATATTACATTACCAATGTTTCACTTTCAGATGGCGCTGCTAATTTATATTGTACATTTACTCAGTGGGGTGTCTCCCTACCCATTTACAATTCCTGCAAGATACAATATTGTGTTGGTATTTACAAGAATGCGACGTGACTCAGTGTACGGTATACACAGGTCTTGGGTTATATTCCCACCCGAGTCGGCTATGATATCGTGGAGCCCAGATTCAAAAACGTCTTGTGGAGTGTCGTGGCCGAGCGGTCTAGCGCACCGAACTCAAGTTCTGGTGTTGCCAGCAGCAGGGTGTGGGTTCGAGCCCCGGTCGTGACACTTGTATCCTTGAGCAAGGTACTTAACCATAATTGCTTCGTCCTTCGGATGGGACGTAAAGCCATAGGTCCCGTGTGTTGTATAATGCACGAAAAGTGGATTGTCGTGGCCGAGTGGTCTAGCGCACTGAACTCAAGTTCTGGTGTTGCCAGCAGCAGAGTGTGGGTTCGAGCCCCGGCCGTGACACCTGTGTCCTTGAGCAAGACACTTAACCATAATTGCTTCTCTCCACCCAGGGGTTAAATGGGTACCTGTGAAGGCAGAGATGGTTTGCTCTCTATGCGCTAGAAATGGCAGCAATTGAGCTGTATACTCCCCAGGGAGCTGAGATGGTTTCAGGAATGATTTATGAGCCTTATGAGCCTTATGAGCAGGGATAATAATATAATGCGCCTTGAGCGCCACTTAGTTGGTGGATACGTGCGCTATATAAATCTATACATTATTATTATTATTATTGTGTACAATGTTCAGGGCCAAAAAAGTCTCCAGTTTCTGGTGATTGGTTGTTTTTTTTCCAAAAAGGAAATACGTGATACATGATGTATACGCAGCGGGGACCAAATTTCCAATATAGAAATATGGTGGCTAAGAGAGGCCTCACAAATCGGGCAAATGTTCATACCCCTATGTGGAAACGGCGTTTAAAAACAGCACAGCAGAAATCCAATCTATCCAGCAATTTTGGCTGTAATTGAACATCGTTTAATAGCGAAACAAAAAGCAAATTAAAAATGCCGAGGCGCGGGTCTGAGGTGACGCGTGCGGAGACCAGAAATAGGTTAGGTTGTCCGTCTTTTCCATTATATCACTCAGCAAAAACAGTGATGTAGACAGTGGTGTACTGTTCGGGCATCTTCCCGATATGAACACCATAAAGTAATTCATTTTACACCACTGTTTTATTCTAACATGACATGATTTTACATCTTACATCTTACAAATTACAACTTACCTGACGTTTCTTTAAGATATGAGTTTTGAACGTCGGTGGCGTTGAAGGTTTTGTAAAACATTTTAAAATCGCTGAAATCACCTTCGGGCTTATACCGGCTAACAATGTCGTTCCTTACAAACATTTTAACATTGTCGAAGTCATTTGTGTAAGGAGGATCGATTTTGGACACAGTCCCCAGTGAGTGACGTAAAACTCCATCCTTGTAGTACTTCGTTCCCAATAATGGGTTGTAAGTGAAGCAATGATGTGTCCATTGATCAGTTGGAAAGATTGCAGTATCTGCCATTTTCATCTGCCAGGCCTGTCGGCTTTCATCACCACGAACAAACAAACTGAATTTTGCAGTTGCATGAATAGAAATACCACGGGCTGTTGGGGCTTGTCCTCCAGTTGTAAAGATGTATTTGTTGTTAGAATCTGACGGACTTCTATATCTCATCCAGAAAGTTATTGACCAGCCTGAGGTGCAGCAAGCAGTCTCTGAGATGCATTTGTCGTTTGCTGAGCCGTAATCTACGTAGTCATTAACATGCGGGACATTCCTTCTGAGAGCACATAGATGATCCGATGAATCGTAACTGTCTGCTACATTAAGGGTGCCAATAACAGTTCCTGTCATACCACCGATGTTGGGGTAGATTGAGGTCACCGTACCGTCACAGGTCATGGGTTCGTCAGCGTCTATAGACGTCTTGGTGCTCAGATCCCAGTAGAAATGAGGATCGGGAAGGGCATCTGCAAAAGACAACATTAATATTTACTTTTCAACTTATATTCGGAAGATCAAATTTGACACTGGTTTATAGGGGTCGATTTAGACAAGCAATAACGAGAGAAATGCAAATGAGTTATAATAAATCAATTACCATGGTACAATAAGTCTATAGTCAGCGGTTCTTATTTTTCCAGTCATGTGGGTGGCTTATCAGTCGGTCAATCAGAAAGGAAATATTCGTTTATTTATTTATTATTTAGTTTTTAAAGATCATCTCTAATTAAAGACAGCTGTCACTGATGTGAAGGACATTAATGGCTTGAACTGCCTTGAACGTACCCACAAACATAGAATGTACCCCAGCATAAATGTAGCCCGGTCATACATGAATCTGTACTACACCCACGCAATTAAGCATTGTCCATAGTTCCCATGGAAACATCTGCTAGCGTAATGTTCAAAGCCCTTTACATGAAAAAGGAACAAATAGGGGTTTCTCAGTGAGACATGTGTTTGTTTAAGATTCTCCCACAATTTGGTTAGTAGGCGAACACAACAACGGAGAAATCTTAAAGAAAGAATATTAATGTTTACCATCTGGGGATGGGCACTCAAATCTGATCTCGTAGTCCAGGCATATTTCTTGGTTTGATTGGTCAGAACTTTGGCACAGAAGCCCCCCATTGGGTGTGCAGCTCGTGGCGAGAACCTGTCCAGCAGTGATGTGGTCCGAATGGAGGAATTTAACCCGACACTCGGCCAGTGTGGGACTGATACAAACAGACGGGTAAACCTGTAATTCAAATATTACACGATGAAGCATGTAAGAGAATGCCAGGGAAATGATAAAGTGTCAAGACCTTCGAATCTGCTGCAGAATTAATAGTATTGATTTAAGACGTAGTTTCTGTTACATTGTACGTTAGCTTCCCAAAGATTCTTACTTTATCAAAGCAACTAATCTTTATTTTTCTTCTACACGAATTGGACTTTTGTACGTCCGAGCAAATGGTGGGCCGATTACAAGTCGGGCTAATTTTGCATATACTGTTTGAAATGTCACAATGCAATGTACAGTATCGGCGTTGACAGTCGCAGAAAATGCTTCCCCACATATTGACTGTCATCCAAGGCACAACTCATTATCTCTCGAGACAGATCCATGTCAACGAAGTAATACGAATAATGGTATCGGACATTAGCAGAGACAGTCCGGCGGAGCAACAGACAGGTTCAATAATAGGCCACTCAAGAAAAAAATTGAAAACGTATTTAATACACGTATTCAAAGAACAAGAAGTTGAAAAAAGGGTCAGAAAAAACATTAAACGGAGAATTGAGTCAGACACATTGTGCACACACTGTAGGACTACTGAGAGACTAGAAAGACAGACAAATAAAGAAAAAGAACGAAAAGACGGACAGACTAACCGCTCTAACTGCTAAAAGTGTTTCATTATCCGTTCCGTCCGAAGGGTCGTCAACACTGTACCACGCGGTCCAGCTAGTGGGAGGTACAACAGGGGGTATCGGGGACTCTGTGTGGGGAGGTTATAGTTAAAAAATATCGTTATGAATCAAAAAAGGTACACGTAGTCTAACAAATTAAATATGTCATACAATTGACAAAGGCATGGTCTAGCACAATTAAGCGCTCAAATTTACGACGGTGTACCCCATGAATTTATTTTGGGAATTTATGAAATACCCATAAAGTCAATATTTGATTGAACTGAAAATTGTTGTCGTAGTGCGCACTTACCACGGTATTCCTACCCCCGGCCCGTACCGATTGCTAGCCTGAGAAATTCAGAACACACACACGCGGTACGCTGTCCCCAGCCCCAGACACGTACACTGTACAGCGAGATCAATAACTAAGTCGTGGATCCTGTTGTGCATTGCAACCTCGTACGCGTTCGAACTCAAATAACAGCCTTGATCCTTCTGTAATCGAAAGCTTGTGTGTTTCTTTATTTTCAAGATGCAAGATGTGGGCGGTTAACTATGATGGCTAATCACAGGCCCCTAGCTTTGATCCCGTTTGATCCCACACACACAACACAATACAATGCATGCAAACACACATCGTACATTAGCCCATAGAGAAAGGATACAGAAGGAGTTTGAACTGTGCAGGCTTTCAAAGCTATCCAATTACCGCTGCCAGCAAGCGCCCGGTATTCCCATAGCTAAAGCACAGTAACCGCAGATGGATCATGTTACATTTGCCCAAATACACGAAGGTACAAAGTCCAACATGTATAGTACAATCATGTATGTATGTTTGGTTTTTGAATTTTGGTATATTAGCTCTGCCTTAAATCTTGGCATGTACAGAAGGATCAAAGCGCAACGACGAATGGTCACTGTATGTACAGTACATGTACATGTACAGTAATGTACAGTATACTCCATACATTATGTACATATGTAGATGTACATACAATGTGTGAATGTGCGCTGGAGTTCGGTTAGCTAAATGGGGCGAAATTATGCGACCAAACTGTTCCGGCGCGCCTTGATCAAGGCTAATAAATCAGCGAACATTAAGAACAAATTAAATAAAAAAGAATGTAAGAATGTAATTCTTATTAAAGGAACTAATTAAATTAACGGTTCCATTCATATAACAGCTAATTCTTTTTATATAAAAGAAGACCTAATCACAATTAATCGGAAGTAAACTTAAATGAATGGTCCACAAATAAGTATTACCGTCAACACATTGTCCTAACGCAGACGAGATTTGAAGGAAAAGCAACTGTAAAAAAGAGAAAGAACATGTCAAAATTCGTTACAAGCATCCACAAGATGTACAGCCCGTTTTTTACCCACTGTACTATTGAATGTTGAAATTAAAAACAACAAAATAATAACAAATATGAACTTGTGAAAGATTCTTAACAAAAGGTGCTAAAATTAACGATCATCTGTTTTGCATTTTTTTCAAAAGTATTTTTATGGTGCTGGACAGCAACTTTGTGTAAATTCGACGTAACAATATTCTAGGATGATTTATATTAATAATTCGTTAATTTGATCACACTAAATATATCATAAGTATCTGTCTTTCATGAACTGCACACGTACTCTTCATTTTAGAGGTAATGATGTTGGTAAATCTCAAGTGTCTGTGAACTGTGAAAGTTCTTTGCATTAACAATTATGTAACACATTAACAGAACTTTCTTTCACAACATTATTTATCATGGATGTTCATGGCCACCATAGTCTGATTCTACTTCCACGTGTACATTGTGTTCCAAGGTTGTTATTGAGACGTGTACATTAACTAACCCCATTAATGGTACATGTAAATTCATGCATGCACTATGACCGTTATTTGGTGCAAATTTATTATTAATCACAACTTTGCAATGTGTATATATTTCGGAGGTATAAATTTGGGTTAAGTTCGACATCGATTGCCCCGACGTTATTTATTATATATTTCACAACCATAGCTTCATGCATACGTGACGCGGGCAATTTTATTTGACTTAATTAGAAGAAATTAGAAGAACTTCTTCTGAGTTGTAAATTCAGACAGATTTGGCTTCTGATTTTGTATTTTACGGGTTACGAACTCGTGATCATCAGTCAGACATCGTAAACGTTAGGCCACTGGTATTTGACGGTCGAAAACATGTAACTATGAATAATCACTGAAAAATCTGCATTATTCATGAACAACGGATAATCACATGTACTGGAAATAAAAGGACCACACCCATTGTTGCTTTTACCTAAAATTAAATTTGAAAATTGCACACATCAGAAGCCACAACGTCAACCGTCAACAAAGCATGGACCTTGTTTCAACCATATGACATCATCACCAACATAACAGAACATTATTCGAAGGCAGTTTCAAATGGTCCAGCATATGGGTGAAGAAGTTCTCTTCATCCACGAAGACGTGGTAAGCCCACTAGAAACTGTTTGATAAATATTTGTATTGCACATGGGCGTATATCCCACCGGTCCATAGGATTACCCCCTCCCCACATTTTGAGTACGGTATGCACAAAATATGCAATTAGTTTTCTTTATTTCTCAATTAGAAAACAAAATGATAATTAATTGTGTGGAGGTGAATTGTGTGGAGTGTGGAGGTGATGAGAGCTGTGGCGTTTAGGGTGTTCGTCAAATAATTTTTACGCCACTGGTAGGGCATGAACATCTTCAGAAGGTGGTAGAACGCATCTTCTTAAAACTTTAGCTCCTTTACTGGATATAATAAACGATTTATGGCTTTTTATGTTGCCCTTTCTATTTCCCCATAGAATATCTCGACCAAGATGGCGGGTGTATCAATCATAGAGTAGTCCATGAAGAAGATGAATCTGACGGTGTAGGTGATATAATTAAGATTTATACTTTACAAAACTCATCATATTGGTAATTTTGTCATTATTTATTTCGTTCTGCCGCCAATGGTTGATGTGCAGTTTATCCATGAAACATTTCCCCATCAAACAATGCATATTGTATTAAAAGGGGTGCAGTAATTGGCGTGAAAATCCCTCCTCCCTGCTGACTTTCAGCAGGGGAGGAGTTTCACATAAGCCACAAGAAGACCACTCCCCCGAAAATATCCTGAATCCGCCTCTGAAATAAACATCTTGAGATTAAAACCTATACACATTGCGTCCATTCAAAAGGTCATCTGTGTTAATATGAATAATTCTATTAACTTAACATTTCAGAGGTACACTCACTGGCCATAAGTATTGCAACATTGAAATTCAAACCAAAGTTCAGTTTGGAGAACTGTGTTACAATAATTTATTTTATTTTATTTACACTACTTAAGACTTCTTGAAAGTGCCTGTGTTTTGAAGTCAATGTTCTTTTTTACTGTTCTTGGTCGGAAACAAAGTCCTTCAATACTTTGTCGGGTAACCACGTGACCTGATAATTGCGGCCATCCGTCTAGGCAATGTCTCGTACAAATTCATGTTGCAATACTTTTGGCCAGTGGGTGTAGAAATGACATCGCTTACATCGGAGGCTCTGGATGAGTACGACTTTAGGGCGGGACGGCTTTAATTAGGTGGTGGGAAATTTAGAGATGGTGAATAGGATGGGGAGGAGGTTACTTTGAAGATTGCAACTGGATCACTAGCTGAGGTCAGACAAATTTTCATCCTTATCAGAAATACAAGCCTGTTTCAATTATTGCAAGTTTAATCGCAATATGTAATACAATTTTTATTCCTTATATTTCTGGCTTTTATTATTTAATCAGTTCATTGTGTCGTGGCCGAGCGGTCTAGCTTACCGGACTGAAGTTCTGGTGTTAGCAGCATAATGTGGGTTCGAATCCCGGCCGTGACACTTGTGTCCTTGAGCAAGACACTTAAGCATAATTGCTTCTATCCACCCAGGGGTTAAATGGGTACCTGTGAGGGCAGAGTTGGTTGATTAGCCCTATATGCGCTGTAATGGCAGCAATTGAGCTGTATACTCCCCAGGGAGCTGAGATGGTTTCAGGAATGATTTATGAGCCTTATGAGCAGGGGTAATAATATAATGCGCCTTGAGCACCACTTAGTTGGTGGATACGTGCGCTATATAAGTCCATACATTATTATTATTATTATTATTATTATTTCCTTTCTGCTATTTTCACAGCTGAAAGGAATTACTAAAATAGTGATTAATTGCAATTATGACTTTTCTTTAGCTCCGTCATATATCTGTTCACTTTATGGATGCTTGGGTCAACAGTTTGTTGACCACATATAAAAGTAAATACCGGTTACAGCTTCTTTTTCTACAAGGAAAATGGCAATGAAATAGTCATTAACTTCGATAAGGAGTCACATATAACATACGTCTTTGAAGGGCCTATGGAATAGGAATGTTTTGTGTGTGAATTTTGCGTGTTTGTTTTGATATCTTAGATTTGCCAATATGCAACAACATGATGTAACATCATGATTGATTTGAAGTTGATTGAATTTCATTTTATAAGTAAGTTCCCTTAAATTTTGGTGCTGTATTGTTAACTACGTTTTTGGTTACGAATGAGTAAACTTTGACGATTTTCTTGGGGCAATGTTTGGGGTTGTGATTTTTCAGTGCTGCAGTGACACTGAGTTCCTGTTATGTTTAAAAAACAGCGCCCTCGTGTGTCAAGGATAAATATGAAAATGTTTACAAATTCAAACAGTACAATCAATTCTTCTTAAAAACAGACTGACCATTATGTTTAAATTGTCCAGAAATATTGATATTTGCTAAAATATCTATCTACCTTGCATTTCATGGGCCCTTTAAAATCAATGTATGTACTTTCCAAATAAGGTAAACAAATTTATTCTTAACAAATGAAATTATTGCCAATAATCTTTCAGGTATTTACCGGAAAGAGTGTTTTTTTCCACGTTGAAAAATCCGAATAATGTAGTATATTCCTATACGATGAAATTCGTGTAAACCGGTTGTTAAATGAATACACTTGATTTGAAGAGAGTAAAAATACTCGTAGATCAGTTTTGCCACATTTACCAAATGCTGCACCTTTCTTAAAATATTAATATTTCAGCAGAAGATATAGCCTCCACGACAAACTGTTTACAGAATAAATTACATCACAACCAATACAATCAATATCATTGCCATGGAGCGTTCCCCAACAGTGTGTGTCTTCAGTTTTTTATATTCTTGCTAGAACATCCTTCCGTTCTCGGCAATTTTGCGCTAAACGATACAAATCGTCACGCTTTTACAGACCCACATACATGTACATCTATTACTACCCTGTGTTTATCAAACTTGAGCAGATATCAAAGGATACAGATACCAAGGACAAACTGTAAGCTCTAATTAAAAAATGCTTCTATATGCCAACATTTCAAATATATGGGTCTGTACATTTTATTATGGAGAATTTTAGTTCATTCCTGAAACTCCATGATATTAAATCAAAAGGGCGTTGAATTTGACTTTTATACGAAAGAAAAATTCCTGTATGGAATGTGCAAACCAATTTATTGTTGACATCCAAATGACACTTTACACCATTTTAATGTGACGTTAGAGACTTTGATATTTTTCCACTTTCTTAAGGACTCTATCTATTGGAAAACGAGTGCAGCAAAATATGAATTTGACCTTAGAGCCCCTCTTTAAATGTATAGTATTGGTAATGAAAAAAATAACCAAATTGTCAAATTATACTGTAAAAATAAGTGGTATTAAACTGATTATAGTATCAATCTAAATAAAAGAGTTTCGATCCTCTGAGGTGCTGTAATTATTACGAATCTCATAATTTTTGAAAATACAAAGAACTTACACACCAACATGGTCTTGGAGAGCCCTGACTTTATTACTAGATATAAATGTGTCCATAAAAACACCAAAATAGTAGCTGGAGAGCCCTGTATGTATATAGTGTACTATAGATAAATTTGCTCACAGTTTTCTAAAATACCAATAACTTAAACACCAAATGGCCGTGGATAGCCATGTACATAGTATTGCTTTATTAGACATACAATGTATTTGCAGGTTTATCATTTAAAGGGAATGTACAGCATTGGTAATGTTCGAAAAAACATCCTTTGAACGTTTCAGATAATCATGTTGTGTCATTTACGAGAAAACAGTAAAAATGCATTCAGATATTTATAACTCAATTAAATGTAGAATTTAGGACAGAGCATAACTTCTTTCCTAAAATAATTCGAACGGAAAATTCTGAATTTTTTTCTAAAAATTGATAGCACCTTAGACAACAAGATTTGATAATCACAATTAATACCATCATCAGCTTCACACTTGGTAAGTTTTACATTAATATTCTACCATTTTGTTATTTTTACTTACCAATCCTATACCTTTCCTTTTAAGTGTAAAGGTTCTCTCATTTTGATAGCGTTAACTGGATTTTCTTGTTGTTTAAACCAATAATGGAGTTAACATTAACCAATAGTGGAGTGTCGTGGCCGAGCGGTCTAGCTTACCGGACTCAATTCTGGTGTTAGCAGCAGAATGTGGGTTCGAATCCCGGCCGTGACACTTGTGTCCTTGAGTAAGACACTTAACCATAATTGCTTCTCTCCACCTAGGGGTTAAATGGGTACCTGTGAGGGCAGAGTTGGTTGATTAGCCCTACATGCGCTGTAATGGCAGCAATTGAGCTGTATACTCCCCAGGGAGTATGAGCAGGGGTAATAATATGCGCATTGAGCACCACTCAGTTGGTGGATACGTGCGCTATATAAGTCCACTTATTATTATTATTATTATTAATTATTATTATTATTATTATTATTATTATTATTATTATTATTATTATTATTATTATTATTATTATTATTATTATTACCCTGTGTAATTATTATTACCCTGTATTATTATAATTATTATTATTATTATTATTATTATTATTATTATTATTATTATTATTATTATTATTATTATTATTATTATTATTATTATTATTATTATTATTATTATTATTATTATTATTATTATTATTATTATTATTATTATTATTATTATTATTATTATTATTATTATTATTATTATTATTATTATTATTATTATTATTATTATTATTAACAATGGACCGGATATGACTGGTTGCAAATGCGCCTCGTTCGCAGAAAAATACAACTAGTGGTTTAATGTTTGTCTCGTTTACAAACGCACGGTGTTCGGGTTCTGGAGGGCACTGTTAGTAGCAGCGATGACGTCATTAAATATATATTTTAAAGGCGTAATATCTCTCACTTTCAGAACTTAGTGCTTAGTGGCTCCAAGTATCACATCAAGGTGACGGTCTACAAAAGAAATTTCACATATTTGATTTTCTTTACGATCATAAAAGCATTTCTTTTAATGTTTGATCACGAGATCTTTAATTGATTTACATGTAATTTCAAATTTTCCCAGCGATAAGTTCCGGTTCAATCATGTGATTACGTGTATACGTCATAATATGTTATTGATTGTAATGTGGTTATTCTCTGTACCTACTTTGATGACATTCTGACTCGTGTTTTTTCAAACTAGAAAAAAGTAAATTGTTTTATCATTTTATACAAATACATACCCCTTAATAAAAATATTTGAAGTTTTGCTTTAGAATTGTTAAAATTTGAACTTCTTATTTGGACTGAATATCAATGTCCTTTTAGATCATGTATGTAACAACACAAATTCAGAAAAGTCAAATTATGTATATTACGATCATGTCAAAATTAAGGATTGATTGCTTTTGGTTAAAGAGATATGATTTTTCCATAATATTAATCTTGATTTAGTGTAAATCAAAACCTAGGGATACAATTATAACATATTTATATTTTGGGTAATCTATTGGTTAAAAATATATCGCCCATGTTTGGCTCAAGTGACCCAAATATAACATTTATAAAGCGAACGAATTTTGAAAGATAATATCGTTATTAAGGTAAACAAAAGTCTCCGGTTTTTGGTCATCGGTCGGTGACGCACTTTTTTAGTTTTTGTTTTGTTTTTACCAACAGGGAAATACGTGATACATGTAGCCGCGCTGGCTAAGCGGAAGACTGCACACGCCCTGGTGCAAGCTGAGGATTAAAACTGAATACAGTGACCCAGCATTTTATTAATTTGATTGTTTTGCTGGTACTAATCCTTGACGAATTTTTTTCGTTCAATGTCTCAAATAATAATAATAATAATAATAATAATAATAATAATAATAATAATAATAATAATAATAATAATAATAATAATAATAATAATAATAATAATAATAATAATAATAATAATAATAATAATAATAATAATAATAATAATAATAATAATAATAATAATAATTGCAGAAGATCTGTATAGCCACATTGAAGATCGGCAGTTGTTTCCAGATGAACAGAAAGGTTGCAAGAAGCGGTCAAGAGGAACGAAAGACCAACTCATCATTGATAAGACGGTGCTGAAGGACTGTAGGAACAGGAAAACTAATCTGGCCATGGCATGGATAGATTACAAGAAGGCATACGACATGGTATCACAATCGTGGATTATGGAATGTTAGGATATGATAGGGGCAGCTGATGCGGTGAAATGTCTTCTGGGTGAGAGCATGAAGACATGGAGAACAAATCTGATGGCCAGCGATGAATGTCTTGGTAAGCTAAACATCAGACGAGGTATTTTCCAGGGCGATTCTCTGTCTCCACTGTTGTTTGTTTTGGCGCTGTTCCCTTTGACGATGATTTTGCGGAAGGTTAGTGCGGGATACGAGATGACGAAGGATGGATGCAGGATTAATCATCTGCTCTTCATGGACGACCTGAAGTTGTTTGCGAAGAACGAGAAAGAGATTGATTCCTTGGTGCACACTGTACGGATCTTCAGCGATGACATCGGCATGAAGTTTGGTCTGGAGAAATGTGCTGCGATGACCATGAAGAGGGGTAAAAGGGTACATTCGGGTGGAATTGCTTTACTAGATGGCACACAATTGGGTGAAGAAGAAAGTTATAAGTATCTTGGAGTGCTTGAAGCAGATCATGTAGTGCACGAGGAATCGAAAGAGAGACTTAAGAAAGAGTATATAAGACGAGTGAAGAAGTGTTTGAAGTCCAAGCTGAATGGAGGGAATAATTATGATAAAGGCGATCAACACTTGGGCTGTGTCACTAATGAGATACAGTGCGGGAATTGTCGAGTGGACTAAGGCAGATCTAGATGTTGCTGACAGGAAAACGAGGAAAGTGATGACGATGTACGGTATGTTACATCCACGGTCGAATGTCAGCAGACTCTATCTACCGAGGTCAGAAGGCGGAAGAGGGTTACTTAGTGTATCAGACAGCGTTGACATCGAGAGAAGGAGCTTGCAGTGTCATGTAAGTAGTACTCGGGAAAAGTTGTTGAAGGTTGCGCAGAAATACATGAAGGCAGACGAATTAGGTCCAAAGGAGTATAAGAATCAAAGAAGATAAGAAAGAACACGAGATTGGCAGGAAAAACCACTTCACGTCCGATTCCTGAGATGTTCTGAAGAAATGGCAAGTAGCAAGACTTGGGAATGGTTGAGGAGAGGAGAACTAAAGAAAGAAACTGAGGGTCTGATTACTGCAGCGCAAGACCAGTCTCTGCCGACGAATGTGATGAAGGCAAGGATCGATAAGTCAGATGTCTCTTCTATGTGCAGAATGTGCAATGCGGCGGAGGAGACTGTATTTCACATTGTCAGCGAATGCAGAGTGTATGCTCAGACAGAGTACAAAGGCAGACACGACAAGTTGGCCAAGGTGATCCATTGGGATCTGTGTAAGAAGTACGGTGTCAAGGTGCAATCGAAGTGGTACGACCATGTGCCGGAAAAGGTTGAAACGGATCATGTCAAGATTCTTCAGACTTCAACATCCAGACAGATCATGTTATAGAACATAGACGGCCGGATGTTGTTGTCTTGGATAAGCATGCAAAGATGTGTCATCTTATTGATATAGCTGTGCCGGGTGACAGTAGAGTAGCTTCGAAGGAGAAGGAGAAGGTACAGAAATATCAGGATTTAGCGAGAGAACTCCGCAAGCTGTGGCAAGTCAAGGTGAAGGTTATTCCTGTGGTAGTGGGAGCACTGGGTACAATCCCGAAGGCGTTGGAGAAACATCTCAAGGAGATAGGAACATCTGTTAGAGTAGAATTACTACAGAAGGCGGCACTCTTAGGGTCAGCAAGGATTCTGCGAAAGACACTCGAGATCTAAGGCTACGGGACGTAGCTTGACTCGAGGTGTAACCGGCAGAAAGGAAAACAAGATCTTTCTTTTCATACTGTGCTAACGCGAAATAATAATAATAATAATAATAATAATAATAATAATAATAATAATAATAATAATAATAATAATAATAATAATAATAATAATAATAATAATAATAATAATAATAATAATAATAATAATACTTGGTATTTATTTTGGTTTTAGAGTTAAACCCGAAGACAATTGGATAGAGAAAATAAATAAAATTAAAAATGTTCTTAATAGATGGAAGGAGAGAAATCTCACTTTAAAAGGGAAAGCCGTTATTGTCAATAGCCTTATAGGAGGCACTCTGGCTTATTATGGGTCTGTTCTGGTTTGTCCTGAATATTTGATAAAGAATATGAATGATGCCATTATAAAGTTTTACTGGTATGGGAAACCGGAATAAATCCAAAGAGTCACTATACAAGGTCCTGCCGATATGGGAGGAACGGGTCTCATCAATGTTAGCTTAAAATTGCAAGCCTTAAAACTTAAATGGCTGCAAAGGTATACTTTGAAAGGTAAATGGAATTTTTTTAAAGATTTTTGGTTAAAAACTAATAATGAACATAACCTAAGATGGTTTATTTTTAACAATCCCAAGATGAGAAATATCGATATGCCGATATTTTATAGAAATTTGATTCAACATTTTTTCAAGGCTGGAGGTTTATTTCAACCCACAATCACATGTATAAATGAAGCTTCTGCCATTCCACTATGGGACAATAAGATTATCACAGGAAGCAATAAATTATTGAACTCTAAAATTCTGAAACCTGCTGGTATAAACCTTCTCAACCAAATTTTTATAAAGGGAACCTTTCTTTCTACAAACGAATTAGCTTGTAAATGTAATATTAGGCCTATAAATGCTGGTAAAATTATGTCTAATCTAAAGAAAAATATTGATGTCAAATTGCTAAATGAAAACAGGGAAGGTCCAGCTAACCATGAAAGTAAATGGCTTTTCTTAAATCCAACCAACGAAGACCCTGTATCCACTTTAGATATTTCAGTTAAAAATATTTATAAGGACTTGATTAAGAAACACTTCGTTCCACCTATAGCTGAACAAACTTGGCACTTAAAACTTAATATCCAAGCAAATACTATCAATTGGAAAGAAATTTGGAAAAACTCAATTTGCAAAATGATCGATCATCAAGATAGGGATTTTTGGTTTCGGTTGAGACATCGTATATTACCAACCAAACGGTCTATTTGCAAAATGAAATTGGATACAGATAATAAATGTGGTCTTTGTAAGATGGAAGAAGAAAGCATTGAACACTTGTTCCTTTTCTGTAAGAAAACATGGTCTTCATGGATATTTTTTGAAAACATTATGAGAAAATATACTGGAAATAAGTCTTTTTATATTAATGATGCAAACAAAACTTTAGGTTATGGAAAAAATAAGGATTTTTTTGCCTTATTTCTTATTGCTAAATTACATAGAAGCATTTGGATTTGCAGATGCAAAAATCTCAATGAAAACACCCCTGTGGGTGATCAATATATAGAATATGTTTACAAAAAGAGTATTAAACGCACTCTTGGGTTGGAAAAACAACGACTTACTTTATCAGATTTTCAAGCTAATTATATCAAAAATGAGGCTTTGTGTGATATTAAGAGAGATGTAATCTATTTTGCTTTTTAATTTTATTTCGTTATAGTAATGGATTTACTTTTATTGTAAATATTACTTATGTACATATCCTTATAGATTAATTGTAATCGTGTACTGGATGTGATCTTTGTACCGAAGCATTTGTTATTCTTCTTGAGAAATGAATAAATGGAGTTGTATAACTCCACTGTAAGGGGGGGGGAAATAATAATAATAATGTGGACTTATATAGCGCACGTATCCACCAAACTGGTGCTCAAGGCGCATTATATTATTACCCCTGCTCATCAGGCTCATAAATAATTCCTGAAACCATCTCAGCTCCCTGGGGAGTATACAGCTCAATTGCTGCCATTACAGCGCATATAGGGCTAATCAAACACAACAACCATCTCTGCCCTCACAGGTACCCATTTACCCCTGGGTGGAGAGAAGCAATTATTGTAAAGTGTCTTGCTCAAGGACACAAGCACCATGGTCGCGGTTGGGATTCGAACCCACATTCTGACGACTCAGCCATCAGAACACAAATCCGATGCACTAAACTGCTCGGCCATGGCACTCCAAACACGGGCGATATATATTTATGTCAATGCTGCTATAAGAAATGAAAGCTTATAACGTCCTTAACCTCAGAAAAATAGAAATTCAACATTTTTATTCATCTATTTTTGTAACCGTCAAATCGGCCCAAACACGGGCGATATATATTTAAGTCAATGCTGCTATAAGAAAGTTAAAACCAGAAAGCCAGACCGCCGAACCAGAATCTGAATTGATTTTACTGTTTAACTTCTTAAGATAAAATACATGATATTCAGCGTGAAGCTAGATCAGACAACGTGCTCTGGCTTATAAATTAAGAATTTATCCTTTTGTTAGGTTCAAGAGATATGATTGTTCATATAATTAAATTTGATTTATTATAATTCGACACGTGATTACGTCATTATGACGTCATAACCAATATGTACAAGTATGACGTTTCTAGAGGTGTTTGGTGTAGCCAGACACTTAAGAAAACCCCCAAACATTTGGGCTGTACCCGAACACCTAAAAATTGAAAACCCGAGGCTTTATGATCGACACTATATACGTTGAGATTAAGACAGGCATATATTTGGATTATAAGTTGGACCATTGGTAGACTTTTCCATGTACATTTTCGAGTATTTTTTCATGAGTACGAGTACGAGTACGAGTACAGAAAAATGTACTCGAGTACGAGTGCTAGAACTCTGACCATTGGGCACCCGGATATTTGTTTCCCATACAAATTATGTGCGACCGCAGACATCCAACAATTATCCACACACATACTATCCCCTAATCAATCTCCCCAACCCAGTTCCAGATGCATACTCAAAGGATCGGTCATTGAATGCCATTATGGTTCTTGGTAGAACTGTCTATTAATCAAGCATCCTTAAAGAGAAATGCCCAATATTTGAAGACGTCCTCCCAACCAAACAAGTAGGGCGAAAGCATACGGCACGAAGACTCCTAAACATCCCACTTACTATAAACCACATCTGTCACTATATCATCAAATGAACGATGCTGGAAACTAAATAGGTACATAAACATTTTTTTTGGAGTGAACCAAAACATTTACTAGACTTGGACTTGAACCTGCCACCTCCGGGTTATCTACCGATGATAATTCGTCCATAATTTGCCATAGTGACCAATCCCGAATTAAGTTGGCATAGTGGCCAATGCGGTATTGGTCACTTTGCCAAATTACAAAAACAGCCAGTTAGAGCATTCGTCATTTGAATGCATGCTCTATCTCCAAAACTATAAGGAATACATGCATGTGGATTAGATACAATGGTAGGTCTCTTCCTGAATGTACTAATGGGCGGGAAAACTTAAAATTGAAAAAAGTCGGATTGGTCACTATGGCAAATTAGGGACAAATTATACTAACTGAGCTATCTAGCCATATATGTTGGAGGTCTCCCATCACATTGTTCGGCAATTGCATCGTTTGGAAATTGACCCGCTACGGTTCAAATGGTCCGGTGCGGACAGTTTTCAGCATGCAATTTATAACAGAAGAGTGAGTGAGAAACGTTAAATAAAGACTTACCAAACAAACGACGAATGTACCCATCATATCTGCTTAGATTCGTGCCACCATCCTCCACGAGAAGAAATGGATCAAACAATCAAATTGATAGAGCTATGAATAATATCGTCTGTAGTACGGTCGAAGAATATGCTAAACTGAATGCACTACAATGAACAGTAGTAGGATTTTATTGCGAACCAAGATACAGAGCTATAGACGTGCACTGCTTGTTTCCACGCAACCAACACTAGTGGGCACCAAAGCTTCACGTGGGGCCAGCTAGAAAGGCTGGTATTTTGGTTTAAAAATAAAAGGGGTTTTTCAAAGGGGCGGGGGGTGGATTGCAAATGAATCCCCTTTTTTATTTTAATTTTTTAAAGTGGGCAATATTGCGGTTTTTCTGTTAATAATAACTTTTATGATAATAATAACGTAAATTTTGACAAAATTATAACATGAGCTGATGTGATAGAGCTATAATATATTAAGATTAGCAATTGTGGCAAGTTGTTTAATTCTGCTCTTCATCTGATTTAAAGGAGCATGTTTGTACATTGTTTGCCTAGTTTGGTCCTGCTGTAATTCGATAAATGCATGTATACAGTTCAGAGTGTCTATTTTTTGTAAAATACTTGCATACATTTCTTTTAGTGTGAATAAGATGTAAGTATACTTAGGTACATATGGTCCTTAGGTACTTATGATCCTTTGCTTTCCCTTTCCCATATAGATGGATGTGTTTTTATGTTTGTATTTTGTTTATGCCTCTGATGAAAGTCCGGTTTGGATCAAAGGGCCACCCTCCCGATTTCGTTTATATATATTCTTTGGTTTCAGCAATAGTTTTAATTCTGTGTATGAAGACAAAGAATATGTATAAACAATTATATGTATGTATAGTTCAAATGCAATCAACAGGTATATAATAAGGTAAATAAACAATCATTTCCACGGTTCGCGCCAAAATCTGGGCTGCGTCCGCCATCTTAGATCATCACTAACGTTAAAAGTGATAAAAACAAGGTAAATTCAATTATATGGCTTAAGCCTATGTGATAAATACTGATAAGTGTAAACTCAGGAAACTTCTGTAACAATATATTTAATGATAATAAGTAAAATAAACATGTCTGAAGGACATGAAATAATAGGACGATATGTTTTCTATTTACACTACAAAATGTATGCCATTAAATGAACGAAATTATCCCAAAATTGGTTTAGGTGGAACGAGATTGAAGAAGAGAAGAAACTAGAGGCTGAGTTTAGAAACAAAGTTAAAGACAAGAGTTACTAGGAGATATGTTTTATAATATATAATTAAATGACATTGGTGCTATACTGATACATTATCCTGTCGGTCACGACTGAATTTATATTTTTATCATTGTGCTAAATGTGATGAAATTCGAGGGAGCACTCTAATCTGTGATGACGTCATCAAACATATTTGTTAACGATGATACGACTAATCACTTTTTATTCACAGGAGTCGGATATTCAACCTTCCCTATCACATTGGCTGCAGACTACATAATAGTGCTGCAGAATATTTTTGTACCTATGTAGTTTCCATTATCGTTCATTTGATGATATAGTGACAGATGTGGTTTATAGTAAGTGGGATGTTTAGGAGTCTTGCCATGCTGCCCTACTTGTTTGGTTGGGAGGACGTCTCAAATATTGGGGCATTTCTCATGATGCTTGATTACTGCAGACAGTCTTACCAAGAACCATAATGGCATTCAATGACCGATCCCTTATATACATCTGGAACTGCTGAAGATTAGGAGGCGTATGGATACTGGGGATGTCTGTGGTCGCATATATTTTTTGGTGGGTAACAATATCCAAGCCCAATGGCTCAGAGTTCTAGTACCGTATCATATATTCGAGCATTTTTTCTTACCGCACTGTACTGTGGGCTCTTTAATTTAGCCAGAGTTAATGTTGTCTTCGATCTAGCTTCACGCTGAATATCATGTATTTTTCTAAGTAGTTGGGCCAGTACAGGCTGTCTGATCACTTTTTCAATTGTTGCACCACTGCCTGGCTCCTGCTACTCACATGTGAGGACTAGAAAATCATATCCGTTTTGTCTTCAGACAATGTGGGTATGCTGTTCGAAGAGTCCTTGAAGTCACGCGGACTTAATAATGGGGGGAATTATGTTATTTTTGTCAAATAAGCTGGGCACGACCCTGAGGGCAACGATTTTATAAATAATTACTACTGAAGAAATTATAAGCACTTTTGAAATCATTAGGGGTCACAAATGGGTCAAAATTGTGGGGGTCAAAGGCCGCACCACTTTACCAACAGTATAGTGTAATGCTGTTTTGTAAATGTGCCGACCGCAGTTGTCGGTTGACGAGCAAGGCACCATGAACAAAATGATTGCTTTTGAAGAGACGATAGGTTTCGCCTGCCGGTTACTGTTTTTGTTCGATTATTTGAGTGATCGGTGCTGTCGCACGAACACCTCTTTGAAATTGTTCAGTTTAGGGGTGTTCGGAGCGACAGCGCGAACACCTCTTGATGTCATTGTTCTAGTTTTTAGTTCGATGATGAAGTGCGAACAATTCCTCTCGTTGTTGTTCGGTTTTATTTATCTCTATGTGTCTGCGCCGTCGCTCGAACACCCTGTTATTGTCTGCTCTTTAAAACCTTTCTTCCTCTCAGTGAGACATATCCAGACAAAAACATAGCTGTAGAGTCTACAAACTCAAAGCTTAACATGTTAGACTCAACATGGTTGTGTCCTGTTGTGACGTTTGGTGAGGTCAGATATCGAATTAATTAAATCAAAGTTTAATATTTCAAAAAAAATTATATCCCACGAACCACAAAAGATATTTTCACCCGCACAGACGACCTAATCCACCTCTCCTCCGAAGAAACCGGAAGTTTATGAACAACTATTCAGAAGTACCATTCTCTATGTATTACACAGCTCCATTTTCGCGTGCCCAAACGGCCATGGAAGTTCTCAATATTGACAGATGAAGAGGGATACAGTGTATACACTTGTATATGCCCTTGGTAAGCCGACATTCACCGGTAACACCGGTGAGTATTCCTCGGATGATATTTACATGTACGAATATTCATGTCGATGTACTAATGCGTACTTTAGTTTTATCATTCACCTCTGGTGCGGTAGAATGAGGAATACATTGATGTGTTTCGTCGTCGCCAGCATCTTTCGCAACAGCCAGTTTACAACGTTATCGTTGTCCTTTATTTCGAGCTGGCTTTAAAATAAATTGAATTGTTACGCTTGTTCAAATTCAAGAGAATTTACCAGATCGTTTTGATTCATGACTTTTGACGATATCAAATTAATAAACCATCGATGCGCAGAGGATTTTAAAGAATTAATTTTTTCTTTTGCTTTCGTTTATGGGCAATCAATTTCATGGTAAGAGTTTTCCAATGTGCCTCGACAAAGGTTTTCAGGCACGTTACTCTAAATACAAACCACCAATGATTTATGCAAGAGATCTAGATCTTTCTTTTAACTTATGATTATTTCTGTGATGTATATGTATTCTTTAGTCTGAAAATAAAATCCATCGGTTCCGCTTAATGGGCTAAAACAATGGAAAAAATCAGCCCAGTAACCCCAACGAATGATTTATGACTATGGAGAGCAAAATGATAGTCTGATATGATGTATCTAAGTTTAAAAACACATTAGTGACTTTGGTTCCTGTTATCATAATAAAACAATGGAAAATATTAAGTTCTATAACCTTGAACAAATGATTAGACTTGTACTTACAACATTATTTGTCCTGACATGTAGGAAATACATTCAAAAATCACAAAAATATACAACTTAATCTTGGTTCCGTTATTATGGACAAAACAATGAAAGAAATATCTGAACTCCCTAACGAAATGAGGTTCACCAACTTGGTAATTTCAATTTATTATGATAGTAAATGCACCCAACTCATAAAAAGCCCATCCGTTCTTCAATGGCCAAACAATGAAATGCAAATGACCATAAATCACTGATATTCAGAGTTTTAATCATACAATAATCACTGACCATTACCGTATGTTAAGCAAATCAGTGGTCTTGTGGTTAATGCAGCAGATCACACCGAATAAATATGATGAGTTCGAGATCCACGAACATGACCATCATATTGAATGCTTTTTATTTTTCTTTTATCAATTCACGGCTCTCCGGTGGCAAGTAATGCGTTTCAAAGCTATTTTAACACTGACCATAGATTGTAACATGGCACAACAATAATTGAATTTATAAACACGTACGGAAGCTCGGTGGTTCAGTGATGAAAGCGTCGGCATGAATACGAAATACGAACGTACCATTGATTAATTGTTTTATTTTCTTCTTTATCCGTTCGTGGATATCATCCAGTACAATTTAAACTAGTTCCAATAAAATGCTCAAAATCTTATATCAATGACTTTAAAATCTTACTTTCTGACTTTACCAAAATCAAACCTAAACATCTTTATTGCCTAGGGGTTGAATAAATGACTGAACTGGATGGAAAATAGAAGCAGGATTAATGTGCATAAGTTTATATTAAATTCACAATAGGCGACGCCCTGGTAAATAATTTTAACTGACAACAGCTAACTATATTATTAGTAGGTTACTAAAAGTGGTACTATATTGTCTGAACAGCACAATCAAAAGGCAATATAATGAAAAAGAAAGATTCTTCACTGAAAGAAGAAAGAAATTACAACACGAGAAGTACTTATGCCTATCCTTAAAATCTAGATTTGCAGTATATATTAGTTTGGGTATAAAATTGACAAAAGACATAGCCTTTAGTATTAACAGTAGTAGAATTAAGTAGACGCCACAAAGCTTCACTTTTTGGGTCTGACTATTTGAAAGTTAATATAACTTCTCAAACAGAATAGACGTCAGACTTGAACTTGGGCACAATATACGTACATATGCATGGATGTATAATAACAAATAAGAGTCATATTCTTCTTTTCCTTCTTCTTCTTCTTCTTCTCTTCCTTCTTTTCTTCTCTCTTTTTCCTTAATTCTTCTTTTCCCTTTCTTGTATCATAATCCTTAACATATAGTTCCAGTGAACGTTGTAACGTCATGATGAGGTCATTCTCATGAATTATTACGTAATTAATTATAAATTAAATAATATATTTTATATCTCCTGAACCACATTACATACTTTCTGATTCCCTTGGAGGATCTGAGCATTTTGATACAGATATAACCCTGATTGACCTCATTTCCGGTCCAACTGGAAGGGGTTCAAGTTTCCCTTTGCAACCGACGAAATCTGGCCCTTTTTAAAGCGTATCGAGTGCATACCCTGGGGTCGTATATAAGGGTGGAACCCGCCTTTCAAAATTATGTACATCGGTGACGTCATCGTTTTAACAGCACCCTCTGAAGGCATGGTTTTAAAAAAAAAAAGTAAATTTATATTCGAGAAAACATTGGACAGAATTTCACCAAATTTGGCAAAATTGACACCCATATTATGAGGAAAGATTTTGTGGAGTATGAATGACGTTATCGACTGGATTTATTATGGCACATTATGGGAAGCTCGGTGGTCTAGTGGTGAATTCCTATCACTGAATATATATGGGATGGTTCTATTGAGATACGTATGCATGAAACCCCATTGAATTCTACATGCTTGATTAATTTGTTTTATTTTCTTATTACCGTCCGTGGGCTGGGGTGAAATTTCATGTTCGTTCCACAAAATGTTTGAAAATTTTGTATCAACGACTTGAAATTCATTTCTTGACTTTTAAACTAAATCAAGCCCAAACAAACCTTTAAATTTTAAAAACGTTTAGAAGAAATAAATGGGACATCAATCGATGGTGAAGTAGATTCAATGTTTGCAAATTAAAGTTTCAAAAAATACAACGCACAAGGATGCTTTGTAATACTCTAACCGATGTTGTTTACAATTCATATTATTAGTAGTGTTACCATAAGTGTGGGTACTATATTGTTCTGAACAAGAATAATCAAAAGGCACACACTAAAGAAGATCTCACTGAAAGAAGTATAGAAATTACAACACGTAGAGAAGTACTTTTATGCCTTATCCCAAAACTTAGCACAGAGCATACGAAGCCTTGGTAAATTGACAAAGACATAGCCTTAGTATTGAAGTAGTATAGAATCAGTAGACGCTAATGTGTTTTCACTTTGTCTTGATCATTTGAAAAGCATTATAACTCTCAAACAAGAATGACGTCAGACGAATTGAACTATGTCATATCGTACATACTTTTTGGGGATGTATATTAACAACAGCCAACTCTTCTTCTTCTTCTTCTTCTTCTTTTCTTCTTCTTCTTTTTTCCCTTCCCTTCTTTTCAACTTTCTTCTTCTCTTCTTTCCTTCTTCTTTTCTTTCTTCTTTCTTCTTCTTCTTTCCTTTCCTCTTCTTCTTTTCTTCTCCCCTTTTCCTTCTTCCTTTTCTTTCTTCTTTCTTCTTCTTCTTCACATATATACCCAACATTGGAGAACTAGCACGTTGTAACGTCATTGGTGAGGTCATCTAATGAATTATTCCGACTGCACCACTATAATTAAAATAATATATTTTATATCTTCCTGAACCACTAATAGATAATTTCCCCCTTGATTCCTGAGTGACCCGACAAATTTGATAATAATAGACATGACCTTTATTGACCCTTACTTCCGGTCCAAACTGGTATGTGTTCAAGTTCTTATAAATTGACGTAAATCTGAAAGGGTATTCGAAAAAAAAGTATCAGTTTTATATGTTAGGCGGATCTGCTCTTCAAAATATATTTGTGACGCTCATCGCTCTAACAGCACCTCTAAGGGTATGTTTCAAAAAGCACCATTTTGCGAAACTTGAAAACATTGGACAGAATTTCACCAAATTTGGCAAAATTGACACCCATATTATGAGGAAAGATTTTGTGGAGTATGAATGACGTTATCGACTGGATTTATTATGGCACATTATGGGAAGCTCGGTGGTCTAGTGGTGAATTCCTATCACTGAATATATATGGGATGGTTCTGAGTTCGAGATACGGCATGAACATGAACATGAACGTACTTATTTGATTAATTTGTTTTATTTTCTTCTTTATCCGTTCGTGGATATCATCCGTGTACAATGAAATCAGTTCCACAAAAATGCCTGAAAATTTTACATCAAAAGCTTGACCTTAAAAATCTTTTTACTTTCGACCTTTTTTAAACTTAAAATCAAAACCCAAAACACCTTTACGTTTGTGTAAGTTGAAATAAATACATCAACTGATGGAAAATAAATAGAAGTGAGACTACGTCGCCTTATGTTTATATTAAATCTGCACGTAGGCGACGCCTTGGTAATACACGAACCTCGACAACAGCCATAACCATATTATTAGCAGTGTTACTAAGTAAGTAAAGTACTATTTGTCTGAAATGTTAGCCAATCAAAAGGCAACATTAATTAAAAGAAGATCTCACTTGAAAGTAGAAGCAGGAAATTACAACACGCAGAGAAGCATCATGCCCATCCCTAAAACTAGACAGTATATACAGCTTCTCGGTATAAAAATTGACAAAAGACATAGCCTTAGTATTAGCAGTATAGAATCAGTAGATGCCAATGTGTTTACTTTTGTCTGATTCTTATTTGAAAGCATTATAACTCTCAAACAGAATGACGTCAGACTTGAAACTTGGCACAATATATCGTATGACATGTAGATGCATACACATAAATAAAGTCATATCTTCTTCTTCTTCTTCTTTAAACTTCTTCTTCTTCTTCTTCTTCTTCTTCTTCTTCTTCTTCTTCTTCTTCTTCTTCTTTCTTCTTCTTCTTTCTTCTTCTTCTCTCTCTTCTTCTTCTTCTTCTTCTTTCTTCTTCTTCTTCTTCTTCTTCTTCTTCTCTTTCTTCTTCTTCTTCTTTCTTCTTCTTCTTCTTCTTCTTCTTCACATATAACCTTAACATATGGGTTCCCAGTTAACGTTGTAACGTCACAGAGGTCATCTAACGACCACATGTAATTAATTATAAAATTAAAACAATATATTTTATATCTCCTGACCACAATAGATAATTTCTGATTCCTGAGATCGACTTGGATTTGACAATAGACACGACCCTATTAATTTACTTCCGGTCCAAACTGGTGTTCAAGTTCTTTATAATGATTTAATCTGAAAGTTATTCGAAAAAAGCATTCTTGGGGTTATATGTTAAGTGGGATCTGCGTTTTTCAAAATACATTTGGCGACGTCATCGTTTTAACAGCCAACTCTAGCGGTATGTTTTAAAAAGTAATTCTTGTTGGTCTTGAGAAAAAACATTGGACAGAATTTCTCACCAACGGCAAAAATTGGACACCCATATTATGAGGAAAGATTTTGTGAGCATGAATGACGTCACACATGATTGAACCGAAGCATGTATTCAGTATAGCATTATATGTTATTTTAATTATATAGTTATGAAAACTCAATTCTCCTGAAGTAACTCTTGCCTTTTAACAAATCAGGTGATGACGTCATTACATATGATGCACACTCGAACACCCTGGGAGTTTGTTTCTGCTGTAAAACTCAATACATTTTCAGTTAGAGTGTTCGAGCGACAGCTGAACACCTCTGTTATTACCGGCTTTTCTTCTCCTTCTCAGTGAGACATATCCAGAGAACAAAACATAAAGGCAGAGTTCAACAAACCTTAAAAGCTTAATATTAAGTAAACCCAACATGGAAGTTGTACCCTAAGTTGTGATGTCGCGGTGAGGTCATCAGATATCGAATTACACTAAATCAAAGTTTAATATTTCAAAAAATTTGATTTCATTAACCACAAAAGATATTTTCACAATCTTTGCATCATCTGAAAGATCTTCACTTATGTGATTTTTCGTACACAGACGTGACCCCAATCTGACCTCTCCAGTTCCAGGTAACGTTGTGACGTCATGGTGAGGTCATCTAATGAATTATTACGTAATTAATTATAAATAAAACAATATATTTTATATCTCGCGAACCACAGTAGATAATTTTTTGATTTCTTCATAATCATACAGAACATGGAGGACTCGACATTTGATACAGAGACATGACCCTATTTTGACCATTACCCAGTCCAAAACTGGTGTTCAAGTTTAAAAAGTCTTTATAAATTGTTGGAAGTTGAAGGAAAGGGTATTCCTAAAACAGCATTTTGGGTTCATATGTTAAGTGTGATCTGCTCTTTTCAAAAATATATTTGGTGACGTCATCGTTTCCAAGCAGCGCCCCTCTAGAGGCAGGTCTTAAAAAAAGTCACTTTGTTATCTTGAGAAAACATTGGACAGAATTTTACTAAATTTGGCACAATTGACACCTACATTAAGGAGGAAAATGTTTTTAAATATGAATGACGTCCATGACTGAACCGGAACTTACGGTTGGAAGAATTTAAAATTATGTGGATGACTGAACTGGAAATTACTGTATTCAGTATAGTACACATTAGGTATGTTATTTTAAATTATGTATTGAGGAAACTCATATCTCCTTGTAAGTAACTCTTGTCTTTTAACATGTTTAGGTGATGACGTCATCGGCTAGATGCACCTCAGACATTGAGCTTGCTTTCACAAACTCAATAATTTCTAGTTATTGTTCGTTTTAAAAAAAACTTTTTCTTCTCCTTCTCAGTGAGACATATCCAACAAAAAAAGGATAGTTGCAAAGTTCACAGCACCTTAAAACTTAAGACATACTTCACGTCACATTCCGGTCGAAAACGGAAGTTTAAGTGAACAACTATTCAGAAGTACTATTCTTTATGCACAACCATTTGGGCCCTTGAATTTTCCTCACACGAACGAGGAATTAGGTTTGGAATTGACAAAATTGTTGATTTTGGGTTCTTTTGGTGGCCTCATTTAAAAATTATTTCGTTCCCCACCCAATCCACAGTTTCAGATACCATTAAGTTTTGAGGGCGTGGTTTCATTCACCTCATGGTTGAGTTCTTCTCTAATTGAATATAACACACTACGTTTTCAGTTGCCCTTTATCGTGTCCACAGTTTACAGTAATTTTACCCATCATTGTCCTTTTATTTCGAGCTGTCATTTTCGTACATAGTTTTGGAATCGTAACGCTTGTTCTAAATCTAAGAGTGAATTCCAACAGATTGTTTTTGGCATTCAAGCTTTAATTATTCATCGTGAAATGATGTTTCCGCATCTTTTCGCGTTTAATGCAATAAAATTAACAGTCATCGATGCAGAGGATTTTTAAAAATTTATTTTTATTTTTGCTCGTTTATGTGCATTAATATCATTGTAAGAGGGTTTTCAAGTAACCCCTGACAAAGGTTTTCAGGCACTGGAGTTAATTTAATACCAACATCAGGTAGAATTTGATTTTTGAGACAAGAGATCCAGATCTTCTTTTTAACTTATGTATTTATTTCTTTCTTTTTATTATTTTATCAACAAAATTACATTTAAGTTTGCAAATGGAATAATATGTATAGTTTTGAAGCAGAAGAAACATCAAGGACTTCCTGAATGATTTAATAGCAATGTAGAAAAAAAACATTTAGAACAACAAAATGGTTATTAACTTTTTTCCAAAAATTGTTGGGTATTTATTTTTAATATTGGTTTTGGTTAGCTGGTTCTTCAATTTCTAAATGGTTAGTGCAGGTTTTCTGTTTCGTTATGCAATAACCAAATGATATGTTTCATTATATTGTCTTAGGTCTACAGATATATCTAAGTGTAAAATAAATAAATAAATAAAAGATTAAGGCCTAAACATTTAAGCATTATTGTGGTGTTTGTAAAGTAGGGTTTTTCTTCATTCATACAGTGACTAGTGACTTTTCCAAAAATGTTTAGATCATCACAGATCTTTATCTCAAATTAGAACCCAACTATATTAATGTTATTTTGTCATGATCATGAATAAGAATAATTGTGTCATTATGGACCGTTATCGATAGTTCAGTGTTGATGTTTCCAGGTAATTAATGCTATAGTCCATGTGCTACGGACCAAAACCCTTCCCCCGGTGATTTTCGGAGACTACTTTTTTTGGGCAGCCTGTTGTATGCCATTTACAGCCATCTGCTTTGTCTTAAAAAAATACTGGTGGGTTAAGGATTGGGGTCGGGGTCAAATTTACCCCCCGCCACCCAACGCACATCACATGTATGTAGTTAGGCTCTTTGTGTCTTCTCCATGATGGATTGAGTGTTTGGAAAATAATCTAGGAATAATAAATTGGTATTTAAGGTCCTCCTTACCCCCTCGGCCTCCCTCCCTCTGCCTGGCCCCCCGCACCCCGCCCCTCCCCAAAAATATAAAAAAACAAAAAAATGTAACGCAAATGAGCTATGGTTTGCACATGGCGAAGGGCGAACTACAGAGGGCGGTGGAGTATTTGGTGCTGTGGGCATGCAATGTGCCTGAGGACGTCAGTTGCTGGTTGGATCTTGTCTGAGACAGGAATGCAAGTACTCTCCTCCCGGTACAGGAGGCTACAGTAGTGTACACTACCTCGAATTGAGCGTTGGGCACTGAAAGACAGATGAGGAATATGGGTGGGACCACAGTGTAAGAACAAGGGAGGACCTCCTGGATTAGTTTCTGGTCGTACAGGCCCAAACCCTCGTATCTTGGAGGCTACAAAGCAGGGAGGATTTTCCAAGCCGAAGAACTACCAACCAAGTCCACCTGAGAGCTACATGTGGTTGGAGTGAGGGAACTGTTGTGAGGCTGCACAGAGTGAAATAGCCTGTCAAGTGGTCGGGTTTCGCGAGGGGCTACGGAATGAGGGCTGGGTTAATTAACTGATGACAAACACAGAGTTCTTGACGTAGTGAATTACTAATAAACAGACTATACAATTTCTGCCGCTTTTGTCAAACCCATGGTTTGTCCCCCTCAGGTGAGAAGATCCCCGTGTGCATTTGACGGTACATTTCACTTCCCAGACCCAACATGGGGGTTCCTACCTGTAGTCTTGGATGTCTACTAGAAGGGTGCGCACTCAGACTGGGGTGACCAAACCGGGGAATTTATCAGTCAGGGTATTTGGCAAAATTCCGTCACAAAGGTGTGTCAGGTTTTTTTGGGATAAATGCACCCCTTGACTTAACACTGGGACAACATTAATACTTTTTAAACAAAACTAAAAGGACAACTAAAGTACCATCAACTATGAACAAGGAGATCACTTTTCCCATAGGTGGAAAAAGACCAAATTATAGCATTCATTCCACATTCTGAATGAAAATGAGCTAAGAGTTGAGATCTGGAACAAGAGCTGGAAATCCGAGGCCTGGCACGAGACTATAGACTAGAAGCCAAGGTAGGAAGAGACCAACTTTCGACTGGACGTAGAATCAACAGATGAAGCAACAGACTTACCAGATGGGATTCTGGGTGCCTCGGAGGCCTTGATGTCTCCCTTTGGTACTCCAGCACAGGTACTGAATGGGCCTTGGACCCCTCCTACAGGAATATTAAAAGAACCCGCAACGTGGACGCCGATGGTCGCTTTCAACTGGCAGATTGAGAGGGATACAAAAGCTCAAACCGCGAAGGACTCTCCTGTGCGTGAGGAAATGCTAGAGGATAGTGAAAAGAAACCGAAAGTGCTAAGACTCAGAGGATGTTCCTGGAAGCCTCAGGAAGAGGTCTGGCTGAAACAAACAACAAATTTATGAATAAATATTTGGGTCAGGACGACTGGTTCCTAACACCAATTCAAAGGGAAAAGAGCCCTGGGAAGTACGGTTACCGGTACAATTTTGAATCCTGCAAAATCTAATGCTTGGGACGACGAAGGCAGCAGCATTCTCATGCGAGCCTCAGGGCCAGACACTAGGTGCACTGCCAACAAAGGTGCTTAATGGAGAGGATGGAAAAGAAAACCCCAATTTACAGGGGTCACCTGTTTGACCTGCAATGCTCGCTTTGGACGCAGACAGAAGGCGGAGAACTGTAATGGTCAGATCAGGCAGAATCAATGAACTGACAACATTAGCATACCCCGAAGTTTGTGCGAGGGTCACTTTTTCAGATGCGATTGTTAGCCAGGTCAGTGATCCGTGATATAGTGAGCCAGTGTAACTGGAAAACTATCAGTGTTGGCTTAAACAATTTCGAAGGATAGAGGCTCATAGGACGGGTAACAAACGTGAAAATGCAGAATGCAGGATGTGGATGAACGGATCCAATGACACTGTCCCCAAGACGCTAGTAGAAGTAGGTTTTTATTATAATTTGTACAAGTTCTACAAGAGCTAGCTATTCCTTTTTGCAAGTAGTTTATTGAGGTGGTTTAAGCATTTCAGACGGGTGAGAACATTTTGCCAGTATATTTATAGGGTGCTTTTAAAAATAAAAGTCTCCCTATATGGCACGGTCAGATACTAGGCAGCCATTTTGAGCGCCCTCAGTACCCTCACCTGTTACCCAACAGGCAATTTGACGAACCTTACAACTGGTACCTCTATGAACCAAAGTTTACAAATAAAATTGGTCTTAGAAAAATCTGGGTAACAAATAAAAATCCATCTATGTGCGGCTGTTCGATTACTGGAATTTTCGGCTTGACTATACACAGCCTCAATCACACAACGACAACTTTCAGACAATAGCTCTATGGTCAAGGTTTACAAAAATATATGTCTTGAAAAATCTCCAGGGGGAGGGGGTGTGCTGGTAGCCCACGGACTACACGGTGTTCCGGTTCAATCAAATTATCATCGATGAATTTGTCAATCGCGGTATTTTTTCAAAGCTGTATCATCTGTTATTATAGCAATATCAATTTCATATTCAAAGGCCTAAATTTTGCGCAGAATGTGTTGAATTTCCTGTTAAGACCGGTAAAGTAAGGGTCATATCAATTGTTGAAGGTCATATATACAATGAAAACACCATGATTTATGAAAAATAACGTTAGTACCTGCCCTTTTGGTTCAATATAAGATTGGAAATTATTCCCCTTTTAAACACACGCTTTGGGGGGATGCTCTGTGAGCTTTTGGAAAAATCATAAAAATTTTTTTAAAGATAAGATGTCTAATCACTTTATTCATGAAGTCATGTTCCATTCCCTATGGTTTGAGAACATTATTTAAACCCAACCTGCTTTTGGCCACAGAGCGCGGGTGGTGACGAAGATGACGTCATCACTCACATTTATGAAAAGGTTACACGCCAAAATACCATATAATGTTGGCTGCAGATCCTATAAATGTGCTTAAAATTAAAGACGGTCAGAATTGAGGGTTTGTCCTCTGTGCACGACAAGTATGTTACATAATTCCAAGATCGAGTAAGATGATTCGAATTGTGTAAAATATCTTTTGTGGTTCATGAGATATGATTTTTGATATCTGATGACCATGACGTTTCACAACTTCTCGAAACTATGACCTTAACTTTATTGACGGTACATAATATGCTCTAAGTATGAGTCAAGTTGGAAGGCTCATGACCTTTGGAACTAAATGTATGTGTTTTGTTCTGATGGGGTCTTATCCAAGGGGAAGGAGAAAAAGTAAAACCGGGGAACAATTTCAAGAGGTGTTTGGGCACTATCGAAACACCTAAAAAGCCGAACAATATCAAGAGGTGTTTGGGCCACTGGGCCCAAACACCTAAAAACCGAACAATAAACAGAATGTTCTTTAGCTCAGACGCTAAATACAGTACAAGATAGTTTGTATATATGAAGAACAAAGAATGCGTATAGATCAGTATTCGACAAAGAATAGGCTATTATGAAGGTAGAAAGCCCGCAGAAATAATTTTAAATAGCTCGCTGGGGGCACTAGACTAGATAGATGAGCGAATTGAATGGGAACATAAATTACGTATTTGGAATTGTTTAACGGTTATAAAAAATAAACAGGGTCCTTCTAGACCTTGCAGGTCTTCTTTTTAATGGAACCGATCACACTACACTACACACACACACACCCTCACCGCACAAATTGATTTGTAGGTATTCCTTTATTCGTTCTATTATCCCTTTCCATATAATTCTTCCTGGGTGGGTACAAGATTTTCTACTAGAATTGTGTGAGGTCGAATTGTTCTATTATGTTTGGAAAATGCAATAATAATTGTACGTTCACAGACACACACCCACACACGTGTGTAAACACCGGCCATTCAGGGGACTACTGTCAAATTCTATATCTTGCAAAAATAAAACGGGACGGATTGTTCTCCAAATTTAACTTAGCAGAGCAACCGGGACCGTGTCCCTTTGTTATAACGATCCCCGGTTTGAATGCGCTCACACACGCACACACACGCACACGAACGTTCTGAGGGAACCTTTCCCTAAATTGTTCCTCTATTGGTTTGGGGAAACTCTTTGAAAAGCAATCTCCATTGGTTTTGTAAAAACCCGCCGTTTCCGAAAAAGGAAACCCCCAACGAAGAACAAGAACCGCCGGGCCCTTTTGGTGCCGCCCCCATTTGTGCCCGCCATTTGTTTGAAAAAAGGGGTTGTTGGTCCTCGCCCACTGAGACCAGAGCGTAAATACTGTCAATTTCTAAAATTTTTGGGTTTTTTGTCAGGCCTAACTTTTCCCAAATATTTAGCCCCGCTTAAAATTTGGGTTTGAGACCCAAAGATGGGTCTCATAGCCAAATGATGTTTTTTTGGTTTAACCGGTGCTAAATTTCATGTTTTTATGCCACCACAAAAACTGCACACCTTGTTTTTCTTTTAAAATTAAAGGGACCCACAAAAATTAGCTTGGTGAAACACTGGGCAGGGCTAAATTTCCAATCAAAATTCATTTTCTTTTAATAATTTATGCCTTAACTGGTTTTAACTATATTTAAAGGGGTTTAACGTTCAAATTTTAAGACTCGCACTTCCTTGACTCTGATGGGACGTCTACAAGTAGTCGTAACCCAATCCAAGTTTTACGCTTGTTGTTCTTGGCCGGCCCCTGGTGTTTCAGTTTTATTGAAATTTCATTGTTTTGTACGATAGCGGATCTATTTTCTGGTTGGGTGTTTCCATATTTTTGGGGAAACGCACCGCCAACGGTAACAGGAGCGGGAGAATTATTTTCAAAAACCGAAGAATGGGGCCCAGTTTTTTCAATCCAAATTACGGAAAACCACGAGCGTAATGACATCATATTAACAATAAAATACTATCTTAATATATAACATAAGGTTAAAAACTCTTATTTTAGAACTTTCCGTTCAAGTGAGGATATTTATCGCCCATTATTTATGACTTTCCACCATGCGAACCTTTAAAGGGACAATATCATCATAATTAGACCAGACTTACCACTGGGCATGGGAATTTCTTGTGCTGCCGCTGGTATTATTTTCAGTCACTGAGTCCACCTAAATGAAGGACACCGATTCAATGCCCTGTCAAAAGTCTGCTCTGATTGTGACGATATTGCTCCTTTAAATCGTATCGATTTTTTTATTCACATGAAGTAATACACAACATAATGGCGTTTATCAATGGTATATTTCCTCATCTAAAGTAACTTTCAGTCTGTTGCAAACTAACATTGTCAACAATTGAATCAACTTACGAAATGCAGTTCATTGCTACAGAGTCTGGAAAATTACTTTCAATAAGAAACTTAACTAACGAACTTCCTTCAAATGATTAAAATTACACTTAAAACTGGGGGAGTTACTAATCGTATTTATAATGGGGCTATTAGCCCAATATAAACACCACCCAAGAATGAATTTACACCACTGGTGTAGTTTTAACACCTCAGTTGTGAAGTGGGTAATTGTAGTTTCACATTAAAGTCGGGTTGTAATGAAAACCTAAAAATAAATATGACATCGGAAACGATTGTTGTGTCATTAACATTTTATTTACCGTACCATTTTGGGCACTCATAATTTGACAGCTTGTTTTGGAACACGTATATTTTAAGTGCAAAATAAAATAAGTGGGGTGTCAACTCGCCCAATACAAACACCATGGAAAAATAAAGTTGACACCACTGGTGTTATTTTGACAGCACAATTTTTGCAGGGTGAGACACATATCAACACTGTAGGAAAGATCACTGTGTATTAAAGATATACAAGGAACATTTAGTATGTCTTTATATAAAGTGCATCCATACTGTAAACGTTTCAGCTCATTTTATGGTGTCGTTAAACAAGAAAATAATAAAAATGGTTTGAGATTTTTCGTATTCATTCCAACGTGGAATTCACGTCTCTGGAAGACAATAATTCATTTGCGAAATAATTTGATTAATTATACTTAAATGATATGCAGCTCAGACAAAAACATTTCAAGTTATATTTAATACCATCATAAACTTTTTAACATTTTGTGATCATTATGCTTTTACGAGAATACCAATAGTGTAAAGTGGCTTAAAGTGGTCAATTATTTAGTTTTGATTAAGGGAATAAAAGTTTGTTGCGCGGTCTTTATTTTTGGCTCAGACCTTATCGCCCGTGACCACGCCCAAAACCGGTCATTAACCTGAGGTAAAGACCAAGCAACATTGCAACATGCTCAAAATAGCACTTTACAAGTAACAGGTGAGATGATCATTTAATCTCATTTCATCGATCGTGTATTACATAATTTCCGAGCAAGAACAGTAAAAAAGAACATTGACTTCAAAACACAGGCACTTTCAAGAAGTCTTAAGTAGTGTAAATAAAATAAAATAAATTATTGTAACACAGTTCTCCAAACTGAACTTTGAGGATGTTGCAATACTTATGGCCAGTGAGTGTAGGTGTTTCCAACAGACAAGCCCTCTATTGATCTATTCTGTTCTGTGGCAGGAAAAAATATGTGTTTCTTTGTACAATAATGACATTTTGTACATAGACATCCATTTCCCATCCAAAATAGGTGAAATCAACTGTAAATTTATAGCATATGGGATATCATGGCCTTGTTATATTATCATAAACATAAAGGGATTGTTTTTTGAAGACTTTTTATCATAATGGGAATCCAATGGTGCATTCCATTGGAAACAAAACATTACATCTTTTGACTGCCACAGTTCGACTGAGGGCGCTATTTCTGTAAACAAGTGATGTCATCCGTATGTCAATTAAAACATGATTTGAGCACTGCTTAAAACAGATACAAGACAATGTCAATGGCAAAAGGGATTGTCACACGGTATTATCACACGGGAGTTTTAACTCCCTGGAGTCCCCGTCTAATGGTGTGTTGAACCCAGGAAGGGCGAAAACCCCGCTAAAAACCAATTTTTTTCTTGGGGAAAAAAAGTCGAGGAAATTCCCTTCCGGCTCCAATATGACCTGGCAACCGAGTTTCATGAACTCTGGGATCAGCACACAGTAGCGATATGACGGGTGTCACGACGAACGAAAACCCAGCAGAATCTTTCGTTAAGTACCATACATTTGGTATTATTACGTATATAACTATGATGTGTCCATGTACATTTTACACTGAAACCTTACGGAAGAGGTTCTTAAAATATTACTTAATGGATCATCAAATGGAGGGTGGGGATGGGCCTTGCTTTAAAGTTGACGCACGACAAGATGAAAGTGTTGCGTTTACTTCATAGTTTAGATGTTATCCATCATGATGTGTTGGTGATGGTGTCAGTCAAGGCACTGAACAGAGGAGTAATTACTGTCGTATCAACCGTCTTGTTGCCTATCGTAACGGGCCTATTATGCGGCACCAGGAGTATGATCACCTAGATGTATAAGTCTTATGTAAGTAAAGTAAAGTCTGTCCCGAGCCATATTGGCTCATCAGGCCGGTGTTTATCTCCGGTTTCGTTGGCATGAAACGACTGAGAATATTTCCATTCCCCCTGGATAGGATGCCAGGTTACTTCCCTAGCTATTGTCAGGTACCCATTTATACTCCTGGGTGAAGAGAAGCAATTACGGTAGTGCCTTGCTCAAGGACACAAGCACCACGGTCGCGGCTGGGATTCGAACCCACATTCTGACGACTCAGCCACCAGAACACAAGTCCAATGCACTAGACCGCACGGCCATGGCACCCCATATAAGTCTTATGTACGGCAAGGTATCTCGCGAACTTTTGGCGACATCACACGGAGGTTCCACTAGAATGTAGGCTGATGTGAGAATCCATGGCTGAGGTGGTGCCTAGAATAATGAAGATCACAGAACAAAAGATCTGTCATAGGGTGGGGAATTTAATTAATGGGAAATATTGGTCATTCAGTGATGGAAATCATGGCATATGTCACCCTGTAGAGCTATTTTACCAGATTATCAAATTGACGATTTGTTATCTAGAAGGTCATTCGGTGTAAAATATCAATCATCCTTCGGTAGTGCTTTTTCTTAGAGAAAAAAAGAATTGCCTTTCGAAAAGTAAAACATACAAAAATAACAGACATGTTATTACACTGCAAAAACTGTGGTGTTGTTAAAAACTACACCATTGTGTTTATATTAGGCAACTCGCACAATATAAACACCGTGGAAGAATAAAGTTGACACCACTGGTGTTATTTTAACACCACAGTTTTTGCAGTGTATTTTAGGAGTTGTGAGCACTCGAATTGGGTCAACTCGTATCCAAGTCAACTCGTACCCAAAACATCTTACCCAGGTCAACTCGTACCCAAAACTGGTCAATTTGCAGATGCGACTGGTAAAGGAGTCCAAGCTAAGCCGGTACCAGAGGAAACACTACAAGACCATGCAGGGGAAAATATTCAAGTTATGGCACAAGTACCTGTCTGGGAGCCTACTGTCTGCATGTAAACACCTCAAGTTCATTACCACGTTGCGAAAATACCAAAAATATAGTCAATATAACGACAAAAGTACTTACCCAAAATTATATCTTTCCTTTACTTTTTTTTAAAAGAATTATTTCAGCGATAAAACAAAAATATAGCCTAAATAACGCAAAAAATTACATGTTTCCTTTATTTCCTTCACATGTTAGCTAAACGAACGTTACCAATGCTTAACCTTCCCATTTCGATAATATTGGCAAAACTGCTTCTATGAGTATACTTACTCTCTTTGAATCAAAATATACATTGAAGGGAATTAGGTACAACATTGGTAATGTTGGTATAACTGCTTCTATGAGTATACTTACTCTCTTTGAATCAAAATATACATTGAAGGGAATTAGGTACAACATTGGTAATGTTGGCCAAACTGCTTCTACGAGTATGCTTACTCTCTTTTAATCAATATATACACTTAAGTGAAGGTACAGCATTGGTCATGTTGACAAAACTGTTTCTAAGAGTACGCTTACTCTTTTGGAATCTCGATTAAATCAAACCAACCATCCTTTGAAATTTGCACCTATGTCGTGTTGTCGTGTCGTTCAATACAGATGTATATTTGACAATTTTTTAATTTAAGTTTTTTCTCATAATGAACAATCCTTTAGCTTAACTTTAAACAAACCTCATTAAATTCTTGTTCATCTAGAAAGGTGGATACTTCCTCGCCGTCCTTCGGGTTTTGGTCTGGGTCCATTTTGAGTTGATGAACTCAGTCAGCAGGAGCACAGCTGCAGGTCACAGAACTCTCAGATTTGCTAGGCTTAGGGATAGTGTCAGAAATAACAAATTAGTGTCCGAACAGGGGCCGATCCAGGTTCTCGAATACAAGGGGGGTGGGTTGACACACGGGAAAAAGGGGTGCATACTGCCAAAAACGGGATACTCCCCAAAACGTATGGTATTTACATGCACTGCTAAGAAAGGGATTCACGTGCCCCCTCTGCATGCCCCCTTGATCAACCAGTGTGTAAGACAGATATTAACGCTGATATTGTCTTCATGACAGTGGAGACACTGTTTATGGAATCAGCCTTTAGCAAATTGGTATATAAGGAAAATAGTCTTAGGCCTACTATAAATCTATGACCAATTTCATGGCGCTGCTTAACTCTGAATGCTGCGCTTACAATCGTCATTTTCTGCTTTATATGGTTAGCGCTAGATTAGTAAGCAGCATTCCTTGCTAACCAATGAAATACGCTTTAAGTTAAGCACAAAATCTTCAGCTTAAGTGAGTGCCAGTAAGCAGAGCCATGACATTGGGACTTGGTCACTGACTTACTGAGATACGCCATCATTCGTTGCTATCTGTGATACGCCATCATTCGTTGCTATAGGCACATGAACTCCTCATCGGCCGATTGGAATCATCCATTCGTCACATTATACAAAGGTGGACGTGATTGCCAGCCTAGCCCCGCCCACCGTCTCATCATCTGACCTTCCGCTTGTAAAACAAACTCTTGCCAACAAATAAATCTGACAGTAAGTTGTAAACACGGTTGTGCTGTACCAATACCATTAATCTTACCCTGGAATGCAGTGGAACATCTTGCCGTCGGCTGCACAGTCAGTTGATGTCCTTTCCGCTCTCCAACCTGTATTATCAAAACTGCTGCAAAGAAACTTGTTGGAGAAAAAATACAGAAAGAATGGGGGCATAGAGATAGAAGAAGTGAGACACAGACCTTGTCCCTAATATTCCTATTTTCTACTTACCTAGCGGCCCACTTATCTCTACGGTCGCCTCAGCCGTGTGATTATTAATCGAGCAAAGGTAGTTTCCTTTATATTGCGTTGAATATGAGCTGATATCGAGATACAAGTAGAATGCGTTGCCCGTGCGGTCTTCGTGGATAGCGTACATGGCGTCACTGGCTAGTGACACCTGATCGTTACCAGTGACTTTCAGCCAATCAGCGTGGTAGACACGATCGACGTCATCAGCCTGGCAGGTGAGGCGAACAGATTGGCCTTGGACTGCTTTGGTGGCACTTGCATCTATGGGTCCAAGGTAGGCTACAAAGGATTATTAAACACAAATTAAATTGAATTAATATCGATGAGCTTACGTATTAATGAGTTGCATTAAGTATCTGTACTACCTTGGTACTTACTATGCCACATCATCAAAGTTGTATGTAAAGACTTAATTGATAGTATCAAACATGCCTTGAAATCTGTCTGTAAACATCAACATTCCATAATTAATTCTACATTGACCTGAGTGAGAAATGTAAATGAACTGTTTCATTTGTGAAATTTAAGCTTCAGTTGAACTCATTATATCACAGTGGGTCTTCACCAAGTGTGAAGGCAACAAAGTTACCTTCTAATAATACACTCACTGGCCAAAAGTATTGCAACATCCTCAAAATAGCACTTTACAAGTAACAGGTGAGATGATCATTTAATCCGATTTCATCGATCGTGTATTACATAATTTCCGAGCAAGAACAGTAAAAAAGAACATTGACTTCAAAACACAGGCACTTTCAAGAAGTCTTAAGTAGTGTAAATAAAATAAAATAAATTATTGTAACACAGTTCTCCAAACTGAACTTTGGGGATGTTGCAATACTTATGCCCAGTGAGTGTATATTGAACGAAGGCTTTAGTAAAGCACATAGAAAGAACACAGCAGAATTTCACAAGTTACCGTATTGAGTCTCCACCGTTAAGTTGACGGATTCTCCAGTAATGTCAATCATCGCGGAGCACACGTAAAGCCCGTCGTCTTGGGTGTAACTGTATTGATGCACCGTCAATACAGAGAGCTTGGTAAGATTACCAGTTACAGTACGGAGTGTGTTGAGAACCTAATGCAAACACAATTAACAGAAGTTGTACCTTACGGCTGCCAGTCAGAATTGACCGGAAGGGAGGTCCACATGTGCTCTAAGAATTTTTGAGTCAGAGTGACCCAGAGTCTTAAAATAATTTCCATTATGAATTTCTGTGATCTTAAGGCAGAACTTTTGGAATGAATACAACAAATCTGAATGCATTTTCACTATTTCATCGTTAACACCAGAATGAAATAAGCTGAAAGTTATCAAGCAAAATAATTATTATTTTATTATTATTTATTAATAATTATTATTTTTTACTATGAAACGATGTCCAATTGCAGCCAAAATTGCTGGATCGATTGTAATTCTGCCGTGCTGTGCTTTAAACGAATTTTTTCATATAGGGATATGAACGTTTGTCCGATTTGTGAGGCTTCTTTT
>CM055819.1:29026141-29050091 GCA_029582265.1 Zoroaster sp. YZ-2022 | reverse complement strand
TTTTTCCCCGGTGACATCCGTTTCCCAAAATGTCCAGCTGTTCTGTAGACGATAGTGCCCATAAGCTTCAATCTAGCAAGATATTCTTTCTCGTCCTCCGAGAGCGTACATGGGTCAACATCGAGCCGGCTCGCATTGCTGCATGTGATTGCCGTCTAAGAGTGAGACAGTATGCAAACATGTTTATTCCCCAAACTCTCATGGTAATCTCGAAAAATATAACGTTTGTCTAGGACCAAGCTAGATCGGGGTATTGTTCTCGAAAAATGACCCCGAAATGTTTAAACAATTTATGAGATATACTGACCAGTAGGAGGTAAATAGGAGTCCTGGACCACTACCATATATGGATTGATGACGTCACACACACACATATATAGGGGTCAAGGTCTTTGACCTTAAGGTCAAATATCATAGGGTCAACGGTCACTTAGAGGTCAAGGTCATAGAGGTCAAGGCTGTTTGTATGACCCAGTCATGGGGAGTTTTTCTAATTTTTTTGGTTTTTATAATTTTATTAGCCAATTTAAAAAAAAATGTTGAAAAGGAAATAAAAAGTGAAAAAACGATTAAAAATATGCTTGTTAGTATACTACTAGAGACAGTGACTACAAGATGTTGTCGAAGCGAGCATTCCGTGTGAATGGTTTTTAGTAGGTGAAAACAAACCAAGTGTTGTATACCTAGTGTGGGTGGTGACGTATTTTGCATTGCAACATCAGTGGCGTGTTCGACATAGGAAGAAATATACCAGTTCTATGTCTCAAGATGTAATAGTACAAAATCAAAAGCAAATTTATGCTTTTGAAATGCGGTAATGTATGTGAAATAAATTTTTTTAAAACATGTTGAAGGAAGAGCTAGAAGAAATTTTAATCTCCGTGATGAAAAGAGTTGATAAATAAAACAACTCGTTTATAGTAAAAAAATTTAACATTTTTATTATATGGTAGAGGTCTTTCTTGACTAGGTGTAACTACTCTCATATGAGTTATTTGCCGAAGCAGAGTTTTCATAAGATTTTTCTATAAAAGTAAAGTTTACTTTAAATTCTCTATTTTTTCTAGAAGTCTTTTTCTTTATCGATGATGGCTTTGACATCTTTTCATCGTCAACATTTTTCGGTGTAAATTTAGTTCTGATATTTCTCTTTAATTTGCGAGTGTTGTTTCGTTCCTCGTTGATTAAAAGGAAGAAGTTGCTTCTTGACTTATAAGACCAATCTTCGATCGCTTTCGAAACCAATGACTGTCGATGGTGTTGAGTTTACTATTTCGGCTAAAACTCTAATCTCGTTGTGTGTTTTTAAGGTTTTTATTTAGAGAGTTTATATTTCGCGTATTTGATGGCGAAACGCCGCCTGCCTGTAGCCCTAAAAGCAGGTCGCTACTAAAACGAATCCGATTGGCGCTGCTATAACAACGCTGGCAATACTTGCACATTCCAGTCGCTCCTGCTGATACAGCGCCTAATTCTGCCATCGTTTCTACAATAGAACAAGTTTTGATGATTTTATTAGTAGTTAAGCGGGCTGATATACCGATGACCTTTGACCTCTAAATTTGCATAAATTTGCATAAATGAATAATAGGTCAAAAGCGTGTGGAAGATAGGAAAATTTATACCGCCGGATGACCTTAGGGGGCGGGAACGATTGAACGATTGAATACTAATGAGAAAGATAATGAGGCGCTTAAGCGTGTGGAGATACGGAAATTTATACCGACGGATGATCTTTTTAAAAATATGTAAATGAGAAAAATAATGAGCAAAGGATAATGAGGCGAATAAAGCGTGGGGAGATAGGAAAAATTATACCGACGGATGACCTCATTTGCATAAGTAGATAGGATAATAACGAGAAGAGATAATGAGGCGAAAAAGCATGGTGGAGATAGGAAAAATTTATACCGACGGATGACCTCATTTGCATAAGTAGATAGGATAATAACGAGAAGAGATAATGAGGCGACAAAGCGTGGTGGAGATAGGACAAATTTATACTGACGGATGACCTTAAGGTCACAGAGGGGGATCACTCTCGAGAGAGGGCTACTGTAACGTATGACGTAATACAATGAGGGTTTACTACGTCAAGATGGCGCTTGGATGCGTTTAATTTATGGATGTATCGAAGAAACAAAGGAACAACGTACGGTGCCTATTGGAACACTCGCGAGCGCAGTTCTTTGTTCGGTGAGCTAATGAGCGGTACTTTCCCGCGCTTATTTGAGTGACCCTTAGTCTTTGTTCTTCTTTCGCAACCCGTATATCCCACCCTCAATGTTTATACATCCCAAACCATAAACGGCACCAGAGTATACTGGCGTAAACAACAGTGTAAACCAAACCTTCGTGTTGTGAAACGTCCGTCCCGTACTTTCTGCCGTTGTTCAGCGACTGGATCCTCGTCCGTTCGACTGTCGCAGGATTATGCGAACAAGACTCAAATAGTAATAATTTTCAGCATTGTCAAACGAATGTTATTTGACGATTAAGTAGATGATTTGTTTTTAAACATGACAAGGTGATCACTTGTATACAATTCGGCATCCTGATGAACTCGTCGTGTGCGAGCAGTGACTCAGTTAGCGTGGAGTGTGAATGCTACCCTTTGAAATCTTTAAGAAAGATATATTTGCATGTGAGAGGGTTACATCGAGTCTGTAAGAGTATAAACAAACTTTAGCCCCATCGATCGATGACCCTCTCTTTCGGCTCCGATATGCGCCTGTGTGTGGTTGGCAAAGTAACCACACCATTGTTAATGATCTACCTGCATATATATTTATTTTTTTATTTTTTTATTTGGACTCGGCCAAAAGGCGGTGCGTCCGACACACATACACATAAATAATACAAAACACATTTAAAAGCAAATTAACAAGATACAAAAATGTGTGATGATACACTCTCAGTTTTGACGTCGTAGGTGTTGTCCAGAACAAGGGATGCACGCGCGACACCAAATCTGAGGGTGTACCATCAATCATATAGCTATCAATGACCATTGGAACCCAAGTTGATTTAAAATGAGTTCTAGAAAATATAGTAAAAATCTAAAACATATATAAACAAAATTACAGCAACGAAGTATGCAAGAAGAGATTATTTACATTGTACTCCGAATAATATCGGATCTCAATTTCCACGCACGCTTAACATATGATTTACAGAAAGTATCAAATAATGAATGAATTATATCGGCATTTTCTATATTACAGAATATACTTGAGGTGCTCCCAAGTGTGAGATGATATTTAACATCTAAGCTGCTGGATATAAAAAGCTCCCATATATCATAATATTCATTTGACATCAGATAGTTTTCTAACTTTGTATATTCTTCGGATCTAATATTATTAAGAGCATGACATGTAAACAAGAAGTGTCTAACATCTTCAATACCTGAGTTACATAGGTTGCACGTACCGTCATTATCTGCCGTCCAATTTCTAATTCTGCGATTGAGTGGAAGAGTGTTGGAGCGGAGTTTAAATTTGAGACTGACGCCATGGAAGTCAGTTTTATCCAAAAGATAACTTTCTAAACATGGGCGATCTTTGATGGTTACATAAAAAATTTAAAAAATGCGTTTTTATATAAAAAATGCGTTTTAATGATGCGAAGCAGCGATAAAGGCTTTATGTTTATGCGTGATGTTGTTTTATGTATCAAATTTGGCCATTGCGTCACGGACCCCCTTTGCCGTTGACGAATCGATCGGTGGTCAGTCCTCTTTGAGTAAAGGATTTATTCGTATAGTACTACCGGTACACGTTCACAGTTGGTTTTCGGGCTTAGAGTCGATTTTCCAATGCTGAATGAAACATCCCATGAACTTAATGTAAAGTTCATGTTACTTTGAATGCTTCAACGTTTCAACAAATACAGTATTTTCTATGATAAAACTGACTGCGTCTTCATCCATATTTTAGAGACGAGCTTGTCTTTGTCGAATTAATTTCAACTCTGTTTTTACGCTAACATCAGATACATCGCCGCCGAGTTAGAATTTTGGTTGATACTTCATTTACTCAGTTTAATTATAAACAGTGCTGCTTTACACTGTAGATGGGATCATCCCACAATAACATCAAAACACATGATTAAGAGTAATAATTGTTCAAGTATTCTTCAATTTTACAGTTGTATTATAACGTTGTTTTTATTTTTTCTATTTCTATTTAGCATTTTATTTTGAAATTTGTATTATTCTATGTTTTATTTTATTATATTTTTAGGTCGTGCATACTAAAGTTTGGTAATTCATTTTAGGATTAGTTGGGGTGATATTAAAATAAGGTTCGTTAATTTAAATTCTTATATATTTATGGAATCAACAAAAGTAAGTAAATTGAACACAACAAAAACACTACCCGTTAAACGAAACAAACAAAACAAATACATAAAAAGTCAGATATTGCAACATAAACCAAACTTAAGTAAATAAACAATAAATTTGTTTCAAGTAATAAAACCCCCCCAAAAATATCGAAACACATACATAAAATTTACCCAAAATATATATTAATGTTAAACGAGAAACTAGAAAAAAAACAGAAAAAATACTACCCCCTCATGAACACAAGCCTAAACAAAAATTAATTTACGAATGAAAATGTGTGCATCTTTCCATTTTAAAAGCAATTTTGTTTAAGCATTTAGATTTTTTCTTCTTTAAATATTCAATTTTTGTTTCTTTGGATGGTCTTTGCGCGAATATAATCACATCACGTGCAACGTTTTCTATATTTTTCCGTCAGATCAATTGTTTTATTAAGTGGGTTTTGTTCGTTGCCTTTATGTTAAACCATGAAGTAGTACAACTTTATTACCACTCGTCCATAGTTTTCTATTGATTTGTCGGATCAAGACTTTTACTTTTCCTTTGTCCTTTTGATTCGCCCATAGAATTGTCGGATTAAGATCCCATTACCTCTTTCATGCAACATCTAAGAATAACCCATGCGACCCGTTGGATCCAGTCATCTTTTGTTCTCCCAAAAGATTAAGATGTGCGTTCCCATCCCTTCATTTGTTAGATCTCCAACTCAGTCTGGCCACTAAATATTTTCCATATATACTTCTTGGCTATCAAGGTCTTAGATTTCTGCCTGTCATTTTGTTTTTCTATTCTAACGTTTTCGTTTATACACCATTGCTGTAAACATGTTATTGTTTATTAGGATGGATGAAGTCTCCCTTTTAATAATTAATTTTCATCAATCAACAAATTAAAGTAAGTAAGACTAATTGCGGTGACACCATGTGGAATCTCAATTGAGTAGTAATTAGTTCTGAAAAGAACTGGGGGTACAACTCGACGTTTCGATCAGTATGCTCTGATCGTCCTCAGGAGAATGCCGGACTCTGGAAAATGCTGCTGCTTAAGTAGACTGCTGGAGGATATAAAAAGTATACTTTCCTTGTACAAAAATCGTTGCGATTGATGCGAAGTGTTCAAGACGGATACGGATGTACATACTTGCAAACATACGTCACGTGTTGCATTTGCCCCTTTTCACAGAAAATAATGCCTGTGTATATAGCATCGAATAAAACAAAGTATCAAAGTATCAACAAATTGTTTGATTAACGTATCATGCAGTCTGTGTCGATTGTGTTACTTAATGTGCTCCGTATTTTGCACAAAGTTATTTTGAACAGAATTGGGTTTAGTTATTAGCCTATAGTAACATAAATATACGTTTCGAAGTCTGGATCAGCGCTCTTCACCGGTGTGTTGGTTCTCCAAGACATCATTTCTTGTTATAAAGGAGTGCGTTCGTCAGTAAAGTAATCGCAAGACTAGATCTTTCAGGAGATTCTCGTAATTTCCAAAAAATGCTAAACATTACATAAGTTTGACTGTGGAAAACTAAAAGTTTACCGCATAACGGGTAAACGAGTCAGCATTTGGTACCTAATCCATAGGACTGAATTACTAAAAATGTCTTAATGTTTTAGGACAGGGAGGGATCCTGCTTTATCATGAATATTTCCCGTTTAATAAGGGGGGCTGTGGCAAATGTCTTGTTGGATAACAACGTTTCTATAAATAAATTAACAGGGGCATGGAATATAATTAGATGGTACCTAAGTTCACTGATCAGTAATCGATTGATAGTAGTATTGTTATGTAAATCCAAACTTCCATTATGTGTCCCAAATTTCTTTTTACTCAAACAAAGGGAATGGCGGAACACGTAGAGCAATGAAGGGGTGCCTGTATAATCACATCGGTCAATGAACGGGTCGGTATTTTACCTGCACACAGAATCATAAACAAGCTAGTGACGTCATAAGTCAACAACATGGCTGAGTGACCAGCCACTCGTTGGACGTGTCTGCACAGGTTTTTCAGATAAGACGAAATGTATCTATTAATAAAAAAATTACATCATTCATCGTTGCAAATCAATAATCACGTCATTATTATTAACCAATCACAGACCAACAACCGTTTTTCTTTATATATTATATGGACCAATGATCTATTTTTATTTGAAAGACTTAGAGTTGATGGAATGCATTAATCTATAATGGAATAATAAATACTAAAATAAAAAGAGAATTTCTTGAGCAACATTTGTTGATATGATGATGATGATTCAAAGTATTAGCGTCTGTTGAGAAGAAGTGTTTGGGTGGATACGGTTGTCTCAATGCTACATATTTGCTTCTTAAATATATGGTCTGGATAATTTTGAAATCGAACATCCTGATTCAACGCAAAATCCCTAATACACTGTAATAAAATACGAGGAAACTTTTCTTGTTTTCATGACCTCAGCTCTTGGCTGCTTTATTCAACTTCTCAATGTTGGAACATTTAGCAAAAGTTACAATGTACATGTATTACTCTTTCAGTTCGGTTAGTTTAATGAAATTAAAAGGTAATGTTGAAAAAATATTGACAATTTATTTACAATTAATTATGTCTGTATTTTCTTTTGACAGAAACTGTATGTTTTACCTAAACAAATAATAATAATACAAAATAATAAATAAAAACAACTGGTTAGGCCTTGCAAAGTTACTGAAATTACGCACATATGTGAAATACAAGTACACTTGTTTTCATTTGCCAGATCAGCACTTAATGATAATTGTTCCAAAAAGGAAAAAATAATAACTAGTATGAAATAAATAAAGTTGCATCGCCCGATTTTCGCAAAACACGAATAGATTGATACATTTAGAATCTATTTCTCTTAACGTATTCGATGCTGTTTCAAAACGAAACACATACAACTTTCGCGTATGCCACGCGCGCACCATGAACAAAATACATGCAACATGCAAAATTGTATCTACATTGCTACCTGTGATAATGTCCCGACAATAACTCGTCTGCATCTATACTGCCGGTACTAATTGTTGATGGATGTTATTTTGTTTTCAATATCTCAAATGAAAGTATTTAAATTTCCCGACTAAAGAAAATTTAGCCTTTTTAAATGTTTAATTCAATTATTACCGTAAAAAAAATTGGGATGCATTTTTAAATATTTTTTTATTTTTTTAAATATTTATAAACAAATGCAATGGAAAAATTAGTCCAGTGTTAAACAAAGACGATTAAATTAACGTAATATTTAATACATTTTCATCAAAATAAGTGGTAATAATAATAATAATAAGGCTCTTTGCGATCGAGTGTTTCTTTAAGTCACGATGGTGTTCAATAACCGGAGGGAACAGTGTCAACGTTTTCAATTTGTACCCTTATGTTTTCCTGTCTCATAAGCCAGTTTCCCTGCATAATTCGGTTACACAAGAGTGACCTAAGTTCTTAGTTAAAGCTGTAACATATAGTTTCAAATAATATTATTAATTGTATTGTATTATATTTTGTCCCGAATCTGAAACAAACCCCTTTATCCGTTCAATAATAATAATAATAATCGCACTTGAAGGAGTGTTACTCTTTCATTTTTATTTACAAAGAAAATATATATTTGGCAGCGCAATTAATGTTAGCTTCATCTGAAGAGTTCATAAGGAAATTCTGTCTTTCTTTGCCATATAAAATTCAAATTGATAATATCAATAAACATACATTTTCCTAAAGTCCTTGTATAGTGGACAATAAAACTAAATAAATTTCTGATTTCTGATTCAACATCAAGGTGACAGCGTGGGCAAATTCTCTGACTGGAATCTTGACCAATTATTTCCCTGTTTCAATAAACAGCTTGTGTGAATTAAGAGCATTTAAAATGGGCGGAACATGGAATGACGGTATGATGAATTATTATCACAATACAAATATAACTCAAACTCAAATTTATTTTCACGGTACGGTAAGTCCTGAGCTTGTTTCTCTGGTTAGGATTAATTCTGGACTCATATGTATATTAATCTGTCAGACCAGTTAGAAGTGAACAAGTTTCGTTATTGCATAACAAACATATCTAGTACCGGTACAGTTAATAAAGATAAACATTTATTTTATGCACAATACTTATTTTGTACTTTACAAACTGAAATACCTGAAATGATGAAGGGACTCATATAATAAATACAAAAATAAATAAATAATTAAAAACGCGCTGGGTATGTACATGTAGATAAAGTCGGCACAGCATTTTATACATAAATTATTAAGTTAATTAGACCCCAAAAATATAATGTCATAATCCTTCTTGGTCTGCACCCATGAGAATCTCCTGGTTGGTGAAAAATTTTCATAGGGAAATATCCTATTGTGTATAGCTACATGTATTCACATGTATTTCGTATACCATGGAGGAAGGCTTCCTCCATGGTATACATTAATACCTTGTATATCGATAATCCACTGCTCAAACATTAAGTGACTACTAAATGGCTCAAGAGTTTATCGATCGATAGGATTACGGATGTCTGGTGTCCATACCCATCAACATGCACAGCATATAGTTCAAATAGAATACAAGCATTTTGGAATACAGGCATCATGTACATGTAGTTTGATTTTAAAATTGAGTGCCATTAATTACGGAGTCATTTCCCTTTGTCTGAGAATAATCACGTATCTTCACATATTTTGTACCGAAAAAACAAAATCAATCAAATCTATTGTCAGCATGTCTTTTACAATACGCTTATGATAACGGAACCACATATTGATTTCCAGTTTCGGGTGTTTAATTAAAAGGGTAGTGGCGTTTTCCAGATTTGTCCAAAGACGTCTATATAGCAGTATACGCTATGGGTAATATGTATGGAAATGTATACGTATAAGAACCAAGAAATAATTATGTAAATGTGTCAGCTTACCGATCGTTGTGTCGAAAATACATTCAGATCATTTGTATCTATCATAATGTGGAAATGAATCACCAACCGATGATGATCCATAATATTTGAATTACATGACAACATTGCCATCAAAGGGAAGAACGCAGCATTTATAATTTTGACAAAAAAATCACCGCTACATACCCTAGTGAAATAATTTATATTTCTTTCCTCCAAAAGCAGAGATTCCATGTTGGAATTGGAATGTAGGAATAGTGAGGAATTGGAGTAGTGAGTAACAATCTGCTGCATTTTAACTATTTTCATGTTAACGATACAATGTAATAAGCTGAAACTTCCACAGATGGTTTTAATACATTATAATGATTCTTATAAATTGTGGATGCATTTTTACAAACATTTTACTAAAGGTTTATACTGGCTGTTAAGATTATTAGCATGACCACATCATCATGTAAAACACCGGCAAACGTCCATACCCCCAAGTGAAAAAGTGGTTTAAAACACAGTGCGGCAGAATTCCAATCGATCCAGCAATTTTGGCTGCAATTGGACATCATTTTATAGCAAAAAACAAACAAAACAAAAACAAAAACAAACAAAACAAACAAACACCCCAACAAACAAACCTAAAAATGCCGACGCGTGGGTCTGAGGTGATGCGCGCGGTGACCAGAAACATGAGACTTTTTGGCCTAACCAAAAAAATTACTTTTCTAGAAAAAGAAAAATCATTGTCGTCCAGTTGACCATTTTGAAAGTTAACTGGAGAAGACTATTATAGACTTCTGGTAACAGGTCAGACCTATCAGTGTACGTGTATTTTATTAATTGTTGTAAAAAGACGACTTCCTTTTCGATCTTCATTTCGTTATTCCACAGTAATTCAAAAAGATGCACGCTTGCACTATTGAAAAGGGCCATCACTCGTTTAAAGTAACTTAGCTTTATAATCACCGAATGGGCACAACGTGACCTTAGTTGATTGATGTCACCGATTGTTAGTTATTGTTGAACCATGCTTTTGACAATTATTTTGTTTATTTTTTTCGTCAAAAAAGTGAGCGATAGATAATAATATATAATAACATCTCAGATATTACTAATATTCTTTACAGTTATAATGTTATAATTGACATTTATATACGAGCTAAATTTATACTAAACATTTCACTTTAAGGCAACAAATTCACAGCAAAAAATACGCTAGCGCATTTGCAATATATCCACGTGTTTTAATTTTTTTTTAAATATCACTAGACTGGCGGATCTATTTCTATATACTTATTACCACAAAAACACTGATAGAAAAATGAATGATTAGACGAATTCGAAAATTCAGTGAAGTTTGATTTGCCATCCTAGGAATTACTATAAGGGCCTATATCAACAAATGTTGAACAAATTTTTCAACAAACCTCTTGCATCGGGATATTGATAACATTGATTGGAAATTTGCTCTACACTATAATTATAGGTATTTTTATTAAAAGTACTGTTATTTTAATACTTTCCAAATACTTCACATGTGACTCAGGAAGGAATCGAACCCACAACCTACTTACAAGATGCCTAAACCTCTCGACCACCGAGCTTGCCTGATGACGATTGGCCGGCTAGAATCCTATCGGAGGGTACTAGGTAGGGGAGGGAGAATTATAACTGGTCAGTAAACAATATAATCAACTATTATTAAAACATTAGTATCTTTGAGAATACTATTAACTACTAATTAATATTAATTAAATAATTATTTCTTAATTTAATCAAATGTAATCCAATATTGCTGCACCGTTTATAACAGTATATTATATAATATACGTATAGGCTAGCCTATTCCTGTAAAATATATAGGTAGAAATAAGGCTGAAAATATATACAATAATTTCTCAAAATCAGCAGCCTTCAATTTGCCATCTTAAATTATTGCACCATTCATACATATATGAGAGCTAATTATTGGTAGTTTTTACCGATTTGGGGTAAGGTTTATGATTGGTTGTTGGTTAAAATTCAATTGGTATCAATCTACTGTAGAAGAGAAAGTTTTCTTCTAAGTTGCTGTCATTTTTCAGTTTCCAGTTTCCATTTAGTAATTAGTAATCTTTTCTAAATTCCACATTATAATTTTTTTCACATGACATAAGTGACACATGGCACTGAAATTGTACAGGCTTGTTGTATAATTTTTATATTGCCTGACTCTGCTTTTTGTACCTTCTAACTTTGTGTCAATTTTACAACTGACTATCTTCTACTCACTCGTGGCCGAGCGGTCTAGCGCACCGAACTCAAGTTCTGGTGTTGCCAGCAGCAGGGTGTGGGTTCGAGCCCCGGTCGTGACACTTGTGTCCTTGAGCAAGGTACTTAACCATAATTGCTTCGTCCTTCGGATGGGACGTAAAGCCGTAGGTCCCGTGTGTTGTGTAATGCACGTAAAAAGAATGCGCCTTGAGCACCACTTAGTTGGTGGATACGTGCGCTATATAAGTCCACACATTATTATTATTATTATTATATGTGTGCATGTTTGTACATCTTGCATTTTGCTTTTGAGAAAGAACCTGCTATAGGTTCGAAACATAAGGCCAATAACTAATATTTTGCATTTATACCACAGGTCCTTTAGGTTGGTAAGCAATTTGTAACAACTAATTTTCTATTTAGTTTATATTGATTCACTGCAATCAAGCATATACTCTTAGTAAATGTTTGTACAGGGTTATATTTGTTGTATCCTGGTTTTACATATCATCTAAATTATTCATCGTCATCGTCATCGGCAAGACTGTTGCACCCAGTGGGAATCTCTGTGCAGAAGGGTAAAAAGAACAAAAATTAATTTCACTTTTCCGAAGCCTGTGCCCCTCCCACCGCTCAGACAAACATACAGGCCTGTAAAACATTGTAACCAAAGCGTAATTATGAAAATCCCGGTGCTCCAAAAATGCCCCCAACTGGACCATCCCGAGTTACGTGGATATTTTTTGGGGTAAGGTAAAACAACAACAACATCCATTCACTGAAGTGTTCCACCAGTTGATCTGTTAAGCCCTTTGTAATTAGTAGTCTCCTGAGTTGGATATCTTTGTTCTGGGAGTGCACGTCAGAAGGCAAATTGAACTTAAAACATGAGCAGCATTAAAGGGAAGGTACAACATTGGTTTTTGGAAATTTACATTCTTTCATCCCTCTAGTTTTCAAAAATGTCAAAGTTTCATCACAATAAAGATATCTCTATTCTTAATAGAGATATGCCTATTTCTAATAGAGATAACTATTATTAACAGAGATAACTATTATTAATAGAGATATCTATTATTAATAGAGATATCTATTATTAATAGAGACACCTATTATTAATACAGATATCTATTATTAATAGAGATACCTCTATTTCCTGAATAAATGTTAACCTTGTAGGCCTGGAAATACAGATATCTCTATTTCTGGAACTTATATAGCCAGCGGCGTTGAGCAGTTACCACATGATATCCTAAGGCAAGGTAGCCAAACACGTTACTATATGCTCGTACTGCAGTACACTGCCGTGGACTGGTTTATAGCAGACTGACACTTCGTGTAGTTAATAGACTTCTGATATTAATTTACCTGCTGTTTGGGTGGTTTGTCCATGACCGACACACTACTCTCTTGCCGGCTGGAACCTGCAAGGAAAATAATAGTGCTTAATTATTTTAATGAAAAAACACACAACAGGGTTTTCGTGCTCTTTGTAGACGAGCGGAAACGTCATGTACATGGGGCAACGCGCAGTGGGAGCTACTGTACGTCTACTGTACAAACTACTGCAGTAACATTCTTGGTTATTAGCTTGTAGGTTTCTCTGCTAAGCAGCTCTATGAAATTGAGCTCTGTCCAAGGTGATGAACCCCACATGCGCACACGTATAACAAGCTTGGTAACAAAATAACTAGTTCGACTATACCCTGCTGACATAACCTCTTAGAAAGTGTGGAACGGTTTAGAAATAATAATTGCTTAGTCTGAGCATGGCTTAATTTTATTCAGGTTAATCATTTCATACCTGACATGACTTGAGTTATCTCAGTGCATTCCCCGTCGCCATCAAAGTTTGTACCCCCTCTAGTGGCAGATTCACTCTGGTCTACGTTGGTCTGCATTGTTGAATTCAATGATATTGGTCGTATCTGTACAGGGGGATGAATGAAAATGTTGGAAACACTCAATCTCAGTGGCATTAATTTGTTGTCAACAGTTGAGGATGTTTCCAATTCCAGTGCCTGCCCCTGACACCGCCATTGTAACAACTGATGTCCCCTTGTTAACAACCATTTTTAGTCAGACTGGTAACAAGTCTATTTTTTCACGAATAAAGATGTGTATATAAATGATTACATGTTCATGCAAATTTTTGTCATAGTTTAAAGAGCCATTGTGAAAGTGAATTTTGATTGTTATGTTGTCACGTATGTGTTTTCCGAGCGTATGATTGGTTAGAGGTGCGTCTGCAGCGAGGTTTGAAACTAGAAAAAAATTCTGACTGTTTGAAGTGGTATACAGCTGCTTGGGAAAATGTAAAAACTTAGCGCTGCTTTGCCTACATTTTCAAATATGATTTTAGGCCAAGTTCAGCCCTGAAAAACCGTGAGTAGTACTATTTCAATTATATATAAATGCATTTGATAACATACTATTTAGTGAAGTTTTACTAGTTTATGGGTGATAATGTAAGGACTGTGTCCAAGGTCACTGGTCAGTTTATATAATGGACGGACTATTATTTGTATGCCACTGTTACTTGAGTTTTACAAGTTATAGAAGCCATGATCTTTAGGGTTTTAGCATAAACCAGACATGTTTTGTTTTAACATTAGGGGCAAGATACCCATGTTAAATAATACAACAGAAATGACGTCATCGTTAGCCATGTTGGTTATTTGAAAGTTAAAAATGGCCGCTGTTACAGATAACGTTTTGAATATTTTAATTTTAAATCTGAGTGTATAAATTTGGGAATTGTAACAATTTTCCAGATGGCTTATATGCCGGACGAGAGGGCGAGAGGGCATAATGACCACCACCCTGATCGGCTCCCCATCCCGTTAGCCTGATGATCGATGACACTTAGCAAATCCATGCGAGAAAGTAGAGAGGCCAGCGCCACAAGTTACTTCAGATCTTGCACACGAGATACAACACCGGGATGCAACACGATATCATACGCAGGATAAAATTGTGGTGGGTCCATCGCGTTTTTTGTTGTTGTTGAATGACTGACCAGCGTGTCGTATTGATATACAGGATCAAAAGGCCGATTTAAGAGGCCGATTTGAGAGGCCATTTTGAGAGGCCATTATTTGAGAGGCCATATTTGAGAGGCCATATTTGAGAGGCCATTATTTGAGAGGCCATTATTTGAGAGGCCATAATTATTTGAGAGGTCATGTGCAAAAGGCAACGTAGATAAAAGTAACACAGAAGCGGCACAGTAAACGTATTTTTGGCAAGAAAATTTGATCAATTTGTTTGGTTGATAAAACTTTTAATATTTGGAATCGCTGAAATGTATAATATTTTGTTTACCCAAATAACACCACTGTGAATTTCAAAGAGGACAGTAAAGTCCAGCAATCTTGTATAAACAAAGCCAATATTGTGAATTTGAAGGCACCATCGATAATTAATTGACAACCTAGTTGTTACTCTTCTTTAATTTGTAGATATCTATATCCCAAAACTTCTCATTAATTACATTACTGTTTAATGTTATAGTTTGTCCATTTAGAATTAATTATTAATTACATTTATTTGAAGCTAAATCGATTGTCACCTTGATTTTCTTTCTTTTCTTACCTTGTCATTGGATTGGTCTAGGCAAACTACCTTTTATACTTAGGAACGTCGCAGCATTTCAGGCGCGCGTTACAGTCCATCCCCATGCCAGCGCCTAAATTCACAGAGTGAGCCTCTGTGATTTTGCAACATCGATTTCATGGGTCTGTACACAATACAAATGTACAAGACGACAACAACAGTAGTAAATCCGTCATGGATTTATTAAATAAAAGTCATTTATAATTAAAACAAGAAATACTTCCCTTCCCCTCCTTACGACTTCCTCCTTAATAAATATCTTACCCCTTTTCTATGTTTCTGAACATCTTTACTGGACTTATGAGGTTTATGCCTGAAAGATGAGTGTTTCCCTTTTCAGAAAAACTCTTCAATGATAACCGTTAACACTTGAATGTGAATGGATTCAACAGCGCACGCACCGACAATATTGTTGAATGCCCTGATATAATAGATGCTGATTGAGTGCAGGGCGCCCTCATTTGTAATTGCACACAGCGAATAGTACATATCTTTAATTTTAACTTACCAATGTATGTTTCCCCAATGCCTGTTCTCGCTGTCCCCACTTACGCCGGAATGCAGCTCTCACCTGAAAGATTTCACATAACAAAAAGCAAATGGATGGTTGTTTAATTTATATCACTGTGTATTAACGTGTTTATATCCAGTTGTGTGGATATTCAGTTGTGTAATTCAAATAGGCGATAATTTTATCAACTTCCAAAAATGTTTATCCTCAAAACATGATGTCCAAAACGGGGTAAGGCTGTAAAACCCCCTGTGGTTTGGGAAGGTGCACCAGCGGCGTAGCCACGGGGGGGGGGGGGGGAGGGGGGGCACGTGCCCCCCAAACAAATTTCCAGTGCCGCCCCACGAAAAATTCCGATAGTGCCCCAAAAAAAGAAAAGAAAAAGAAAATGAAAAAAAACCATACCCCTTGGGCCCCCCCCACTGAAAAGCAATGCCCCCTGTGCCCCCCCTCCACTGAAAATGTCCTGGCTCCGCCGCTGAGGTGCACCCCCACGTTTGTCAAATCTTGGACCTATCACTGACATCTGACCATCGCATAGACTTTTCCAAGTTCTATGAACTTCACTGACCTCAGAATTGAAGGTGCAGTGAATCAGAAATATGAAGAATCCCTGGAACGTGTTGACGATGACGAAGAGGTACTGGAACGCAACGCTGAAGTTACCCAGCAGTCCAAACACCCAGGTGACACCAAGGATCGGTAGCAACACGATGACTCCCTTGGCACCAGCTCTGATTTGGGTAAATATTAAGAGGCTTGATTTTACAGATGCATGTATTAAATTGATACTTTTAAAAGAATTGTTGTCTATCCTAGCTCTGTGGATATTGTAGCCCTAACAGAGGTGAAAATTATCTTGATGTCAGGGCACTTAATTTGACGTCAGTTGAGCTTGTAAGCGTGCACGTATGCGCTTACTTCTGAAGGCCAATATTCTCTGAAAATATTTTGCATAATTATATGCTCATATACAATATTCATCCATTACGACGCACTATCATTGCCCTATCGACCAGTGATGATCTTATAATATTATGTAGCGCCCTCATCGATTTCCCTATCACCATCTGGCTATGTAGACAAGATAATTAAAAATTAAAAAAATGCCCCATATGTGGGAGAATGGACAATTTAAATATGACAATCCCCGGATATAAAGGGGAGGGAGATGGGGAAAATTGATAGGTGAATAATTAAGGCTTACCTAATGTGATCATAACTGTTGTCTTGGTTTAACTTGGATGATTTGATCACGATGTAAACAACTATCACCAACACAACAGCGTTAGTCTGACAAACAAAGGAATATTGTTTTCCATGAGTTAAGTAAGATATTTAATTAATGAATAACTGTAAAATATTAACATGTACAGTATATGACGCAATAAATCTCTTTTTAGATGCAAGGTTCTGAAAGGAACTGATGGAATCGGATGAACTCAAATGCTTTGACCCGTAATCTCTGGCCCAGAGTTTTACAACCAAATATTGTTTACATCGTTTCAGTTTGAGGTTACACCATGTGTTTATCTCAACTATCGCTAAGTGAGGTACAGGTTCTGAAAAAAAAAACTTATCGCGCAACTCGTATCTCGACTGTCGCTAAGTAAGATTATGGTTCTGGGAGAACCAATATCGGGCAACTTCCTTTCTCAACTATCACTAAGTGAGAACGTGGTTCAGGTCTTGTCTATGTTTTGATTAGTATGCTCTAATCATCGTCAGGAGATTTGTCGTTCGTTTGAAGTTTCCATCATCACAATGGTATGTCTAATGTCTCCCGCTCATTAATTCCAAGCAGGCCGTGCGGCGATCTGACCGGTCAGAAGACTGATTCGATGGGATAAAGTCTCAAGTCTTTTCCCCCAAGTCACACTGCTCATTTTGTTCTCGCGGGTTAAATAATAAGCAACAATTGTAAACAAAATTTTCAAAAAACCAAGTCATGTCACAACAATGTTAAAGGTACAACATTGGTAATTGCCTGATTATCAAATTATCAAATAATGATTTACTTTGGTGTGAAGTTGGTAGAAGTTGATTAATCATCCTCAGAAATTATTCCTTCTTAGAGAAAAAAAAAATTATTACGTCGAATTTACAAGAAGTGTCAGTCCGACAACTTGTTGTGATACCGTTACATAAAAACAGAAAAACACCACCAGATATTCGTTGTGATGAAATTTGCACAGGTTAGTCTTATGACAACTATAGAGTGAATGTATGAATGCATGTATGAATGTATGTTACTAACAATAATGTTGCACCTCCTTTAGAGCCATCTCCCACCTCATTATTTTAGCAGGATCACTATCATTAAAGGTAATTTAGGATTTGTAATAAAAAATTAATAACAAAATTGTCGAATTATAATGTAAATTTAGTTTTGTGTAAAGCTGATGATGGAATCAATCTTCCTATATAAATATTTTTTGTCTGAGGTTCAGTAATTTTCTGAAATAATTTAGAAAGAGAACTCTTTCTAAATTGAAAAATATTGTGCACGACACAACGAAGTAAGGTGAAACTTTCAAAGATTTCAGTTTTTGATATATAATCTTGATTCAAAGAGTAAACATACTCTAAAAACAATTTGCCAACATTACCAATGATGTACCTTCCTTTATTCAAAGCTTACCACCACAACAAACAAACTGACTGGAACCACAAGCCCATATCAATCCAGATTCATTGTCCAGCCAACAACTGATAGTGGAGAAAACAGACAGCATATAATGAATGGTATTCATATTAATTTTATTGAAATTATTTATTATTCAAAATGCATCTGATGATTATTGTTATTCCAACTATGTATTTGTTCACGATATTTAAGTGAAAAACGTCCTTCATTAAAAAAGGAAATTGATAACTCCATTGCATGGGGACAGATTCGAACTTAACCCATGATTCCCCATGACGCGAATACAAACTTCTACGCTGGTTCAATCCCATATCACACGCTTTATAACAGCTGGCGGTCAATATGGCATACAATTGCTGGTAGGTTATTATCGCTGGTAATTCGCTGGTTATTATCACTTTACCGCCGTTAACACGCCCACATTATCACGTTTGGTCCAATCAGATTGTCTGAACTGTCTTGGACATTTATGAATGATTAATAATTGATTGGTTCATTATACATTACCTATACGCTGTCCCAAATCCTGAATTATTGGCACCAAACGATATCATGCAAATAGCAGCTGGGCTGGCCCAGCCAATGAGTAAAGTAGGGTACATCTTGATGTTCTCACTGCCGTAAACTTTGACGACCTTCATATACAGATGAATTCCCTCGACCAGCATCCAACCAAGCATAGACAGGTGGAAGAATAAGAGAAAAAGAGCAATAACCTTGCAGATAACCTGTAAAATTCAGAATATTCAAAATATTTAGAAAACTTTCCTTGGAAACTATCACGACATGAAGTGCCACAGGGTACCATTTTTCAATCACTACTTCTTATCGCTGAATGAACAACGGCAACTACAGTGTTGCACATAAAACCTTCAAGAAAGTACCGAAAGGGAAATATCAGGGATAGATATATAATTTGAGGGGGCTAAAACCCATATATGAACAAGAATATCCTATTCATACTGACTTGTTTTGACTGCTACAGCAACTTTGTCACCAGGGGGTAATCTTTTGTCTAGCTGAGTATTACTTGTCTAGTGAATTTGCCTTTTCTGTAATTTGACTGCTTTGACCTTATTGTGTGCCTGATATAGCTGGTGAAGGCATTTTTGACTCAATTCGACTCTTAATAATAATAATGAAAATTTACAAAGCGTACAAATCCACCCAAAAGTGCTCATGGCGCTGATACATAAGAAGAACAAGATAACTTAAATACAAAAATACAAGGATACAGCAGAGAAAACAGAATAACAACATTACATAAATGCTTCATTATAAAGATGAGCATTTAGGTTTTTCTTAAATTGGATAAGAGAAACCGATGATTTGACATATGATGGCAATTGATTCCATAGACGTGGTGCTGAATGAGAAAAAGACCGATCACCCCAAGAATGATTAGATTTAGGCTCAATGAGGAGGTTTAAATTGTCAGAACGGAGTTTGCGAGGAGGTTTGTAAGGTTTAACCCTTTCATTACCAGCCAGTTATGCAAGAGAGTACCCTTCTTTACCAGTAATTAGGAGCCCAATGTCACTTCAGCACCAGTGGGTTTTCACAATTTCATTGAAGTGCGCCCTCACCTCTGCATGGCATGGCTCAGATATATTGTATGTTAAACTGATGGTAAAAATGAGTATACAAAGGGAGGACAATATTGTGCAGATTTTTTAAGCATGTAAAGCAAAACAATGAAATATTTAGATCAGGATTTACACTGAAGAAAGTAATACAAATGGGTGATATTTCATGCAAATACGGTACATTTAATTTCTTTTCCATGTGAAAAATAATAACTTGATGAGATTTTGGGATTTTTTGGTTTCTACTTGAAATGAACCATTTACTTGTATTCAGTGTACATACATCACAATGTTAACACCCCCTCCCAATTCAATGTTGGTTTGGACTGTAATCTGCAGTTTGTCCGACCATTCCCAACATTGAATTGGGGAGAAGGCAAATAGTACAGATTTACAATCAATTGATGTGGTATTTCTCAAAAGCAAGGAACTATGCACATAGGTTGTGTACATTGTTTACAGATCATCTTCGTTTGTTTTCGCCTGCCTAATTTGCGGTTACTGCAAACAATGCAGTCGCGTTTCTTTCCATTGGGGTTTTGCCAGGATAGTGCTGTTGCCCTGTCAACTCGATAGGAATATGGTATCTCAACTGACTTGTTGCGTTACGTTCCCAACCCAACAGTAAAGCCCTGTACAATCCCTATACGAAAATCAAGGTTACTGACTTTTTGTTCCCTGCTATGCTGGTGAATATTACTCTGCTATTGACAATACAGATTTTCAGCATATGGAAAAAACTCTTTCCACCATTTCAAGATATATGTGTATGATTGTAGTACTGAAAACATTGGTCGGCAAGACCAGTTCCACCATGCTTTTGTTGTAATCTTCAATACAATTGGGCTTCATACCATCACGAAATCCACTTAGCTCTTATTACACCGAATTTGCTTTTGGACAAATCGTGTTTGCCTACTATTAAAAGTGTACAGATTTTTGTCTTGCCAAACGATACACAATTGCCCACCTTTCACCCAAAAAATGGGTCATCTCCTTTCTTCATTTTATGTTTTTTTGGGTTTGCGGCCTGGGGTATTCCCCGTGTAGTGTAACGAACAGTTCCACAACATCTGAATCCTAGTTTAGCAAGTTTAGCTAAAAGAGCTGGGCTAGTATAGTAATTATCACAATATATTACATATCCCTTATTCTCAAGTCCATGGACCAGATCAATGACGACTTTTCCTGCAACTGTTAGGTTTGGTGGATGGCAGTCTGACTTGGAATCTACATGTACGTCTGCATCATAAACAGTTTGGGTGTCGTCCTCCTGTGTACAGTTTCCAAGCACACGTGTATCCTGTTTTGGACTCGTTCAGGAGAATCAACCCGTTTGATAGGTTTTTAGGCATGTACTGAATACAACAGCGTCCCTTGAATTTCAACATACTCTCGTCTGGAGACAGATTCTGCGCAGGGTTATACAGGTTGAGAAACTTCGGGACGAGGACTTCTATCAAGGGCCGAACTTTGGAAAGTTTGTCCTGTTTAGCCAAACTCTACGAGGAATTTGGTTATTTGAGATGTGGGAGAAACCGAAGAATTGAACTGAACCGATTTCGGAACATGATCGACAGGTAAATGGGATGTGAAGAATTTCAGATGTTGACCAGTACATCTTGTATTGAGAGGATTTGGTTATACCATAGTAATGAAGTGCCACAAATGCCATCATTTCTGGAATGTTGGTTGGGTGCCAGGAGAATTGTTGATATGTTCGAGTCTATTGTTTGCTGCGCATAGCGATTAGTCTCGTCGACGAGCATATCCCACCAGTTGACAAAAATACAGCTTGAAGATCTCCACTGCCGACAGTGTGGCAAAGTCGCCGGTGGGGGCCATCATTTCCTGAGTTTACAGTCCCACACTCGTAATGGTCTCGTCGTTCCCCAACCGGATCGGAAATCTAACTTTCCTGTCGTCCTCCTTGATCTCGGTCGGCTGTCACCTTGGTAGGTAGGCTGCAACAGAAAAACAAAGGGAGGAGGATTAATCTCAGTCCTTTGTAAATACAATATCTCAATGGTACTTTGGTCTGCATGTGCACAGGCCACAGAGGTTCATGCGCAAAATTAATATTGTGCTGAGAAAAAAAGGGCAGATTCCATCCACTCTCAAAATTCGTTGTCGATAAATTTTCGTTTTAATGTGGGATTGTGAATGTGAATTCCCCAACTTCTTGCATAATACGACTAGTTATAAGGGCCTTTCGAATACAAGGCTATTCTTTTGGAAGCTTGAGACTATAAGAGGCATTTTCAGCCTGTTAACGCTAAATAGCACGACCGGCTAGCGGTGGATGTTAAAATTTCTATGCTATTTATATAGGCCCTACATCAACTTGCTGTTTCAATGAATACAAATATTACAACACACTACTAATAATTGTACATTTTTCACTTGAATTTTTTGGACCCAATCCAGGGGTGGAGATTTGGTCAATCATATTAAAGGGATCCATTTTCTAAATTTACATTACATTCAACTCCAACAGCTGTAACGCTATTTACGCTAAGCAGCCTAGAAAATAAGTGAATTACATTAATTTTACATTGGGCCAGAAGAAGAAGAGTAACGTTAACTGTTACTAATATTACTAGTGTTAGTTATTAATTTTACTGTGATTTAGGCCTACTCTCCTCCTCTCAACGAATTCCGCAGGAAGTTGTACTTCTAATGTGCTGTGCTGTCATCATCGTTACTTCGTCATCTTTTGATTCTGAGCTTTTACTGCTCTGCCAACAAATCCTGCCTTAAGCCAAATGCCATCATTTATGTCATCGTTTCCCATCATGATTGCAACTAAAAACTCGACCGTTGAAGGAAGGACTATGGCATGCTAGCATCCCAGGGGAATCACCACCAAAGGACGCACTTTTCTTTTCATAAACTTATTATACACTTCATTCCTCAGTCAATAGAGGCGCCAACCCCAAAACCTTTACTCAAGCATTTTCAGGTGGTGAATTTAAGTAGCCGTGGTCGTCAAGCGGCATGCTGATTGACTCTGGCACCTTTAGGTACTTTAGAGCCCACGGGCGAAGGCGTATCGCCACAAAGGCCTTCTTTTTAGAGCCCGTGGGATCGAATGGTTAAGCAAAAAATCATCAGTATATGCAGGGTCACGAGAGATTTGAAAAACAAAGCAACAATTTGTACATACACAATTCTGCAACGATTACTGGTAGCTGTGCAACTCTTTGTAAAATAGGTGTAATATGGGAGGACTTTTTCTTGTGCGTATAGTAACAAGTGAGTTCAACCTCGATGATTTAAATCTTTCATACTATAGTTCAACTATACTCACCGTGAATTTTCAGTCCTGTTTATACCGGCATATAAACATAATCTGGGCCAAGCAAGATGGCGATCGATAAGTTGGTGTGGATGAAGATGCGTGATCTGAACGGTATTTTCCTGTAGTAGTTAGGAACAGAAAGCTTCCAATTGAGGGATAGGCCGAATTTATTATTCCAAGACTCCAAGTTGTCACTCCCGTACATATATATTATGGTCTATAAAAACTCGAGCTGGTGAGTTCAGTTCAGGGGATATTTGTACTTTATTTATTATTTTTGTACATGTATTTTTTGTAGTTCTTGTGCCAGTACCATTGAGTCTATGTTCATCATTCCTGACTTTTTCACACCACTTTCTAACCATCTGGATCGCCCCTCCTTCAAAAAAAAAAAAAGAATTTGTGCCGGGCTTATATTGCAGTGAGTTTTCATCATTTTCGCCCCTCAGGACCCTCTACTCTCAAAAGAAGTATATTGCCAGCATGTGACGAGTGCTGGTATTGATACACACAAAAACCGATATATGTTATCCACTCCGGCGCAGAAGTACTTAGATCTTTGGAATCAAATCCTGGATCTGTGTATCGTCAGGAATAATCTGAAGCCAAATGAGATACAACATCAATCATTAAATGTGAACCATACGTCATCAAGGATCAGGAATAAGGTCGCTGGTCAGGGACTGTTACTGAGTAATAACTCCATTTTAAAGGAAGGCAATATTAGTATTTGGTGTATACACTTTACCACAAGGCCTTCTGGTTTTCAAGAAATATATAATTACACTAACCCAAAA
>CM055819.1:28934267-29025641 GCA_029582265.1 Zoroaster sp. YZ-2022 | reverse complement strand
TTGACTCCTTTTTGACAGGAAGAAGGTCAAATTAGTCATCTTTCTGTAAATTTATTTTGGACAATTAACAACTGTACAATGGTGCAAAAATGTCAATTTCAATTTTGTGGTGGTTGAGATATATTTTTTGAATATTAAACTTGACACTTCCGGTTTGGGATACAGGAAGTAAAGTCAAATTGGGGTCACCGTTTTATAAATATTTTTTGAAAATTAAATGATCTGTACATAGTATAAAATTTTTTAAATTTACCTCTTGTTGTTGTTGAGATATGATTTTTTAAATGTTAAACTTTGACTTCCGGTTTGGATGAAAGTAAGGTCAAATTGGGGTCATGTTTTTTAAATATATTTCGACAATTAACAATCTGTACAATGGTGCAAAAATTGTCAATTTACCCTGTTGTGGTTGTTTTATATGATTTTTTAAAATATTAAACTCTTGACTCCGGTTTGAATAGAAGTAATGTCAAATTAGTCAATTACAACTCAGTTTGGCATCTACTTGTTCATATATGCCAAGTTGGTAGTTCATGTGAAGTTTGCAAGATAAAGTTATTTGTGGACAGTCTATCTCGCCGAGAAGAAGAAGAAAAGAAAAAACGGAATAAAAACAATAAAGTTTCTGGCATATACTGAATGACCCAAAAACTGAACAAAAACAAATAGGTGTTTCAAATACCGAACACCTAAAACAACGAAGAAACCAATAGGTGTTTAGGTACACCTGAACACCTAACTAGACTTAGTAGTTTTGATTTTGTCAGGGTAGTGATGATGACGTCAGAATGTTTTTGTAAATATTTTGACAATTAACAATCTGTACAATGGTGCGTAAAACTGTGAATTTACCTGTTGTGGTTGTTGAGATATGATTTTTTAAATATTAAAACTTCCGGTTTGGACAGGAAAAGGTAAGGTCAAATTGGGGTCACCGTTTTATAAATATTTTTGACAATTAACGATCTGTACAATAGTACAAAATTTTAAATTTAATTTGTGGTTGTTGAGATATGATTTTTTAATATTAAACTTTGACTTCCGGTTTGGACAGGAAGTAAGGTCAAATTAGTCATCTTTTGTAAATATTTTTGACAATTAACGATCTGTACAATGGTACAAAATTGTGAATTTACCCTCAATTGTGGTTGTTGAGATATGATTTTTTTTTAAATATTAAACTTTGACTTCCGGTTTGGACAGGAAGTAAGGTCAAATTGGGGTCATGTTTTTGTAAATTTTTTCGACAATTAACAATCTATACAATGGTGCAAAAAATGTCAATTTACCTGTTGTGGTTGTTTTTATATGATTTTTTAAAATATTAAACTTTGACTTCCGGTTTGGACAGGAAGTAAGGTCAAATTGGGGTCACTCACAACTCGTGTTTCACATCTACTTGTTAAGTTCTAAGTATATGCCAAGTTTGAAGTTCATGTGAAGTTTGCAAGTATGTGTTTATTTGTAGACAGTCTATCCGGAGAAGAAGAAGAAAAGAAAAAAACCGAACAAAAACAATAGGTGTTTCGGGTACATACCCGAACACCTAAAACAACGAATAAAACAATAGGTGTTTCTGGCAACATACCGAACACCTAAAACAACGAACAAAACCAATAGGTGTTTCAGGTATACCCGAACACCTAACTAGACTTAAGGTGTTCGGATTTTGTCAGGTGAGTGATGACGTCAGAATGTTTTTTTAAATATTTTGACAATTAAATAACTGTAACAATGGTGCAAAACTGTGAATTTACCTGTTGTGGTTGTTGAGATATGATTTTGTTAAATATTAAACTTTGACTCTGGTTTGGACAGGAAGTAAGGTCAAATTAGTCACCGTTTTATAAATATTTTTGACAATTAACGATCTGTACAATAGTACAAAATTTTTAAATTTACCTCTTGTGGTTGTTGAGATATGATTTTTTAATATTAAACTTGACCTCCGGTTTGGACAGGAAGTAAGGTCAAATTGGGGTCATCTTTTGTAAATATTTTTTGACAATTAACGATCTGTACAATGGTACAAAATTGTGAATTTACCCCTAATTGTGGTTGTTGAGATATGATTTTTTAAATATTAAACTTTGACTTCCGGTTTGGACAGGAAGTAAGGTCAAATTGGGGTCATGTTGTAAATTTTTTTCGACACCAACACTCTATACAATGGTGCAAAAAATGTCAATTTACCTGTTGTGGTTGTTTTTATATGTTTTTTTCAATATTAAACTTTGACTTCCGGTTTGGACAGGAAGTAAGGTCCAATTTGGGTCACTCACAACTCGTGTTTCATCTACTTGTTAAGTTCTAAGTATATGCCAAGTTTGAAGTTCATGTGAAGTTTGCAAGCATGTGTTTTTGTAGACAGTCTATCCGGAGAAGGAGAAGAAAAGAAACTAACTTAAGTGTTTGTCATATGACAAACACGTAGGTGTTCGGATTTTGTCAGGGTACTGATGATGACGTCAGAATGTTTTTTGTAAATATTTTTGACAATTAACAATCTGTACAATGGGCAAAAACTGTGAATTTACCTGTTGTTGTTGAGATATGATTTTTTTTTAATATTAAAATTTGACTTCCGGTTTGGACAGGAAGTAAGGTCAAATTGGGGTCACCTTTGTAAATATTTTTCGCCAATTAACAATCTATACAATGGTACAAAAATGTTAATTTACCTCTGTGGTTGTTGAGATATGATTTTTTTAAATATCAAATTTTGACTTCCGGTTTGGACAGGAAGTAAGGTCAAATTGGGGTCACCTTTGTGTAAATATTTTTGGACAATTAACAATCTGTACAATGGTGCAAAATATGTCACCCCACTCTTGTGGTGGCTGAGATATGATTTTTTTAAATATTAAACTTTGACTTCCGGTTTGGACAGTGAAGTAAGGTCAAATTGGGGTCACTGTTTTATAAATATTTTTGACAATTAACGATCTGTACAATAGTATAACATTTTTAAATTTACCTCTTGTGGTTGTTGAGATATGATTTTTTAAATATTAAACTTTGACTTCCGGTTTGGACAGGAAGTAAGGGCAAATTAGTCATCTTTTTTGTAAATATATTTTGACAATTAACGATCTGTACAATGGTACAAAATTGTGAATTTACCCCTTGTGGTTGTTGAGATATGATTTTAAAATATTAAACTTTGACTTCCGGTTTGACAGGAAGTAAGGTCAAATTGGGGTCACCTTATGTAAATATTTTTTCGACAATTAACAATCTATACAATGGTGCAACAAATGTCAATTTACCTCTTGTGGTGGTTGAGATATGATTTTTTAATATTAAACTTGACTCTGGTGGTTTGGACAGGAAGTAAGGTCAAATTGGGGTCACCTTGTGTAAATATTTTTGGACACCATTAACAATCTGTACAATGGTGCAAAAATGTCAATTTACCTTGTGGTGGTTGAGATATGATTTTTAAATATTAAACTTGACTTCCGGTTTGGACAGGAAGTAAGGTCAAATTGGGGTCACCTGTTTTATAAATATTTTTGACAATTAACGATCTGTACAATAGTATAACATTTTTAAATTTACTCTTGTGGTTGTTGAGATATGATTTTTGGGTAAAATATTAAACTTTGACTCCGGTTTGGACAGGAAGTAAGGGCAAATTAATCATCTTTTGTAAATATATTTTGACAATTAACGATCTGTACAATGGTACAAAAATTGTGAATTTACCCTCTTGTGGTTGTTGAGATATGATTTTTTTTAAATATTAAACTTGACTTCCGGTTTGACAGGAAGTAAGGTCAAATTAAAGTCACCTTATGTAAATATTTTTCGACAATTAACAATCCATACAATGGTGCAAAAATGTCAATTTACCTCTTGTGGTGGTTGAGATATGATTTTTTTTAATATTAAACTTTGACTTCCGGTTTGGACAGGAAGTAAGGTCAAATTGGGGTCACCTTTGTGTAAATATTTTTGGACAATTAACAATCTGTACAATGGTGCAAAAAATGTCAATTTACCTCTTGTGGTGGTTGAGATATGATTTTTTTAAATATTAAACTTTGACTTCCGGTTTGGACAGGAAGTAAAGTCAAATTGGGGTCACCGTTTTATAAATATTTTTTGACAATTAACGATCTGTACAATAGTATAAAATTTTTAAATTTACCTCTTGTTGTTGAGATATGATTTTTTAAATGTTAAACTTTGACTTCCGATTTGGACAGAAAGTAAGGTCAAATTGGGGTCATGTTTTTGTAAATGTTTTTCGACAATTAACAATCTATACAATGGTGCAAAAAATGTCAATTTACCTGTTGTGGTTGTTTTTATATGATTTTTTAAAATATTAAACTTTGACTCTGGTTTGACAGGAAGTAAGGTCAAATTGGGGTCACCACAACCTGTGTTTCACATCTACTTGTTAAGTTCTAAGTATATGCCAAGTTTGAAGTTCATGTGGAAGTTTGCAAGTATGTGTTTATTTGTAGACAGTCTATCCGGAGAAGAAGAAGAAAAGAAAAAAACCGAACAAAAACAATAGGTGTTTCGGGTACATACCCGAACACCTAAAACAACGAACAAAACCAATAGGTGTTTCAGGTATACCCTGAACACCCAACTAGACTTAAGGTGTTTCGATTTTGTCAGGGTAGTGATGATGACGTCAGAATGTTTTTGTAAATATTTTTGACAATTAACAATCTGTACAATGGTGCAAAAACTGTGAATTTACCTGTTGTGGTTGTTGAGATATGATTTTTTTTAAATATTAAACTTTGACTTCCGGTTTGGACAGGAAGTAAGGTCAAATTGGGGTCACCGTTTTATAAATATTTTTTGACAATTAACGATCTGTACAATAGTACAACATTTTTAAATTTACCTCTTGTGGTTGTTGAGATATGATTTTTTTAAATATTAAACTTTGACTTCCGGTTTGGACAGGAAGTAAGGTCAAATTGGGGTCATCTTTTTTGTAAATATTTTTGACAATTAACGATCTGTACAATGGTACACAAATTGTGAATTTACCCCTCAATTGTGGTTGTTGAGATATGATTTTTAAATATTAAACTTGACTTCCGGTTTGGACAGGAAGTAAGGTCAAATTGGGGTCATGTTTTTGTAAATTTTTTTCGACAATTAACAACCCATACAATGGTGCAAAAAATGTCAATTTACCTGTTGTGGTTGTTTTTATATGATTTTTAAAATATTAAACTTTGACTCCGGTTTGGACAGGAAGTAAGGTCAAATTGGGGTCACCACAACTCGTGTTTCACATCTACTTGTTAAGTTCTAAGTATATGCCAAGTTTGAAGTTCATGTGAAGTTTGCAAGTATGTGTTTATTATTTGTAGACAGTCTATCCGGAGAAGAAGAAGAAAAGAAAACCGAACCGATAAACAATAGGTGTTTCTGCACATACCGAACACCCAAAACCGAACAAAAACAATAGGTGTTTCGGGTACATACCCGAACACCTAAAACAACGAACAAAACCAATAGGTGTTTCGGGTGCATACCCGAACACCTAACTAGACTTAAGGTGTTCGGATTTTGTCAGGGTAGTGATGATGACGTCAGAATGTTTTTGTAAATATTTTTGACAATTAACAATCTGTACAATGGTGCAAAAACTGTGAATTTACCTGTTGTGGTTGTTGAGATATGATTTTTGTTAAATATTAAACTTTGACTTCCGGTTTGGACAGGAAGTAAGGTCAAATTGGGGTCACCGTTTTATAAATATTTTTTGACAATTAACGATCTGTACAATAGTACAAAATTTTTAAATTTACCTCTTGTGGTTGTTGAGATATGATTTTTTTAAATATTAAACTTTGACTTCCGGTTTGGACAGGAAGTAAGGTCAAATTGGGGTCATCTTTTTGTAAATATTTTTTGACAATTAACGATCTGTACAATGGTACAAAAATTGTGAATTTACCCCTAATTGTGGTTGTTGAGATATGATTTTTTTTAAATATTAAACTTTGACTTCCGGTTTGGACAGGAAGTAAGGTCAAATTGGGGTCATGTTTTTGTAAATTTTTTCGACAATTAACAATCTATACAATGGTGCAAAAAATGTCAATTTACCTGTTGTGGTTGTTTTTATATGATTTTTTAAAATATTAAACTTTGACTTCCGGTTTGGACAGGAAGTAAGGTCAAATTGGGGTCACTCACAACTCGTGTTTCATCTACTTGTTAAGTTCTAAGTATATGCCAAGTTTGAAGTTCATGTGAAGTTTGCAAGTATGTGTTTTTTGTAGACAGTCTATCCGGAGAAGGAGAAGAAAAGAAACTAGACTTAAGTGTTTGTCATATGACAAACACGTAGGTGTTCGGATTTTGTCAGGGTAGTGATGATGACGTCAGAATGTTTTTGTAAATATTTTTGACAATTAACAATCTGTACAATGGTGCAAAAACTGTGAATTTACCTGTTGTGGTTGTTGAGATATGATTTTTTTTAATATTAAAATTTGACTTCCGGTTTGGACAGGAAGTAAGGTCAAATTGGGGTCACCTTTGTGTAAATATTTTTCGCCAATTAACAATCTATACAATGGTACAAAAAATGTTAATTTACCTCTTGTGGTTGTTGAGATATGATTTTTTTTAAATATCAAATTTTGACTTCCGGTTTGGACAGGAAGTAAGGTCAAATTGGGGTCACCTTTGTGTAAATATTTTTGGACAATTAACAATCTGTACAATGGTGCAAAATATGTCAATTTACCTCTTGTGGTGGCTGAGATATGATTTTTTTAAATATTAAACTTTGACTTCCGGTTTGGACAGGAAGTAAGGTCAAATTGGGGTCACCGTTTTATAAATATTTTTTGACAATTAACGATCTGTACAATAGTATAACATTTTTAAATTTACCTCTTGTGGTTGTTGAGATATGATTTTTTTAAATATTAAACTTTGACTTCCGGTTTGGACAGGAAGTAAGGGCAAATTGGGGTCATCTTTTTGTAAATATATTTTGACAATTAACGATCTGTACAATGGTACAAAAATTGTGAATTTACCCCTTGTGGTTGTTGAGATATGATTTTTTTTAAATATTAAACTTTGACTTCCGGTTTGGACAGGAAGTAAGGTCAAATTGGGGTCACCTTTATGTAAATATTTTTCGACAATTAACAATCTATACAATGGTGCAAAAAATGTCAATTTACCTCTTGTGGTGGTTGAGATATGATTTTTTTTAATATTAAACTTTGACTTCCGGTTTGGACAGGAAGTAAGGTCAAATTGGGGTCACCTTTGTGTAAATATTTTTGGACAATTAACAATCTGTACAATGGTGCAAAAAATGTCAATTTACCTCTTGTGGTGGTTGAGATATGATTTTTTTAAATATTAAACTTTGACTTCCGGTTTGGACAGGAAGTAAGGTCAAATTGGGGTCACCGTTTTATAAATATTTTTTGACAATTAACGATCTGTACAATAGTATAACATTTTTAAATTTACCTCTTGTGGTTGTTGAGATATGATTTTTTTAAATATTAAACTTTGACTTCCGGTTTGGACAGGAAGTAAGGGCAAATTAGTCATCTTTTGTAAATATATTTTGACAATTAACGATCTGTACAATGGTACAAAAATTGTGAATTTACCCTTGTGGTTGTTGAGATATGATTTTTTTAAATATTAAACTTTGACTTCCGGTTTGGACAGGAAGTAAGGTCAAATTGGGTTCACCTTTATGTAAATATTTTTCGACAATTAACAATCTATACAATGGTGCAAAAAATGTCAATTTACCTCTTGTGGTGGTTGAGATATGATTTTTTTAATATTAAACTTTGACTTCCGGTTTGACAGGAAGAAGGTCAAATTAGTCACCTTTGTGTAAATATTTTGGACAATTAACAATCTGTACAATGGTGCAAAAAATGTCAATTTACCTCTTGTGGTGGTTGAGATATGATTTTTTTAAATATTAAACTTTGACTTCCGGTTTGGACAGGAAGTAAAGTCAAATTGGGGTCACCGTTTTATAAATATTTTTTGACAATTAACGATCTGTACAATAGTATAAAATTTTTAAATTTACCTCTTGTTGTTGAGATATGATTTTTTAAATGTTAAACTTTGACTTCCGATTTGGACAGAAAGTAAGGTCAAATTGGGGTCATGTTTTTGTAAATATTTTTCGACAATTAACAATCTATACAATGGTGCAAAAAATGTCAATTTACCTGTTGTGGTTGTTTTTATATGATTTTTTAAAATATTAAACTTTGACTTCCGGTTTGGACAGGAAGTAAGGTCAAATTGGGGTCACTCACAACTCGTGTTTCACATCTACTTGTTAAGTTCTAAGTATATGCCAAGTTTGAAGTTCATGTGAAGTTTGCAAGTATGTGTTTATTTGTAGACAGTCTATCCGGAGAAGAAGAAGAAAAGAAAAAAACCGAACAAAAACAATAGGTGTTTCGGGTACATACCCGAACACCTAAAACAACGAACAAAACCAATAGGTGTTTCGGGTGCATACCCGAACACCTAACTAGACTTAAGGTGTTCGGATTTTGTCAGGGTAGTGATGATGACGTCAGAATGTTTTTGTAAATATTTTTGACAATTAACAATCTGTACAATGGTGCAAAAACTGTGAATTTACCTGTTGTGGTTGTTGAGATATGATTTTTTTTAAATATTAAACTTTGACTTCCGGTTTGGACAGGAAGTAAGGTCAAATTGGGGTCACCGTTTTATAAATATTTCTTGACAATTAACGATCTGTAAAATAGTACAAAATTTTTAAATTTACCTCTTGTGGTTGTTGAGATATGATTTTTTAAAATATTAAACTTTGACTTCCGGTTTGGACAGGAAGTAAGGTCAAATTGGGGTCATCTTTTTGTAAATATTTTTTGACAATTAACGATCTGTACAATGGTACAAAAATTGTGAATTTACCCCTAATTGTGGTTGTTGAGATATGATTTTTTTTAAATATTAAACTTTGACTTCCGGTTTGGACAGGAAGTAAGGTCAAATTGGGGTCATGTTTTTGTAAATATTTTTCGACAATTAACAATCTATACAATGGTGCAAAAAATGTCAATTTACCTGTTGTGGTTGTTTTTATATGATTTTTTTAAATATTAAACTTTGACTTCCGGTTTGGACAGGAAGTAAGGTCAAATTGGGGTCACTCACAACTCGTGTTTCATCTACTTGTTAAGTTCTAAGTATATGCCAAGTTTGAAGTTCATGTGAAGTTTGCAAGTATGTGTTTTTTGTAGACAGTCTATCCGGAGAAGGAGAAGAAAAGAAAAAAACCGAACAAAAACAATAGGTGTTTCGGGTACATACCCGAACACCTAAAAAACCGAACAAAAACAATAGGTGTTTCGGGTACATACCCGAACACCTAAAACAACGAACAAAACCAATAGGTGTTTCGGGTGCATACCCGAACACCTAACTAGACTTAAGGTGTTCGGATTTTGTCAGGGTAGTGATGATGACGTCAGAATGTTTTTGTAAATATTTTTGACAATTAACAATCTGTACAATGGTGCAAAAACTGTGAATTTACCTGTTGTGGTTGTTGAGATATGATTTTTTTAAATATTAAACTTTGACTTCCGGTTTGGACAGGAAGTAAGGTCAATTTGGGGTCACCGTTTTATAAATATTTTTTTGACAATTAACGATCTGTACAATGGTACAAAATTTTTTAATTTACCTCTTGTGGTTGAGATATGATTTTTTACAATATTAAACTTTGACTTCCGGTTTGGACAGGAAGTAAGGTCAAATTGGGGTCATCTTTTTGTAAATATTTTTTGACAATTAACGATCTGTACAATGGTACAAAAATTGTGAATTTACCCCTAATTGTGGTTGTTGAGATATGATTTTTTTTAAATATTAAACTTTGACTTCCGGTTTGGACAGGAAGTAAGGTCAAATTGGGGTCATGTTTTTGTAAATATTTTTCGACAATTAACAATCTATACAATGGTGCAAATGGTGTCAATTTACCTGTTGTGGTTGTTTTTATATGATTTTTTTAAATATTAAACTTTGACTTCCGGTTTGGACAGGAAGTAAGGTCAAATTGGGGTCACTCACAACTCGTGTTTCATCTACTTGTTAAGTTCTAAGTATATGCCAAGTTTGAAGTTCATGTGAAGTTTGCAAGTATGTGTTTTTTGTAGACAGTCTATCCGGAGAAGGAGAAGAAAAGAAACTAGACTTAAGTGTTTGTCATATGACAAACACGTAGGTGTTCGGATTTTGTCAGGGTACTGATGATGACGTCAGAATGTTTTTGTAAATATTTTTGACAATTAACAATCTGTACAATGGTGCAAAAACTGTGAATTTACCTGTTGTGGTTGTTGAGATATGATTTTTTTTAATATTAAAATTTGACTTCCGGTTTGGACAGGAAGTAAGGTCAAATTGGGGTCACCTTTGTGTAAATATTTTTCGCCAATTAACAATCTATACAATGGTACAAAAATTTTTAATTTACCTCTTGTGGTTGTTGAGATATGATTTTTTTTAAATATCGAATTTTGACTTCCGGTTTGGACAGGAAGTAAGGTCAAATTGGGGTCACCTTTGTGTAAGTAGTTTTTGACAATTAACAATCTGTACAATGGTGCAAAAACTGTGAATTTACCTGTTGTGGTTGTTGAGATATGATTTTTTTAAATATTAAACTTTGACTTCCTGTTTGGACAGGAAGTAAGGTCAAATTGGGGTCACCTTTATGTAAGTAGTTTTTGACAATTAACAGTCTGTACAATGGTGCAAAAACTGTGAATTTACCTGTTGTGGTTGTTGAGATATGATTTTTTTAAATATTAAACTTTGACTTCCTGTTTGGACAGGAAGTAAGGTCAAATTGGGGTCACCTTTGTGGAAGTAGTTTTTGACAATTAACAATCTGTACAATGGTGCAAAAACTGTGAATTTACCTGTTGTGGTTGTTGAGATATGATTTTTTTAAATATTAAACTTTGACTTACGGTTTGGACAGGAAGTAAGGTCAAATTAGGTCACCTTTGTAAATATTTTCGCCAATTAACAGTCTATACAATGGTGCAAAAAATGTCAATTTACCTCTTGTGGTTGTTGATATATGATTTTTTTTAAATATTAAACTTTGACTTCCGGTTTGGACAGGAAGTAAGGTCAAATTGGGGTCACCTTTGTGTAAATATTTTTCAACAATTAACAATCTATACAATGGTACAAAAAATGCCAATTTACCTCTTGTGGTTGTTGAGATTAGATTTTTTTAAATATTAAACTTTGACTTCCGGTTTGGACAGGAAGTAAGGTCAAATTGGGGTCACTCACAACTCGTGTTTCATCTACTTGTTATGTTCTATGTATATGCCAAGTTTCAAGTTCATGTGAAGTTTGCAAGTATGTGTTTTTTTGTAGACAGTCGATGGGGAGAAGAAGAAGAAGGAGAAGAAAAAAAACGAAAAAAAACCGAACAAAAACAATAGGTGTTTCGGGTACATACCCGAACACCTAAAAAACCGAACAAAAACTAGAGCTTAAGTGTTTTTTTGAACAAACACTAGGTGTTCGGGAGGAAGTAAAGGTTAAATTGGGGTCAACTTTGTTCCAATATTTGTTGACAATTAACGATCTGTACCTTGGTGCAAAGATTGTGAAGTTATACCTCTTGTGGATGATTTTTGTTAAAACTTTGACTTCCGGTTTGGACAGGAAGTAAGGTCAAATTAGGGTCATCTTTTAGTAAATATTTTTTGCCAATCAATGATCTGTACAATGGTACAAAAATTGTGAATTTACCTCTTGTGGTTGTTGAGATATAATTTTTTTAAATATTAAACTTTGACTTCCGGTTTGGACAGGATGTAAGGTCAAATTGGGGTCATCTTTTGTAAATATTTTTTGACAATTAACGATCTGTACGACATTAGGTGTTTGTCCTTTGGACGAATACAGAGCTGTTACGCTAATTATAGGTTGTGGTGGAATTAAATACTGTATCATCACAGCTTTATCATTACACAATTTTGGCCCCGAGGTGAGGTGTGTGCAGTTCTTGTACAATACAATGACAAATTCGATCAAGTGTTATAATATTTAAATGTTTGGTTCAGCTTTTTTAAAACAATACTTATAGGGAAGAGACAGCACAATGTAATTTGAAGGATAACTGTAAAATAAAAAGAAACAAACAATACTGAAATATGATCTTCTGATTGTTACATGTATATGTATTTATGTGTCATTAACTGTTGAAAATACATTTTCATAAATAGTAATGTTAAAGTTATTGTTTAAAGGTGGCAATATCTTCACGATCAACAGGGCATGGAATCAGAGTTCAAGTTCTAGTTTAACTCAGTGACTGAAAATAATACTCACATGATGAGGTCATATTCGCGTTGCTGCTACATAAATGAGCCAGTAATTTGTAGTCACTATGTTCGTCTTAAACTAGGACACCAATTCCATGGCCCGTTTGTAGAAAGTCTGCTCTGATCGTGGCGATACTGTCTGTTTAACCAATTGTGTTTATGGGATTGATGGTCAGTACTATCCCAATGCGAGCATACAAATAAATAGGAACTTTAATTGGGTGATCTGGCAAAAGGTATTCCAAGGCTGACACACCCATGCAATGAAGATTGGGGGGGGGGGGTATGTTTACATGGCCCAACTGCCAGTGATTCACTGTCGGCAATGTACATTTTACTAGATCACCAACAGATATTGCTTAATAATTACATTTGTGAGGATGTTTAGGTCCAGTCAAAAAAATAATAAGAATTCCTCAGTACTATTTTTGTTCTAACATGTTAAAGAAATTCCTAGAAAGACCTAGATGTGTCTTGAGGTCCTGAAAAAACAATTCCTTTGAGGGTCAAGACTGCCACAGATAGGATAAGTCCATAAAATAATTTGAATAATACGTTAACTCCTTTGATGAATGGATAAACTTCAAATACTGGCCATTGGATCACAAAGTTACACAGACTCTAACACACCTTGTAGCAGTAGCACAAATGGATATCGTTGATCTGAAATATAAACGAATCATGTAAAACAATATTAAATGTTTTCAAAGAGGGACGAAGAATAATGGGTCATGCTAACAAAACACACATAACTTAGAATGCCCTTATATGTTATTATCAGGATGATGGATTGATGGATTGATGTAACTTCAGAAAAATGATCCCTTCACAACAAGTTAGGTTTTACAATGGAATAGAACTACATGTGATGTCTTCCTTCCTCCATGATGTGACCGTTTCATTATCTCAATAAAGGTGCTGATATTTGTTTCTGGTCTACTTTAGTGAGAAAATTAAGTGCTAGTATAAAGTAAACTGCAATGCAGCCATCACCACACAGGACATAAGTACCACTAGTATTATGAGGAACTAAATTAACTTGTACTTTTACCAACGCGTACTCCACCGGATGTCAATCCTTATGCATGCCAATAAATATTCAGTAATAAATATTTTTCCGGGTTGAGTTGACCAAAATAAGTGTGAATTGGTAAAAGTACGAGAACGCATACGAGTTGACCTGTTTCACTCCAGGCGCGGCACATGTGATACCATTGCCACACTAAGGTTTTTAACGTTAACCATGGTTTTATGTAATCAATATCTATAAAATTATACTAAAACGAACATACATCTATAAAAAATGTGAAAGTTTACATACCTTCAAACGAAACCAAGTAATGAAGACCACTTCCATTAATTGTGCACGGATTCTCAAATGATCGATCTGTTAACGTAAGACGTTAAACCATACCATCGTGTAGCCTACAAACTGAAGATTGTTGATGACTTGAACAGTTACGATACTGCATTTGGATGTGGTGTCAACGCTGTCTCGGGTGCTGTAGGCTGGAACTTAGTCTGAGCCATGATGTATTGGAGTCAACATGCTGTAAAAAATAATAGGAAAGTTTTAAGTACATGGACCAAGAATAAAGTATTTGAAATTTCAGAGAAGTTCTAATTTATGTGAATGAGGAAAATAATACATCACAGTGAACATGCTGTACAAAATAGTAAGAAGGTTTTACAAGTACATGGACCAAGAATAAAGTATTTGAAAATTCAGAGAAGTTCTAATTTATAATATGAATGGGTAAAACAGTGTCTAATTTTGGAGTAGCTGGACCATTGAAATTGAAAAGGGCATTGGTTGTTTTCAAAATTGCACACAATTATTCTTGACAATGTGTAATAAATTAAAGAAATGTTCTTGCATGAAACTCACATCAAAAGAGAAAGGTATTTAAGGAAATTGCCGAGTCTCATAATTTCATGTGAGAGATGTCTCCCCAGGGAGCAGGACTAACAACTTATACAAGTACATGTATTGTGTCATGAATATTGTGCATTTTTCCTGTGAAATAATTGTCTATGTAAGTTGATTTTGTATCTAAGAAGGGTAAAAATTTAAGGGAAAGTGCAGTAAACAATCACTACTTGACATTAATTTGTGCACAAACTGAAGATTTTTTGGAGAAAACATAAATTACAAAATATGGCATAACATTTCAACTGAAAAATTGCCATAACCTAAACAACTGAATTTTCCTATCCTTATTTACATTCTATTTCTAAATACATTTTAGTGACATCTGTTCATATTTTGTTAGAAAAGAGGCAGGCCTCGACAAATCGCCTGTCCGATTGCCCGGGACACGGTGAAATTTTGTCGGGCATGGCGCGCAACCTGGACGTCTGAATGGTCTGCCCGATCGGGCAAGTGCTCTTATTGAAACACTAATGAGTTATATTACTTATTAAATAAACATTTTATCGTTTAATTCCACTGGTGATTTCCTACAAAGTGTTCAAAGCATTTAATAAAATCTAAGCTTATAAAATCCACTCAAATTGTTGTGCATGTCGTGGTTGCGCCATCTTTAAAACCAGTCGCGTCGGAGGCCGTATACGTGTATGCACGCAATTCTTTTTTGCACCGCAGATCGGAGAGCTTTGTATGCATGCTCGGTTGACGCGATAACGAGCCACGTGCGTAAAGTGCCACGCTCGGAAGACGTGGACGGCCACACGCTGTGGAAGCTTCCATTGTCCTTTCGGGTGACGTGAACACGCCATTTTGGCAGTGCTCGTGCTTCGGTTGACGTGTTATTGCGCAACAATTGTTCGGTACGATAGCGGGGGCGGAGTGCGGCTATAAGCCAGGCACTTCGTGTCTGACGTCACTGTGTTCGATCTGGTATTGCGCGGCGCCCAGTTGAGAACCCATTTGCAAACATATAAACAATATGCACACGTGTGCGTGCTTATATCGAGTCACAGTGTTTGCAGTATTTCACTCATAATTGTAAACAGGTAGGTATAAAACATCAGTTTGCAACAAAAAATGCCTGTTTATTGTTTGAATTTTATTAACCTCTCCGTAAGATTCTGCTGTAGAAATGGGTTCTCAACTGGGCGCCGCGCAAACCTGTTCCACACCTTTTTCTTTGTTCTCCATTGAAATCTGTAAAGCCGGCGAATCAAGATTTCTATAGACCAATTTCCGTGCACCATTGTCCCATTGTTACTCAGTACAATGCCGCTCAGATAATGGAGGAAGGAATTCCTCCATGCTCGGATGACGTGTAAATACGATGAAGAATTCTTTAGAGGGCTCGGCTTCTAAAGACGCAACACTAAATACACCCTCCTGGCTATAATTCCCAAGGGAAACTCGCCAATTTATATGCTTGTAAGCTAAATGTGGGTGTCCCGTCTTAGTATCATTGACATAACACAAAAAATTCACGCAAACAAAAACGTGTTTGTGTGGGAAAAAGAAACCCGCACAGGGGCCCAGAAAAACATTTTTATTCCCGACGCGAACTGGTTAGCTGACACCGATTTCCTTATTACATGCATTTGTCTGCACAATCGAGGGGAGCCAAGGAAACAATCTTGTACTCACGGTTCGCTTGGCCCCACCGTATTGGTAAGGCGGTGGACCGAGTGAAGTACTTGGTAACGTTGCAGTCGGCTGTTGCACTCAGCATAGCAACACAGTTTTATGTGAACCCATTGTGGAAAAATACATCGCCGGTACTCGAGTACGGAAAAGCCAGGCACACTTCGTGTCTGACGTCACTGTGTTTGATCTGGTATTGCGCGGCGCCCAGTTGAGAACCCATTTGCCAAGCCAAAAATATAGTTTCCTTTGTGTTTCCTCTCTTGGAAATAGCTGGGGATCCACTCCATTTTGATTATGTATAATTTTGGCGCGACAATTAGCGCGTCAGCTAATTGAATTGTAGCTGTGACAACTCGTGTAAATATTACAAAATGATGTCATTTTTTGACGAATTGAGAATTCGTAAATGGGCCTCATACACGAAGTGCCTGGCTTATAGCCGCTACTCGGCATCACGTGTTCAACGCACAGTGCAAGCATTTAGATGTCCATGTCATCAGCGCGCCGGTTCCGTGCGAGTGCGTGCGACGTGCGTGACGGAGTTTACATGTAGGAAAGTTCAAATTTGACATACTTATTTATTCTACGATAGTAAGCCTATGTTGTCAATTAAACAATAAAAATACATAAGTCCAGGTTTGACAATGTTGGCACTTAATTTGCTGATATAAATTCCTCAAAATGCATGTCTCAATTGGGTCTCTTTTTGCCGGGCAAGTTCGGGCAAGTTCGGGCAAGTTCGGGCAAGCAATCTGCGACCACAGCTTGCCCGATCGGGCAATTAAGAAGAAAAAAATTGTCGAGGCCTGAAAGAGGGGAGTTGTTTACTGTCCAAAGTACAGTGTATGTTCACATTTATAACTAGCGTTAACGTTAAGTTAAACACTAAACAGGCACAATGCAACTACATTAAGTTTAACGTTACCACTAGTACCAGCCAACCCAACGCTTAAAAAATGAGTTCATCAGTAATTATCACATATTTCACACTCTTATTTTCATAAAAATACAATTTCTTTCTGAGTAAATCTGTTTCTGCCGATTGAGGGCGACATACCGTTCCACCGGCCGGACTCTTTTATATGCCCCGCCCAGTCGATTGAGTATTGCGGACGTAGTGGAAATAACAGATTGCGCGTACATTTTCAAGAAAAGTGTGTTTCTTTTTTTTACAAAAATGTCGTGTTTTCAGTACAAATAAATATCAAACTCAAACATATCCTCGTCTCTAATGTCATATATTTCACACTCTTTACACTCATGATAAACTACATATTTTTCCCAGACTAAATCAGTAATTTCTTTGATTTTTCAGATCCCTCGATATGATTTTTTTAATGATTAAACTTTGAATTATCGTAATTCGATATCTGATGACCTAATCATGACGTCACAAATTCTGTTTCATCTACGTGTTAAGTTCTAAGTATATGCCAAGTTTGAAGTTCATGTGAAGTTTGCAAGTATGTGTTTTTTTGTAGACAGTCTATCCGGAGAAGAAGGAGAAGAAAAAGAAAGAAAAAAACCGAACAAAACAATAGGTGCTTCTGCGCTGTAGCTCGAACACCTAATTAGAGCTCAAGTGTTTGTTTGAACAAACACTAGGTGTTCGGGAGGCAAAGGTAATCAAGCATCTCCTTATTGTGACATGCTTATAAACTGTCTTTTGTTTTCACCTATACTGCAAATAATTAAAAAATAATTTATAAAATTTGAAAACAAATTCTACATTGATTTTTACATTTTCAAGGTTGTACACATGATTGGCAAAATGTCTGTAGCTGCATCCATATTACAGAATTACAACCTAAATATCAGATGCCATTTTGTACATAAATTGTTAGACATTGAAATAATCAAAGAGTTGTATAGGTGCTTGTAAATTTTAACTGTCTGTTGGGTTTCATGACTTGACTTTTGTGGTTACACACTCCCACACCCCCACAATCGATTGAAACCACTTTGTTGACCTGTTTAACCTACTTGTAACCAATCTAGAAATTAGTGTACATGGTCTTACGCATGTAACAAGTGAAATGACTTCAGTGTAAATGAACCCAACCATGATCCTTTGTTGACAACAAAACAGAATCAATCTGCATTTATAATAAATGTACGCTCTGTATGTACGATTTAGTGACAGTTCAGAATGGGTGACATTCAGAGGTTGTCATTGGAATCGGTAATTTTGGAATAAAATGTCTGCCCCTCCCCCCAAGTTCTTGGTGATGGCATACTGCCACTGGTGATGAACCAACACATTTGCTTTCTAAAATTCTTTGGTCTATCATTGCAGCACTATAGAATCCAAGAACTAGGGAAGGGGAGGGGCAAACAAGCAATAAAAGTATAAGGGGCCCAAATTACCAATTCCATTGACTGACGACTGGTGCTTCATTATGTCAAAAATCACACCCAGCATCAATTCTGCATATCTGAAGTTGCAAGATGTTGAAAATAGGGGTAAGGGCTTAGATTTAAATAAATGTTTAACTGACATGGATTGGAAAGGTACACCCTTCTCTTGGACTGAAATGCCAGTACTGCTATAGCAAAAAATAATAACAAATTATACTAAACCTTCATTTTTTTCTTTTTTATAGATTGGAATTTTTGAATTGGAAAATGAAGACGCATTCATTTAGAAACTACATATTTCATATCTTTTAGCTTGTTTGATTTGTGGGCAATGACAGAAATTTTCAATATAAACGACTTTTCAGTCCTAAAATACGGGTCGTGTGCTTACGTGAATCTACACAGTGCGCGGCTAGTCTGCATCATGTGTGCATAGTCGCATTATAGCGCGCGTGTACGTATGTACCGTACACACATACATGTACATACAAATCGTGACAATATTGAGCACAGTAATAATCACAGTACATACTGTATATACAACACACACGTTGAGTACATGTATTTTACATACAATACATTCACGTTAATGAACAGTTCTTCATTGTTACATCAAATATCTAGAAAATCTTTCATTTGTCAAGTAGTTCAGGGCCTATTTACTTACACTTTGGGGTCCATGATTGATTTATAGGTTTTAGATTTACCATTGTTGTAACTTCCCTTTACAGCAATTTCATGGTACAGTTTTACACATACAATAAATAAGTCATGGGAGTACTTTGGATTCACATCTTCTTACATTTATTTCAATTTTCTTTTCCTAACTTTCAGTTCTTTTGTTTTTACTATCACAAAAATAGTAATTTTTAAAAAGGAATCACAGCCCTATAATATTTTCTCTGGCAACATTGTCACATATTAATTTTGAAATGTTTGGTAGAGATGGGTACAATCTTTATATTCACATGTCATATCTGTCTTTGTTTACCTCAGTCTAGTCTGCAGTCTTTATGCGAACATAACTTTCAGGTACTGAACAGTGCATAAAAACCCTTTATTTTCAAATAATACATCATAAATTAACCTGGCTATGCAAGTTTAATCACATTAAGTGCTTACGTTTTTGATACCACAAAAGTTATTTCACCCAGCCCACACAAAACAAGTTCATGGGTATAACTATAAACTAAGCAGCACTGATATTGGGCCTAGGTGAGTACACAGAAAAATATTTTCAAGAATATTTTGAATGATAACAATGATGTACTGATGAACAGTGTTTAGCTCAAAGGACGATTAACTTGAATGTCATAGTGCATTGATTTAGGACAGGTTTAGTTCAAATGTTTGCAGATGTACGCGACATCAGATTTATCATTCACATCCTCTTTTTACAGAAATCCCGCGCAATAGTACGGATATTGTTCAGTTTTTCCTACACTCAAGATATTACAATTGTTCAACTCCTTGACTCCATGCTGTTTTGACACAGACATTGTACTCCTGATTTACTGAATTTACTGAAGTTTCTCTCGAATCAACATTGGCCCAAAGCTACATTTACATGTATGTACACTCCTCAAAATAAAATAAGGGTCAAAAGTATTTTTGTGAAAAATGTTGACCAAGTCAGGACATAGAAACATTTTTAGTAAGGGTAATGGGCTAAAGGTTGCTCTGCAACATTTTAAGCACTTTTCACATGGTTTGCATGTCTATTGGCTTAGAAACTGACAGATCATGTGACAAGACACAAAGATGCTGATAACAGGTTCATGATGTCGCAATCAAGTTTGGCACATCTGCTTTATTTTTCTTCAAGACTTAATGAGATTCCCCACACATAATCAATAGGATTCTGCACTTGATAGAGTAAAGTTAAACAGTGGGTTAACCAGCATGGAAGCTGTAGGGATGAGGGGACCCCTTGAGCCCCCTCCCTATTTTGAAGGCTTTCCCACCAGTGATATTCTCTCCCTGTCATAAACTTTGGCAAATCAACATTATTTCTGTATGTTTTGAGACTTAAAGTTAATGTCAGTATGAGGTTGCATGACCCCTGACTCGCACACATTCCGTACAACGCCTCCTCATGGACTGTACTGTGTACCCAGTGTTGAATCCTGTTGACAACATCTCAGTAACACCCCACAAAAGAAATAAAGCAGATGTGCCAAACTTGATTGCGACATCATGAACCTGTTATCAGCATTTTTGTGTCTTGTCACATGATCTGTCAGTTTCTAAGCCAATAGACATGCAAACCATGTGAAAAGTGCTTAAAATGTTGCGGAGCAACCTTTAGCCCATTACCCTTACTAAAAATGTTTCTATGTCCTGACTTGTTCAACATTTTTCACAAAAATACTTTTGACCCTTATTTTATTTTGAGGAGTGTATAAAGTAGAAATTGGTCTACTGGAAGTGCCATAAGGTGGCAAGCTGGTACATACTGAATTCAACATGGCAGGACGTGAAGTTCACGGAATGAAAGATCCTCTGCAAAAGTTGTTAAGCATCATGCAGTGCCATCACACCACCACAATACCAGGAATAAGGGCATGCATAAAGATCTGTCAAAAATAAGAAAAAACATTGTTTTACACATATGTACATGTACATGTATGTATACATACACATGGGATGCACTACCTCGTGTATTATTTGTGGTTTTTCACTGTTACATCAAATCTCTAGAAAATCTTTCATCGGTCAAATAATAGTTCAGGGCCTTATTTACTTACATTTTGGGGTCCATATATCTAAAAATGCAATATAAAAATAAAGGGAATGTAGGCCTACAACATTGGACTATGGTAGTTAACACATCCTTGTAAAAAATATAAACAAAAACTGTTACATGTTTTTTCCGTTTTTGACAACGATTCCTCTTTTCTCTAACATGAAAACCAAATCATTTCTCAGGATGATTGATTTATAGGTTTTTAGATTTACCGTTGTTGTAACTTCCTTTACAGCAATTCCATGGTACGGTTTTACACATACGAAGAGTTTGCTACTTAAAACAATAAAAGTATCTGTAAAGTCTGTTCATTTCTAACCCATTGCCGGACTGTTTCCTAATATGACATAACTCTTACCTTTGCAGCTAATCCTACTGTTTGCAATGTTCCCATACAGTGATCAAACCATCGTCGCCACACCAGAATTGAGGGAGTTCCATCTAGGAAGATCAGCTGTGAAAAGAAAATTAAGCTCAAAATAAGCATGTTTTATTTTGTTGTATTCAAACCATTTCATGATTTCATGTGATCAATAAATTCTGAAAAGTATCATAAATGATACTTGTTAAATTTCATGATTAAGCAAGACTAATTACGGTGACACCATGTGAAATTCTCTATTGAGTAGTAAATCCTGAGGACAATCAGAGCATACTTTTCAGAACTAATTACTACTCACTAGCGTATTCCACATGGTGTCACTGCAATTAGTCTTACTTATCTTCTTCAACATGCAAAGCTACAAGCTTTCCCTAAATGTCATGATTGTTGTTGTAAATATTATTAGTGTCAACCAAAATTATTTAAAATGTACCTTTGCTAATAAACTCCGACTTGTCTGAGAATATTGCGACATACATAATTTACAAAGTACCTGCATGTATTAATACATGCATGACATTGGTAGACATGTTCAGCTGTACTAATGTTTTTAATGTTTTCAGCCCTTAAACATTGTTGTTCACTGTTCAGACTATTTATTTGTTTGTTTAAATTAATCAATTATTTAATTTCACAGAGCTAACATCATTAGACATTATTAGTACACTGAGTACATCCTATTGATAACACATCTAACGTTAGCATAATTTTTGTTTAAAATTTAACTAATTGTACTCATGCCTAGGCTTCACTCTCCTAACGTTACAGACTATTTACCATCACTAGGCACTAGGCACTAGTCTAAGTATTTCAAAAGAGTCATGGAGGAAAACCCACGTAATAATTTTAAGCATACTTTTGTTTACATAAAACCGGGTACCCGCTAAATTAGTCCCAACGTTTAAAGTACTAGTACCATTCACTGGCGCCCATACCGTACACATTACTGACTGATCAACCTATGCATGCTATGTATGGGTGGGACGGGTGCCAGTCAACTCGCCCCCTCGCAAACTCGCCCCTTACAAACTCGCCCCCTAGCAAACTCGCCCCCCAGTGATACAAACTCGCCCCCTCGCAAACTCGCCCCCCACAAACTCGCCCCTCCGCAAACTCGCCCCCCGGCAAACTCGCCTCCCCGCAAACTCGCCACCCCGCCAACTCGCCCCCCAGCAAACTCGCCCCCCAACCCATATCACCATAATAAATCGTGTCTTTTTTTGTCCTTTAACACCCCGGCAAACTCGCTCCCCCACACAAACTCGCCCCAAACCCATATTACTGAAAATTCTGGGAGAAATAACCTTACCCAACCCCATGTTGCCCAACGTTTTTAGTGTAAGGACAAATACAAGTTTTATTCGTCCAGTTAGAGTAAATTTCATCATGAATTTCATCATCATCAACTTCATTTCATAATTAGAACTTTTCATTGTAAGTCGTATATGTCACTCAAGACTACCACTGGGGCCTGTTCGCGTCTTGGTTTCTTAACATTTTTTTGTTTGAGTGTGTTTTTTAACTTTACCGATAATCGCTGAAGACGGGAAGCGCTGGGTGACCACAATGCACTTCCATCACAATAGAATATTGATTAGTTTGAGAGCTTCTCCAAATTATACCATTTTATTTTAAAAATCGAAAACAATATTTTTATTTTCAAGTTTAAAAACAATTTTACAACCATCTGGAATAAGATGAAACATGATTTCAACTGTTTTTGTCTTGGGTACATTTTGGGGTGAGTCATTATACCAACATCAATTTTCTGATGACTACAATTCTGTGCGTCTCAAAAAACGGCGCTCAAGACGTCCACGCATATGATCATGCATTGAAATTCAGCATTTTACAAGAGGATCCTTCACTGCTAATTTCATTTGTAAGTTACGGTCCAGTTGATTATATAACCTTAGGTGCGTCATTTAGGGTAAATTGAGGATATTAATTATTCAATATGGGTCGGTGGGCGAGTTTGCCGGGGGGCGAGTTTGCCGGGGGGCGACTTTGCGGAGGGGCGAGTTTGCGGAGGGGCGAGTTTGTGGGGGGCGAGTTTGCGAGGGGGCGAGTTTGTATCACTGGGGGGCGAGTTTGCTAGGGGGCGAGTTTGTAAGGGGCGAGTTTGTAAGGGGCGAGTTTGCGAGGGGGCGAGTTGACTGGCATCCCTATGTATGCATCAACCAACGCGTTACAACACATCTGACATGTCTGAAGCCGGTTAAAATGCTTATTTTTAAATCAAAGATTCTCGTAAATTTATCATTGCCCAGACCATGCCCAGACTTACCTCCAATTAAGTGTGCATAATAATGTCTGTTTTCAACGATGAAACATCCACTGGTGATAGGAAAAATTCAGAAAATAGTGAAAAACTCGCTTTTGTGGAAGGTTTTCTCCGCAGATCTGCATGCACCCAACTGTTGAAACATGTGCCAGTTAATCGATTCAACGACCTCGAAAAGAGCTATTAATAAAGTGACCTTTTTCAGAATAAATAGATTATGCTGACATAAAAAAAAACCTAAAAAGGATTTTAGTCAATCACATAATACATTATGCGAAACAAATTGATCAGAAACACAAATTTTTCAGGGGTCACGATAGCCGAGTCAATTGCATTTCCGAAGCGTAAATGCTCAATTCCTTAAACATGCATACATAATGAGCACGACCAGAGCTGATTTAGATTCACCAACAGAGGTGAAACGTAAGTGAAACGTTTTAGATATTAGTTTGATCTATCGAAAATCGATATCTGATGACCTAATCATGACGTTACAACTCTAGTTTCATCTACGTGTTATGTTCTAAGTATATGCCAAGTTTGAAGTTCATGTGAAGTTTGCAAGTATGTATTTTTTGTAGACAATCTATCCGGAAAAGAAGGAGAAGAAAAAAAAAACAAAAAAACAACAAAAAAAACGAACAAAAACAATAGGTGTTTCGGGTACATACCCGAACACCTAAAAAACCGAACAAAAACAATAGGTGCTCGCGCTGTAGCTCGAACACCTAATAATGGATAGACTTGATGTGGGTATACAGATCACCATGCTGTACAATGATGTCAGTATAATCATAAAAATAATGTATCAGCACTACAGTTATTCTTACCTAAGTGAAAGTGTCAAATGAAAAATGAAATGAAAACACAAAATCATTAACATATTTATGTAATCAAAGACACCAAAACATGCATATTCTAAAATAAAATTTAATACGCATGATATCCTGAAACGAGTCAAAGACCTTGCTCGTCTAATATTTATGAAGCTGTTTTGAATTTGTTGTGGACATGAATAATATATTTTCACAAAACCATGGAAGGTGATACACAAATACTGTGTTCTAAAATCCAAGGCTATCCTAGCCACTAGCTGCCACCATCAGGACCCCATGCCTATAGAGTTAATGACTTTACCAACTGGGCCCAATTTCATAATGCTGCTTAAGCAGAAAATATTGCTTAAGAATTTTCTGCTAAGCAAAAATGGGCAGGATACCAGTCGAGTCACAGATGGCACATGTGACATGGTATTTCGGCTGGTAACCTTATTCTTGTAAGCATATTTTTTGTTGTGCTTAGCTACTTTTTGTGCTTAAGCAGCTCTATGAAATTAGGCCCTGGTCAGAAGCCTCTGAAATGTACCACACAGAATGCTTTACTTTGTGTAGGCTACGTAGTTTCAATCAAAATGGCAACTTTGAAAAAGTCAGAACTGAACTCTAAAGTAAAAACTCACTGACAAAAGTATTACCATATGCATGCCATAGGCATATGGAACCTATCAGAAAACCTATCTATACTGTCGAGCATTCTGGAACACACAATGTTTGATTCTGTGGTGAACCATTTAATTGAACTATCAGTTGAACTGTTTATTTTGTTAAATAATTGAACTGTACAAGTATTATACATTGTTTTATGGCGCCAACATCTAGTAATGTACAGTACATGTAGAGCATGCAGTAGACTTCATGCACACAGTACACACAGCCGGTATCATACACACACTCATGTCATTGCATTGCTTGTGTACACACAGTGTTCACTTTGCATACCGATTTGCATAAAAGTATTACATTGTTTTATGGTGCCATCCCCATTGTACTTCATGCATACATTACACACAGCAACACACACATATATATATAATGGGATCGTTTCATTAGCAGTTCAAACTTTATAAATTAGCCTAAATACACGTTTATCATTTGAATCAGAACAATTATGTAATATATAAAACGTCTCCATACCTCCATGCCTCTTTGGAGTGCTATGGTCGAGCGGTTTAGTGCATTGGATTTGTGTTCTGATGGCTGAGTCGTCAGAATGTGGGTTCGAATCCCAACCGAGACCATGGTGCTTGTGTCCTTGAGCAAGACACTTTACCATAATTGCTTCTCTCCACCCTGGGGTAAATGGGTACCTGTGAGGGCAGAGTTGGTTGTTGTGTTTGATTAGCCCTATATGCGCCGTAATGGCAGCAATTGAGCTGTATACTCCCCAGGGAGCTGAGATGGTTTCTGGAATGATTTATGCGCCTGATGAGCAGGGGTAATAATGTACAGCGCTCTGATATCTTGTTTAAGAGCGCTTTAAAATGCCCGACATTATTATTATATTATTATAAATGTTATTATACAACTGTACTTAACAATGTTTACATTTCAACATCCCCACATTTATGCGGGCTAATCATCCACTGGAAGTTGTAAATTTAGATGTTTGCCTCATACTCATTATCAGTTTTATTGAGAAAGGGTTAAAATTTATCATCTATAGTAAAGGGATCATTTTTCGCTAGCATAATTATCTCCTGACCCAACACATGCGTCTAATGCATCGTACGTGCATATCTTACTGCCGCGTTGTGGGTACCGGAGTGGAAACATCTGACCACGGATCAGTGAAATTACGCCTCGACTGTTCCGATAAATCCCCCCGCTCTGGTGCTCAAAAAGGAATGATTTTATACATTAATAAAATGCTTAGAAATTGTTTTCTTTGAGATTCTATAGCTGGCGGCGAAAAAAACAACAACATTTTTTCGGTATTATATAGTAAATATACATCGGTTCGGTTTCGGTTAAAAAAAAAAATACCGTCACTACTCGGTTTTACCGAAAAACCGCGCAAGCCTATCTCATCACACGTCGGTGTAGGGCAAATATTAAATCAATTGTTTATCACCCGACGCAAGAATTTCATCAAACTATAAATATCGCGGAACCCGCTGCTATATAGGATTCTAGCCGGCCAATCGTCATCGGGCATGCTCGGTGGTCGAGAGGTTAAGACGTCTGCACTAGTAAGCAGGAGGTCGTGGGTTCGAATCCCGCCCGAGTCGCCTGTGAAGTTTTTCCACAGACACTGAGCATACAGTGCTATACACACGTCGGTGTAGGGCAAGAATTAAATTAAACCTATCTTATCGAATTCGAAAAAAGAGGGAAAAACATTAGTTTATTTAATTTAAATTGAATAATCTACATGAGTTTGGGGGAATTTATTATAAGGAAATTGTTTGATGTACAATGACTGTACATCGTTGGCAATGTCAACTTGTTTAGATAGACTGTTGTCACTAAATATCAGTTTACATGTCTTTTCCAAATTCAAAATGTTTATCCTTAGGAAGTGAAAGGTTTATTTCGGGCGATGATCACTGCCTGTTTGAGCCACATTATGTTAAACGTCTGTTTGAGCCACATTAGGCCAAAAAAAAAAAAATGTTGAGTTGCCCTCCAGTGCAAATATTTGAAGGGGTCGGGATTTTTTTTATTTTATTTATTTTTTCTCCTTGACTGTGATTTTAAGAATGAAATGCATTGGAACTGAAACCACATACCATGTTTTTCAAAGACAATGATCTAGCAGTATGCACAAGTACCTAAAGAATAAAACCCTGGTACTGGTCTGGTAAATGTTGTTCAAACAAACATTGGAAAGATCCATTTAGACTTATTCTTGATATTTTGCTGAATAGTGTGATAGATCTACTTTTCGCTGTGATTGACACAGCAAATTCATCCATATTGCGTGCAATGCTTAACATGCAACATGTGAGTGGCCATTCGATTTAAAAACGTGTAGATTGAGTCGCAATCGTTGACATACAAAACAGTGCGCGAAGCCAGTGGAAAACATGTGAGTGGCCATTCGATTGGAAAACGTGTAGATTTGAGTCGCAATCGTTGGCACACAGTGTGTGCGAAGCTAGGCAGTGCACCATGTGAGGGCCGGGGCCATTCGATTTGAAAACATGTAGATTGAGTCTTGGGTACCGGTAAATTTGAAGTGGAAAATTTCACAAATCAAACGTATTATGTTTTATACACAGAAAATTGGTAAGTTTCATTAATAAATAGGCCTATGAACGACGGGAAAAAAAAAAAAAAAAAAAAAAAAAAAAAAATTCAGCACTTTTGGGTCGGTCGGTGGAGGGCAACTCAACATATTTTTTGTTTGGCCTCATGTTAAACGTGATGCCTCAGTGATCAAGGCGCAGCTGTTGTAGGGCGCACTGATATCATATGGCACGGTTGTGCATTGCGACCTGATATTTAAAAAAAAAAAAAAATGTCACTGTCCCGTCTCGTGTTCGTGCTCGGTGATGACGTATTACATTAATAAGAAAGGCATATGTCAACCTCGTCTCCAGTGCTGTCGAGCACTTTCTGTATACCTCGTATTATATATTCTCTCTCAGTCTCTCTCTCTCTCTTTCTCTCTTTCTCTCGCCGGCCCTGGAACAGATCAATCTGCAAATCTTGTATATAAGAAAATTAAGCCTTGTCTGTCATCTTTCTTCTGCATGTGGCCACTTACATCTCTGTTATGGATGTCGGCTCTTTCTGACACTTTTATGTTCACCTTATAATTTATTCTTATGTTACTTGTCTCATCATCTGTGAATTTGTAGTTTAAGTTATGAGTGGACGTGAACCATTTAATTGGCCCATTGGTGTTCCTTTTTTAGGGATTGCTGTCTTTATCAGCTTATTAACCTTTGTAGTTATTATCCGATGCGGCTTTTGTTCACATTTGCACTTTAAAATAAAATAAATAAAAATAAATAAAAATAAATTAAAAAAAACAGTGATAGTATGATACTGTAATAACTAGGATAACATGTGCTACAGGGGAGGGCGGGACATGGCCATACAGTTTATTTCATCAAAATTTAGGTAAAATCACTCAACCACGGTGAATTTTATGTTAAAATAAATCCATTTAAATCCTTTATGAAAGGTTGTCAAGGCTCTTAAATGCCACTCAAAGTGCAGGCTAGAACTAAAGGAGGGGGTAGAACACAAACTGAATGATATGCATTCTCGAAATAATAGTCAAACTTTTTTGTTTGTTTTTTTGTTACCAAACTAACAAAGCAGCGTTGTGGAAAGCACTTTTCCCACCAGGGTCTAGTAGTGAGAGCGAGGTAGACCCTGGGAACGAGGTTGGTATATTATGCGTCATGACTTTAACATGTCTCGTAGAATGTGGAATCATTATGTATCAGCGCAGCACATGAGCGCATGCATGCTTCGTGTACAGTACGTTCACTGAGGTAATATAGAGAACGAGGGAGCGAGGGAACAGCGACCGAACAGATATTTGAAGAAAAAACAGTGTCCATGTAATCATGGAGGAAGTTAGCGAAAGGATATCCTTTCTCTATTATGTAAACTACCGTGAATCTTAATTGGCAGCTGAGCCGATTTCTGATCTATGTTTGTGTGTAAAATTGATTACTCCATACCGTAATGCAGTGCGAATGCTGAAAGGGTTACTTCAAGGTAAGAATGGATTTGAAGGGTAAATTATTAACAATATGTCTCTTATTCGTGTTATTAAAATAATACCAAAATATGTGTTTCTTAAGGTTTTAATATCATTTTAGTTGCCATTTTGTGTAAGCTAGCTTCCTGGATACACAATATTTTTTTGTACCAAATCGACTCATATTTTCCCCATACTTTCAAAAATCCTGGATCCGTCCCAGAATCAAGTGCTAACGCATCGTGTATAGCAGTACTGTAATACTGGAATTGGATGTATTACTTGAGCGCGCCATTGATTTGTAGAAGAGCCGAACACACAAGGAGACAGGCTAAGACGATCTTTGAGAGGCAGGGTGATCCAAAATCTTGGATCCAACACTGCCTGCATCCACTTCTAAGTAGCGATCGACGCCCACGGATCCCAGGACCAACTTCATGGGAAGGCGAACGTTCTAACCACTAGACTATCATGCCTCTTAGATTTGATTACTAAGCCATTTTCTATGCCATTTTTTACTTTAAAGGGGGACAATATCGTCACGATCAACAGGGCACGGAAGCGGAGTGCTAGTTTTAGTGTAACGCTGTGACTGAAAATAATATCCCACGTGATAAGGTCATATTACCGTTGCTGCTGCATAAACGCGACAGTAATTTTCAGTCAACGTGTTCATCTTAAACTAGGACGATACTGTCCCTTTAAACGCGTATATGAAGTTAGGAATATTATTTACTACACTTAGAACTAAAGTGTTGAATCAACTAAGGGTTCGGTGAGTGACAACACTTTATAAAGTTAATTTAGTTTTAAGAGTGTGTTATTGAAATACACTGAAAGTATTTTCCGATGTGACGGCCCTCCTCTGGCGAGAGGCAGAAGTTATTTATTTCATTGTTTTTCCCAGAAAAAAAAGCCACAGAGGCCTGGGAGTCATTGATATCCTAAAGTGAACCATTCCACATATCTTAGAAGGGGTGTCAGTTCGCAGAGCTGTGTAGTTTTTTTTTTCCGGGGCTGGAAAAGAAATTGCTGCCATATGTCTGTGCACAAAATCAACCATCCATTGTGTACACATAAAGACCTACCCAGATCTAACCCTCTGATAAGTGGAACCATCTGTTTGGCATCAGGCTGTGCTCTTTGATGTCTTGCGGCGTGCCAGTGCCAGGCATAACCCCCCACCCCCCCCCCCCCAAGACAGAGTGTCTGGGTTCTGTTACATGCTGGAGAGATATGGCTGAGAGATATGCTGCATAAGTATATGGCTGTTTGCTGTTTGCCAGGTCATACAGGAGAGAGCTACACTACACAGCCGTCGTGTGTCATCTGGGGTTGTAAATAATACTAGACCATAGCAGGGCATGTGTGGAAGTTATTTGGATGTAAAAAATTAATTGGGAATGCATAGATAATAATTTTAATATCATTAACAGGGATGCCACTGAAAAGAGGAGCGGTACGTCCTTCGAATAAAGTCGTGGGTACCTCACACGTCGGAGGGAATACGGAAATAAGTATATTCATTATTGTATTCGGGAAATACATTCAAATGTATTCAATACCCGGTACCGGTGTAGTAAGTTATGACTTAGCCGACTACATCAAGAACTGCTGTTATAAGAAGTGGTGATTTCTATTTTCTTGACAACTGTGACTCCATATTGTAGGCACCATGAGTATAACGCACGGGAAGTTGGCCGAAGGACGGGAACGAGTGGCCGAGTTGGGTGAGTCATCCCGGTCTATTAGGGCCACCCCACGCCGAGTATTTCCAGGGACGCGGCGCCGGTGGTTGCTGATGGTTGTCGCCGCGTCAAATGTACTCGCTTTTTACCTGGTAAGCTATAATGTTTTTGAAACTAACAACATACTTTAGGAACATTCACCGTTACCAGGGCCTATATATATACGTATTAGGCCTACAGGTAAAAAACATTTCTGTCTTATATCAGTACATTCAAAACCCTGACATTTCATATACTCCATTTTGTTCTTTCATCGAGAGGATTGGGGGCGGGGGGTGGGGAGCTAGAGGAATTGGGATTGTTTAATTTCTTTTAATTACTGAATCCCTAATGCAAATGGTAACATTTTGTGCTTATTAGAAGTAACGATTCTCAAATAAATTTCAGTTCCATTTCACATCCACAAGACTCCTCCCAACAAACATTCATTTTAATCTTGAAAAACAACCAAATTTAACTCTGTTCTGTTATGAAGGATGTTTATAAGGGGTGGCAGTTGTCACCCCTTACATGATCTTTAAAGACTGCTTTCATAAATATTTATTATGTATTTCACTATTTTCTGTTATGAAGGAGGTTTATAAGGGGTGCCAGTTGCCACCCCTTACTTAGTTTGCCTCTTTTTTGGGGGAAAAACTGAATAATTAATTATTAAAACGACATATTATTTCAAAACCACAAAACTGTAGCCTACTTGAAAAAAAAAGCGATTTGCTTATTTTGTGGATAGGGGAGTAGATTTATCAAATCATTCAATCTGCTTTTCTTCAAGCGCAAAGCAGACTTGTCCACTTTTAGGCCACTGTTGAGAAAACGTTCGATCCGCTTTTTGAGAAGCAGGAAAGCAGAAAAATGGATTTGTCCAAAACGTTCGATCTACTTTTCGGGTTGTGGGAAACCAGAAAAGCAGATGTCCACTTTTAGGCCATTGTGTGACAAAACGTCTAATCTGCTTTTCGGCTAGTAGAAAAGTAGAAAAATTGATTTGTCCAAAACGTTCGATCTATTTTTCGGGTTGTGGGAAACCAGAAAAGCAGATGTCCACTTTTTGACCGCCAGTGTAGGTGAACAAGTAAAATCTGCTTTTCGTGAAACTGAAAAGCAGAAAAGAAGAAAAATTGGATGTTACCAAAATGTTCAATCTACTTTTTAGGTGGAAGAAAAGCAGAAAAGTAGAAAAATGCACTAGCCAACAACGTTCAATCTCCTTTTTCATTATTTAGAAAGCTGAAAAGCAGATGTCCACTTTGCGACCTCCATAGAATTTGGTCTGGTGCCAATAACCGCGTAAACTATGTATAATGTATTTCACTGGTTGGCAAAAAAAAAAGATTACCCCACTAAAAAAAGCGCGTCGCCGCATCGATTTTGAAGCCGATCTCTGACCAGAAACCGGAGACTTTTTTGTCTATCGATTTTAATGAATGTTCTAATTCCGTTTTTCGTATTCACATCAGGGTGCCTTTTGGCGTGTATGACCAGAACATGTGTCGAGCGTTTTTGCGAGTTCGGTTGTTTTTTGTGCATGCCGCAACCAACCAAGCATTATTAGATGGTGGATTTAAAAAAAAAACAAAAAAAAACACAGTTCCATAAACCCAAATTTAAAAGTACAACATACTTTTAGAGAAATTTGGACGGCGCAATTATGAGCTTGTTTGTGGTCGTGACATTGACGCTAGAAACATGTTTCTGTTCACAATCGCCAAAACGCACCTTGTGACGTGTTCTCTACACAGTGGATTTCTACGGGACAACTCGACGGAAATCCTTTTCGAGATTCTCTCAAAAAGGTATGTATATAGTTATGATCAAGCACGTTTGAAAGTGTGGGGACGAGGATTCAGACCTAAAGGGTAGGAAAACACGACACGAAGAAGGTGGAATCTCCCAACCTCGTTCCCAGGGTCTACCTCGTTCTCACTACTAGACCCTGGTGAGAATAATACTTTTCGCAACGCCAAATGGTTACTTAAAACAAAATTATTGAAAACAAAATGTTTAAATTGTTTTCTTCTTACTATAATATCTAGATTAATTTTGTTAAACAAATCAAATGTTTGGAGGAGTGATTCCATCGAAATTATGATGAAATAAATTGGATGGCCTAGTCCCGGCCTCCCCAGTGCAGCACACGCTATTCTCAGTATTAACAAATGTTTTTTTAAATCCTGGACGTCACCGCACCGTAGTTGTTTTGCTATGTATAAAACGATGTCAAATTGCAGCCAAAATTGCGGGATCGATTGGAATTCTGCCGCGCTGTCTTAACGACTGGTTTATAAAAACATAGGGGTATGAACATTTGACTGATTTGTGCGGCCTCTCTTAGCCACCATACTTTGTATATGGGAAATTTGGTCTGGCTCTATGATCCAACAACCGTGTATACATGTTAACACGCGTCACCGCACCGATTGTGAAGCCAACCTATGCTTACTAGTTGCTGGTTTGTGTACGGTTGTCATCGACACGATACAGCTATTTTAACATGTCGGACTAATTGGACGCGTAATCGCGTATTGGTCAATACGTAGTGGGGCGGGGCTTAGTGGATTGGACAATTTATAATAGTAAAAAATAGTCAAATTATTTTCCACTTATAATACTTGACTGATTGAATAAATCAGAGCTGAATACCAATGTATTACGTTCCAATATTTTGTATAAGTTCATTTAAACAAATAATAATAATAACAACAAATAGTATAGCTCTTGTCAATATTCTTGTATTGAATGTACACTCGCCTATTATGAGTCTAATGGTTATGATATCCTTGCTCATTATTTTGCATTAGCTGTCAGTGCTACAGTTGATATCTACTCTTCAACTACAGTTGATATCTACTCTTCAACTAACTAGTCTGACTAGCGCCCTCAACTCAACATACAGAGTCCTCAATAGGGAAGTCCACGTCGGTGACACCGCACATTTTGTCATCCAAGCTAAAGATTCTCAAGGCAGGAATAAAACCAGTGGTGGTGATTTCTGGTTTACGGTTTTAACAAGTGATACTGGTGCTTACCCGACCAAGGGAGGGCGCACTGCTGGGAGGATTGTGGACTATAATAACGGTACTTACAGTGTATTCTTTTACGCTGGATGGGAGGGGACTGCTTACGTTCACATGACACTTGCAGCTCCAAGCGAGGCTACAAAATGGCTACGCAAGAACTATTGGCCGATAGAAAGTCGTGTTTTTTGGACTGGAAACTTTCTGGGCAAGAACATTCTGGGTAAACAAGTAACTGAAAGTACCGTGTGTTACCTTTTAAGGAATGTGACGCCATCGAAGTTGTGTATGATCGACTACAACAAGAAAGCTATGGGATTGACGGCTCTTTACTGCCGAAAACCTCAGACATTGGAATGTGATGATCTTGGAACACTTGCTTTGCACAGCTATATTATTGACAGAAGAACTGAACAGCTGCTTGGTGGAAACATTCAGTTGTTTGACGGGTAAGCTTACAAATAAGTAAGGCAGTTGTAACGGCGGTTGAACTGACGGACAGGTCTTAGTTTCCAAACAGGGACAAGAGTACTCTCAGTCTCTCAGGATTGAAATCCATGTAGAATAGCCTACACCTGAAAAGTATTATTATCATCACGTGTCATCACGCGTCATCAACTTATTTTTATCTTTCATTTGAAATGCGCTGGTGGCTGCATTCTACGGGGTTGAATGGCGCGAATCGAAGACCCCTTGAAAACGGTTGAAAATGGCGCTCTCCATGGTATCCAAGACAGTATAACCATGTCAGAAATATAGTGACGCTTAATACCAATAATTATTTCATTTTTTGGGGGTTATTTTTCCTCAGAGAAAATTTCATGAGAGCGCTTACACAAGGGCCCACAGCTATTACGATATCTAGTGAGAGAAGTCTATTACCAACCAGTGAGTATAATTATAACCATTATCTATGGGGGTAAAAAGGGTTTCTTTACCTGTGACCAAGAAATGAACGGACTGCACGATATTAATACGCATATTCACCATTATGTCCTACAACTTCAGTCCTGGCCTACGCTGATATGATGACGCATTTTATTCAAGATTTATGTCACAAAAAACGAGGTACTAATATCATGGAACTTCAAAAGTAAATTCAACATTGGAAAATCAATTTAAAAGACCATGATATTGTTTGGGTCTGACTAACCTCGTCCCCAGGGCTATTGAGCAGTTTCGTTATTCCTCAATCCCACTGCTCCCTATTCCCCCAGTCACTGGAATGAGAAGATTTCAATTTCCAAAAAGATTTCAGATATTTAAATAAGGTGCTTGCAGCCAATGTGTTTTAATCTGCTACACCATAAAACTATAAAACGAGCGTGTACTGCAGTAGAGTGCCTGGACTCGGCCGTCCAATGTTCAAATCCCGGCATTTGAGGTAGATATTTATGCCGTCATTATTCGGCAGCTTTTTCGATAAAAATCAATTATCAAAATATGTTGACGTGCTAAAAGTATACAATAGATATAATAGTGTTAAGATGTTGTGTCCTCGAAATGATATTGGAACTTTATATTTGTATTATTTTGTAGTAACCAGTCAGGGTTGCAGAATTCACTTTTTTCCACTAGGGTCTAGAAGTAAGAACGAGGTAGGCCCTGGGGACAAGGTTGAGAGTAAGACCCAGATTCTGACCCAGTTTCTGGGTCATTCCGACCCTTAAAATGGGCGTGGCACCTGCAGCCTCTTTTCTGGAAAAATTTTGACGTGGGATATTTTTAGGGTTCACGTCGATTGCTCTTTTCATCTAACCACTTATTTGCAAATGTGTGAATCTCTGTCATTACATTATCTCCTTTCCATCATTTTCCAACCTTAGATTCAGAAATACAAAATGAGACACCGACGAACAGTCAAGTACCAGTCTGTCAGCCAGATGATGAGCCCCTTGTAAATGATGGGTTCTGGCTCAATAACGAATGGCACCACCTTCAGTGCAAAGTCCAAAGATGGGATGACGTACAAGCTGTCAGGTGGTGCCTGCGTCACAAACACGTGTTCATTCACGGGGATTCGAATGTGAGGATTTGGTACAGTGTGTTAACGAAGAAACTGGGCCATCCCTGGCAACATTTAGGGAAGGGTAAATACAAGATCGTGATGCATGATTACTTCAAAGATAATGATTTGGAGATGAGTTTTTACTTTCACCCCCGTGTTGTAACAAATACTGAATTAACCTTAAACGAGACTCCGTATGAGGTAGATGTGTTAGATAACATACCAAGTGACTCTTGTGCCAAGTACATCATTGTGTTGTGTCCATGGGGACATTTCACCCAGTGGACTAGTGTAAGTTTCTTAGAGCGTACGCAACTCCTCAAAGAGGCAGTTTTACAGTTCCGCGAGCGATGCCCTGACGTGCCCATCATCATTAAGGGTTCTCACGCCAGAGACCACGAGTCAGTTTTGGCCAGAGTTTACTGCAGTGACTATACACTGTGGAACTTGGGTCTTATATTGTGGGAAACATTCCGTGGTACAGGGGTGTTTTATTACGAAGGTTGGCAAATGAATTTGGCGTATGGGAAGCCTAATATTCATATGCCTGTGGAAGTTATAAATGAGGAAATTAACTGGTTGCTGTCTTATGTTTGTAGGTAAATACGGACCAGGGACATATTTGCACAAATTTAAGTCTATTCCCCACCCAGGGTTGTCACCAGACCAAATTGAGTGCCGGCTAATTTTGTCAATTGCGAGCGTAGTGAGCGGAGCGAACGGAGCGCAGCTCCTCACGGCCGGGGGTCCAGGGGCCCGCTTAAGGGCCCCTGGTGGGGTCCAGGGGCAACGCCTCGGTGGGGGTTGAGGGGACGAAGCACCCCGAAGCTCCTGGGTTTTAGCTTTTAAGAATAGATTTGAAGGGCTCACCTTTCACATAATTTGTTGTATAATAGTATATTTTCATAGTATTATACAAGAATTTATGATGTGAAGGAGTGCCCTCCAATGCAATTGACAACAATGTTGGCTCAGAAAAACTGAAACTTCTGTATGGCCTACCAGGTGTCCACTTTTCGCTATTAAACTTAGATGCCTGCTTCTGTTTTTTGATGAGGTAACACTTGAGCAACCGGGGCTGTCAGGCATAGGAGCTCTGAGTTTTGGCCTAAACCACAGTGGCCGAAGACTCTGTAGCGTGATCAGTTCCCAGGTCAGTTGTACTCGAACACAAAGATGTGGTCGCAGAAGAATGTCTCGAATTTGACGGCTTCTCGCTTGACCCGGCTGCCGTGTCTATCACTGCCGGCCCCTTGCATTTAGTGGCCGAAGAGAAAAGTTGGTGATACTTTTCTGCGAGTGCGACATAATTATTTTGATCAAAACACCAAAAAACGTTCACAAAACTTTTCATGAATGGGCGGAGGGACGCACGTGAATAATTTTCCCTTTGCTGAGCACATCGCGGGGAAAGCTAGACGTTTACGAAGTCACGCTTAACCAACCTGAAATTTACGTACATCGACATTACGAAGCACGTCGCATCATTTACACGCGGTAGAGACTAGTGGCATTAGCTCATCGTGCAGGCGCAAACAACCAATCATAATGGGGATTCCCTGGTCTTTTCCCTGACGTCATAAATAAATGCTAATTAGTGTATTTGTTTGTACCGCTACAAACTGAGATTTATTTTATAATATCGTACGATGTTTTAATTGATCTATAGACTAAAGTCCTCAAAATAGTGGCAAATAACTCAAAGAAATGAAGAATACATGAACTTTTTTTACTTTTATTACTGTTTAATGAAATATTCACAAATTTTTGTGCCGGTCGGTAAGACATCAATTTGCGTTTGGTGCCGGTCGGCCAGCGGGAGTGCCGGTTAGACCCGACCGGCGCCGACCGGCGTAGCTACAACCCTGTCCCCACCCCCTCCGGGGATACGATATAATACGCTTTACTTTATGGTTGTTTACCAGTAATAAAGTTTACAGTTAGGTCTATGTTTATTTATTTCTTATTTAACCTGGGGAGACCTTTCAGTGAAGCACTGGTTCAGGAAACAAGGGCACTTGTTATGTGAATCAAAAACAATGGGGGGTAAACCCCCACTCTTCCATGATAAGTGTTCTAGGTTCTTTTACGTTCATTAATAATAATAATAATAATAATAATCTAGTACACGGCATGCACGGATTACCGCACGGGCAAACTGGGCACGTGCCCCGGGCCCAGGAGCCAATAGGGGCCCTTGGTTTTCAAAAAGAAAGAAAGAAAAAGCATAGTACTAGTAGTATTATGCGCGTGTATGGGCCCGTGGTGAATTTGTGCCCAGGGCCTGTGCTCATGATGATCCGTCCATGGTACACGGGACCTACGGCTTAACGTCCCATCCAAAGGACGAAGCAATTATGGTTATTAAAGTGTCTTGCTTAAGGACACAAGAGTTGCGACCGGCCAGGCCAGGATTCGAACCCACATTCTGACAACACCAGAACCTGAATCCGATGCACTCGACTTCTCAGCCACGACACTCCACTGTGTTGCATTGTGTCTTCGAAATGATCTTGAAATATAATCTGGAATTAGTATTTTGATTAATAACGAAGCGACATATAATAATGTAATGTAATTGATTTGTTTTGTCATTCAAATCAGGTGCCTATTCTCAAACAGAGCCTTTGTCTTTCATTTATACTAGGCTCCTCTATATACATCATTAATTCTCTATTAATCCAATAATTGTAATTGTATTATTGTTATTTCTTATGATGTTATTATACAAATAAATAAACTACTGGACATTTTTTTGCAATGGGACTCGAACCTTCCCCTCTGTATCACTGCACGGGTGCTCTACTATCTGATTTTTAGACAGTGCTGTGATATAGTACATGATCAATATCTTTGTTCTGCAGGCGTTATAGTCAGAAGCCATGAAACCCAGTACATGACGTGTACAAAGCCAGAGATGGTTACGTTGGTTAGCCCATGGTTACGTTGCTAATCCCGGGAGCAGCATTCTGGGGATCACTCATAGAAGAATATAAAATAAGTCACTATGCGAAAATCGGAGTGTTCATTATGGGTTAAAAACAACAGCAACAAAGTAACATAATTTCTAACTTTTTGCGATCAACGCCATCACAAGGTAAATGTAGATCCAAGGAGAATCGATCGATTCTTTGATATTCGATGTTCTATTTTATATCGATGATGTAACAAGTGACACAATGACAGCGCCCTCTATTGAAAATAGTCATTGGAGGCCATAACATTTTCTATTTCGATGAGGTGTCCGCAGAAATAATGGACATTCTCATTCTATAAAGTAATGTACTATAACCTCTTCGTAAGCAGTGGCGTAACTATAGGCGAGGTTCGTGTCTGTGTCTTTGATATTTGATGTTCTATTTTATATCGATGATGTAACACGTGACAAAATGACAGCGCCCTCTATTGAAAATTGTCATTGGAGGCAATCATAACATTTTCTATTTCGATGATGAGATGTCAGCAGAAATAATGGACATTCTCACTCTATAAAGTAATTTACTGTAAACTCTTCGTAAGTAGATGCATCATACGCTCGCGTATTAACGGTACTCGCACTCGGTGTTAAACGTGCATGCAAGAACAATTCAATGTGTAATAATACACACATACTCCTGAAGACGATCAGAGCATACTGATCGAAACGTCGAGTCGTAACCTCATGTTCTTTTCAGAACTAATTACTACTCAATTGAGAATTTCACATGGTGTCACCGCAATTAGTCTTACTTATCCTCTCCACCATGCAAAGCTACAAATGTTACCTAAAACTTATATTTTCAATCAATCAGAAGAGGGGAAAATGTTTCTAAATGTGACAGATTATAAAAAACATGACAGATGCAGTGTTTTATGAACTGCAATGTGCAAATATACACAGAATATCAAAAAGGGCCGAACAAATTATGGAAAGATTCCAACTGTAAGTTTATTGAATGAATAATTGTATGCACATTCATCAACCTAATGTACAGTACATGTTTAACATTTTACTGACAAAATGGTCATTCAAAACTTTCTTTTAGATTCTTATTTCCTCTCCCTAGCTCGCTCTCTCTCTCCTCTGCCTTCTTCTGTATGTCCTCTGCCTGTTTGATTTTAATTGTGTTACACAATAGTGACAGTAACGCTCCACGTCCAGACTGGCCACTGTGTCTACCATTAAAAATAAAATAAAAATATTTTAGTAACACCAACAGTTAACAGGTATATTTTCAGGCCTCAAAGTTTAATTTTTTTAGGGGCAAGGCCACTTTTCCTACTTCCATTAGACTACCAGAATTTCTAAGGGGCACCAGACCTGTATTTCCAATAGTTGTCACTGTCCCATATATGTTTTCATGATAAAATAAAGTCTGAAAATTAAAGAAATCTAAATTTAATTCATTAAAAATAATTTGAAGGTCATACAGTAACGTTACTAACACAAAATGTTCTCATAATGGTTGAACATCACCATTCGAACGGCACCACTGTAAAAATAAACTTTGTGTCTGTTAGCAATTACCGTGTGCAAACCTGAATCTCCACATTATGTTAAATTCATTTATAATTTTGTAAATATTCACCTTCATCTTGCACTTCCCAGGAGTTGCTATAGTATAGTACTAGTAGCTAGTACTAACAGTTATACTTTTTCTGGCGATGTCCTTTTCACGTTCTGGTGGACGTACATGGTGGAATCACTGTTGTGATCGAACTTTTCAGGGAATTTAAACCTCTCGCCATCGGTTACTGCCTAAATTTGGCATAGCTTTTCTACTGAACTTTACTAATTTAGAATTTGCGTCAGTAATATGCATACAACAATAAACAGGGCCTGTTTTGCAAGTCTCTTCGAACATTCCCCTTCACAAGTCGACGTGTGTTAGACATGTCGGAAGAATACGCCCATCTCGCTTCGCCGACACTCGCAGAAACAGCTCAATTGCTTGCATTACAGCTAATCAAACACAACAACCAACTCTGCCCTCACAGGTACCCATTTACTCCTGGGTGGAGAGAATCAATTATGGTAAATTGTCTTGCTCAAGGACACAAGCACCATGGTCGCGGTTCGAACCCACATTCTGACGACTCAGCCATCAAACACAAATTCGATGCACTAAACCGCTCGACCATGGCACTCCATGATTTCTTCTCTAATTATATTTATAAAAAAAAACAGTGGGCAATGCATTTCCATTTATCAGTATAGATTATTGTTACCATAATGTTTTCTGATCAATTATTTGTTGTTCTTGTACGGAGTAGACCTGAAGGCACTGATATGAAAAAAAACCCCAATAAAATAAAGCCTAGTTTATTTACGTAATTGCATATACAATTTACCAATGGTGTAACACCACGGTTGACAGCTGTGCTTATTCTGTGCATCATATTCCTCAATCAATGTCTGTCATATTTTTAATCAATGTTATTTTTTTGTCATCGTGAGAAAAGGACGAATGTGTCAAATAAAAATTTTTTATTCAACATTTCAGTGGTCTATTGTTGTCAAATTATTTACTATTGCTCGAGAACTTCTCTCATTTGATAGGGTCTATTGTTTGTTAGGTTTAACCTTCAATGATCAGTGACGTAATTTGTAAAACAAATCAACATAAAATTATTTAATTTTTGTATTTTATTAATCACTTTATACATGACAATTCTACAAAACATTCATGTTCTTTAGTTTATGGGACGATCCGTAAAGGGGCGATTATATTTTACAGCAAATAATACTATGATGCAAAACAGTGAAGTATAGAATATGGACTGCAATTTTATTCTCTAAGATGAATGTATTTCAGATGGAATCATTTCTCAGCATGATGCAACTTTCTGTATACACAAACAACGTTTGATGTAAAACAGTGATCATTCATGTGATTTTTAATCAAATACAATATCAATATTATATACATTCCATTTAAACCACTCCGTACAGCTCTCTGATTTTTAAATAACAAAAGGGCGATAGATTATAAATCTATACTGTATAAAAATAAACACAAAAATTTGACAAAAGATTATGGCGTTTCGCTATAAGAGGTGCTTTGTGCTTTTGCATTCCGTCCTGGTAATCGATTTATAGGCTGCTAATAATGTTAACCAATGCATGTATTGCATTTATGTGTCTATTAAATAATCGTAAAGTAATACGGGAATGATACATTAATGAGCCTGCAGTCATTGCAGGTCATTGTATGTGCCCACACACAAAGCCTATTCTACTGCGTCTAGACAATTCTAGACCACGTCGTGAAGTTTTGTGAGTAACTATTTTTGTGGACGCCATCATGCAACACGTAGGCTCCCGACGAGGCTCTCTTTTTACACAAGTGTCGGCGCCAACACGACATTCAGCCCGCTCAACGAAGAGACGGATCTTGTGCATTCCATGTCGGTGCCACTTACCTGTTCTTCTTCTTATTGTCATCGCCATGTCATTGACAACTGTTGTTTTTTATACGGTAAATATTTTATTATTATATAATATATATTATATAATATATATTATCTATATGGGGGCCAGGTCAGAGGCCAAACCATATCTGCCGAGTGGCCAGGGATCAACTGACCTGAAATATTTCTTTCTCTCTCTCTCTCTGTTAAGAATAAGAGTAGCAAAGATGGTGAGGATTTTGTACACGATTGCCATTGTTGGATCATTTCCCTTACTCTAATAATTTCACATGTTCTTTTCCTCGCACAAAGGTTTCTTCTGGATTTTTCGAGATACAGAAACTTGGTAGGCCTACTCATAAAACCATCCATAACAGTCAAGATCCGATGGTTTTCAAAAAGGTAGATCTTTGTTCAGATAATTATTAAGAATAATTGTTTGAATTCTTGGCACTAAGCCAAATCGTTTTCATTTGAAGCTGGGTTTTTATTTGTTTTCATTTTGTGATTTTGTTTGTTCTGTTTCGTTTATGCCTATGTTTAATTTGGGAGTAATTAAACAGAAATTGTTCAAAAGCTTTTGGATATAAATTTGGGTTGGAAATCAGGGTTGGAAATGACCTATTCTCTCAGTAGGTGTGATCTCGCTGATACCGATCATATATATATATATATATATATATATATATATATATATATATATATATATATATATATATATATATATATATTACAGTGACCTTTGAATTGACATTCAAGCTTTACATCACAAAGGCCGATGACCTTTGACACCTATATTTTATACAAATCCCCTTTTTATGAAGTACTGAATCACAAAATAGTTATCGAATTGCCACAGCCGTTGAGAAAATTTACTCGACACAATTTCATTATTTTTTCCTTAAAAATTGTAGACTTTCTTGAAGGCATATTTGCTAATCGGCAAGATTCTCATTAATTATGATTGATCCTTGAATTATTGCAAATGTTTTTTTTCAGGTTTCTGTGTTGCGGCCGGTTTCCACTCTTCAACCAAACGTTAAGGAGAAAATGAATAACAACCTCGGTCTGACAAGCGCCCTCAACTCAACATACAGACTCCTCAACAGCGAACTCCACGTCGGTGACACCGCACATTTTGTCATCCAAGCTAAAGATTCTCAAGGCAGGAATAAAACCAGTGGTGGCGATTTCTGGTTTACGATTTTAACAAGTGATACTGGTGCTTACCCGACCAAGGGAGGGCGCACTGCTGGGAAGGTTGTGGACTATTCTAACGGTACTTACAGTGTATTCTTTTACGCTGGATGGGAGGGGACTGCTCACGTTCACATGACACTAGCAGCTCCAAGCGAGGCTACAAAATGGCTACGCAATAACTATTGGCCAATAGAAGAGCGAGTTTTCTGGAAGGGAGAGTTTTCTGCGGGCAAGAGCACTCTGGGTAAACACGTAACTGAAAGGACTCTGTGTTTCCTTTTAAGGAATGTGACGTCATCACACCTATGTATCATTGATTACAACCCAAAGGCAATGGGATTGACGGCTCTTTACTGTGAGAAACCACAAAGATTAAAATGTGAGGATTTTAAAACAGTTCAGATGTACGGCGACCTTACTTACGTACAAACTGAGGCGATGATCAAGAATGACAAACATTTATTTGAAGGGTAAGTTTAAGAACCACAAATAACTAGATAATTAGCGTGAGCAAAAGTTAGTCAGGTGTGAAAAAACACACACAAAAGAAAAAGGAACAAAAAACAGAAGACCCTGACTCTGGTTTTTGGAATTGCAAATGTTGTAAAGTTTGAAGGGAAAGTATACGTCATTTTTACACTCAGTTTTTGCATGCATGCCCGGGTGCGTATATTTTTTTTACACCGCAGCGACGGGTTTTGTGCAGTAAAAGTGCCAATTCCGGTCTTGAGAGAGAGACTACGAAACCCTAGGCGCGCGACGATAGAAAACTCCAAGCTGCAGTCGACCATGGCGCTCTGCAGTGGAACTCATGGAGCCATTCCCTCCAGCTCCGTTGATGGTAGGTTTATTTTTGCGTGTCGAAATTCCCTTCGCGCGCATGCGTGCTGAATGGGTTCATAGTCTTGACGCAAGGGCGAAATGCGCACAAAACCCGTCGCTGCGGTGTAAAAAAAAAAAAACGCTGCCCCGGGTGGAGATAATTATTTCCAACCCTCCCTCCAAATACTACTTAAAACAATACTTTATGTACCATTTTATCTTAATCTGTTTTCTCTTTTTAATTTTTTTTTACACGCCACTTTTTAGCAAACAAATAACTTCAGAAATGCCAACAAGTTTGTGAATTTACCCACAAACACTATTTTGCCAACAAGTGGTAGGGGGCGACCGCCCCCTGCTCCCCTTAGCCTACGCCACTGGGCATGTGTCAATTGCCCGACTCCAGCCGCAATGTTTTCGAATGGAGTCATTGCTGCGAAAAAATTACAGGAGTCAATTTAAGCTGACCATAGACTCGATTTGATTTGAGCTGTAAGATTCTAAAGGCTCTTTAGAAAAGGTTGCGATTATATAATTTGATTAAATCTGTATTGTGTGTTTTGTTGTTGTCAGTGAGTACTATATGAAAACGCTCACACGAGGACCCACAGCTGTAACAATCTCTAGTAAGTATATTAACGGTATATCAGTTAGCAATGGAATTCCATATCTGCCATTCTAAACGTCGCCCGTCGCCCGTCTCCCTCCTATACGTCGCGCGTCGCCCGTCGCCCATCGCCCTTCTAAACGTCGCGCGTCGCCCGTTGCCCGTCGACCGTCGCGCGTCGACCGTCGCCTTCAATGTGATTGATCAATTGACCTTCGCTGTATTTTTTGTAATGAAATAGAAGCATCAAATAAAATTTGCAAAAAACATTTTGCTATAGGAATATTGGAAAAATTCACATAGGAACTTGGAAGGAAGACTATTGGTTTTTGCAAATTTTATTTGATGCTTCTATTTCATTACAAAAAATACAGCGAAGGTCAATTGATCAATCACACTGAAGGCGAAGCGCGACGGTCTACGCGCGACGGGCGACGTTTAGAAGGGCGACGGGTGACGGGCGACGTTTAGAAGGGCGACGTTTAGAATGGCAGATATGGAATTCCATAGTTAGGCTTTATAATATGATTTTGTGTATCGGGAAATTCATAATCAGTGTCATTAGACCAATAGCATCAACTGCCGTGCAGGCGACGGAATGACTCTGTTAAATGGAAGGTATAATATTCGTAATAATTATTAGCAAATCTACCTATTTATGATGAATTTCCCGCCAAGTTAGTTTTTTTGAATCAAGATAAATGCCCATACATTAAACAGCCAACATGTGAAAGTATATGTCTGTAGGCCTATACATTGTGCAAGTATATTTACGATATAACAAATAGATATATCGCCCGTAGTTATAAAATTTATAAAGCGAACGTATTTTGAAAGAAATTCGGACGTCAGAAACTGTAAATAAAAGCGATATTTCAAATGCGGTTGATTCTGATTGACAGCCGCGCTGGCCAATCAGAAGACTGCCCACACCCTCGGCCTGTTACATACAATTGTGTGGTCACGTGCAACCTGATGATTAAAACGCGGGGTCCCGCCTTTTATTAATTTGAGTTTTTAATTTACTGGTACTAATCCTTGACGGGTTTTATTTCGTTTAATGTCTCAAATGAAAGCTTATACTCGAGTTATGTACTACCTAGTTGTAATGCTTCAATAAATATATTTTTTTCATTTTGTTTTACATTTTGTTTTGCTTGTTAGTCTATTTGTCTGTTTTGTTTTACTCGCCCTGTCATATTGGATTTTGGCCGTTTGCGCGAAAGGCTGACATATCATTTTCGCGAGGGTCACCGCCCACTGATTTGATTCAACACCCTTCAATTGTATAGCAACCACCTTCAAATCTTGGTCCCCGCCTACACGTTTTGCCTCTACTGAGAAAGTACACGAGTCCGCTTTGTTTGACATTTTCTTTTGTGTTAATTTCACACTTCAGTATTCCATTCACGTTGTATTCCTGCCATTCTTATTCTTGCAATATCCTGACTCCATAATTAATTTCCCACCTTAAAATACAGAAGAACAACACATCAGAGAGTACAGTCCAGCACCAGTCTGCAAGCCCGATGATAAGCCCCTTGTAAATGATGGATTCTGGCTCAACGATGAGTGGCACCACCTGCTGTGCGAAGTCCAAAGATGGGATGACGTACAAGCTGTCAGGGGGTGTCTACGTCACAAGCACGTGTTCATACTTGGAGATTCAAACGTAAGGAGTTGGTACCGTTTGCTAATGAAGAAACTTGGCCATCCCTGGGAACATTTAGGGAAGGGTGAACAAAAGGTGTGGATGCATGATTACCTCAAGGAAAATGATTTGGAGATGAGCTTTCACTGTCATCCTCGGGTCGTATCGGAATCAAAATTAACATTAAATGCGACTCCGTATGAGGTAGATATGTTAGATAACATACCAAGTGACTCTTGTGGCAAGTACATCATTGTGTTTTGTCCATGGGGACATTTCACTCAGTGGACGACAGTAAGTTTCGTAGAGCGCACGGAACTCCTTAGAACGGCGGTTTTACGGTTCCGCGAGCGGTGCCCTGACGTCCCCATCATCATCAAGGGTTCTCATGCCAGGGACCACCCGACTGTCGCAAAGAGAGTTTACGCCAATGACTATACCCTTTGGAACTTGGGTGACATATTAAAGCACACCTTCCGTGGAACTGGGGTATTTTACTATGACATATGGCAAATGGGTTTAGCGTATGGGAAACAGAATATGCATATGCCACTGGAAGTTATAGCTGAGGAAGTAAACTGGTTTTTGTCATATGTCTGTGGGTAAACTTATTAAATCGGGTATAACATTTTGGTGTCAGGCACTTGCATCTCTTGATTTGATTTTTTACACCGACTGGTCGCCTGTCTTTATCCTATCAAGAATAAAGACAGGCTCCGGGCGTACCATTCAAGAGATTTCTTTGGATACGTTGTGCCGAAGATCTGACGTCACGCTTCGAGGCTTGCGAGCTAGCTACCAACCACGGTCAAAGTTGAATCTCCAAGAAACTGAGAGGCCGATAACTAGCCTTTCCTTTCACGTGCCTCGAAGCGTGATGTCAGATCTTCAGGCTATATATACAGTGTTTTCCGAGTGTGTGTGGGGAAAAAAACCACATGCGACTTGGGTAGGATTCGAACCCACGACCTCTTGCTTCCTACTAGTGCACACGTTTTAACCTCTCGATCGACCACCGAGCTGGCCTGATGACTTTTTCCCACAGACACTCGGAAAGCTCCGAGTAAAACGGACCTTAACGTTGGTGTTAGGGCAAAAATCAGTGGTTGATTTTCAAACTGCACTGGCAATCTACCCAAAGCGAGTGTCGTATATATATTTTTAATTTTTTTATTTTATTTTAAAGGGACAATATCGTCACGATCAACTGGGCATGGAATTGGAGCACTAGTTTTAGATTAAATCAGTAACTGAAATTATTACCCACATGATAAGGTCATATTACCGTTGCTGTGCAAAATATGAGCCAGTAAATGTTCAGTCACTGTGTTCATCTTAAACTAGGACACCGATTCCATGCCCTGTTGAAAGTCTGCTGTGATCGTGACGATTGTCCCTTTAATAACTGCCTGGAAGAATCTCCGAATGTGGATGTTTTGTGGTCAGCACAAATCAAGCTCAAGTGTATAGTAACTGCGTTCTCTGTAGCTTTTCCAGATAGTTTTTATGCAGGGCGGATTCAGGTTCTCGAAAATGGAGGATCACGGCAACAAATCGGTGGTGGTGGGGCACACCGACAAAAAATGATGGCAGACCTCAACACGTATGGCAAATTTACATGCTACATGCATGGCGATACAAAAGGTGTGTGTGTGTGTGGGGGGATTATGTCTTTGCCATCCCCCCACGTTATCAATACATCATTGGTAATGTTTGCAAAACTGATTCTATGAGTAGACCTATGCTACTACTTTCCTTGAATCATGATTGATATACTTAGGCCTACACGTGTAAATCAACCAACCTGTGAAAGTTTCATCTCAATGTCACAAGAAAGTGTGAAATAGCATTCACAATTTTTCTTTCAGAAAAATCACTTGGTGGCAAAAAGGTGACCGTCGCGTCGGCACGCTTTTGTCACTGTGCGTAATAATTGTTGCGTGTTTGAGTCTCTGAAATGAAACCATTTCAGATAGAATACTTTGGTATGATAGGTTGCTACCTTCACATCAATTAGCCTTGGGATAATAGTTCGGTAATTTTGTAATCGGGTACATTTGTATTTATCAAGGTTGTACTTTCCTTTGAATGGAATTAGTGAGATGCCTAGATGCGATGGCCGTGACGCAAACAGTAGCGATAGCATCGGCCATCATTAAAGAAAACAGTTTTCGTTTTGTTTTATTCAGTATCCGAGTCATGGCAATACAAAGTCACATTCACACTCCTGCCTCCCCACTCACCCAAGCCAACCTTTGTCTTTTTTTTGTTTGTCAGTGGAATAGATTCATAAGTCATGAAATCATGACCTTAAAGGGACAGTGTCATCACGATCAGAACAGACTTTCAACAGGGCATGGAATCGGTGACCTAGTTTAAGATGAACAGTCACTGAAAATTACTGGCTCGTTTTATGCAGCAGCAACGGTAATATGACCTTATCATGTGGGGGTATTATTTTCAGTCACTGAGTTAATCTAAAACTAGCACTCCGATTCCATGCCCCATTGATTGTAATTATGACCTTATCATGTAGGGTATTATTTTCAGTCACTGAGTTAATCCAAAACTAGCTGATTCCATTCCCTGTTGATCGTGACAATATTGTCCCTTTAAAGGCTAGATACAGGTTAGATTTGGTTATGTTGCCAACATTAATTTTATGAGTATGTTTACCCTCTTTGAATCAAGATATACCTTGGACAACACATAACCTGAATCCTTCCTAACTCCCTAGGCCCATTTGCTTACACATAACCTGAATCCTCCAAAATCCTTCAGTAGTAAAGCAAGCACATGACATGTATGCACACATGTGTTTCTAATCTGTGATACATGTACATGGCCAGGGACCCTCCCTGCATGCATGGAGCAATAAACGGTGTCCACTGACCTTACAATCACTGCAACAAACATGGATGTACATGTACCATGGAAAGGCAAGTATGCCTAATAACCTCAATACTCCAAAATCCTTCACTTTAGCAAAGAGCATGTAGCATGTAACCTCAATCCTCCAAAATCCTTATATATTTTTATATTTGTAAGCCAGTGGCATTGGAGTTGAAGGCCTTCGGGTCATAGTTTTTAAGTAAACTTTTTTAACTCCAGGCATGTGCCACTGGTTAACTGTTCTTGTTTGTATTGTTGTTCGTTTTGATGACATGCCGAATAAATAATAATAATAATAATCCTTCACTTTAGCAAAGAGCATGTAACCCCAATCCTTTAAATTCCTTCACTTTAGCAAAGAGGATTTTTGGAGGATTTGGGAAGGTTAGGGTTAAGTTTCACCACTAGTGAAGATGTACTCAAATTGTTCATAATCATTAAATCACCAGGCACAAAAACTAAAAACCTACTTCGATAGCTTGCTTTGGTGGTTTTATTTTGCCGATTGGGGGGGTGGGGTGTCACACCCCTTTGGTTACAGCCCTGATCAAGAACTATCATTTATTTCACAATATTACTTTATTTAAAATACTTTATTGGAAAAAATAAAATCCATTTATATGTATTACCTTATGCTCCAAACCATATTGCACAATTGAAGAATTTTGATAATAGTGGTTACAACATTTTTAAATACATAAAACGTCCTCCAAAATATGGCTGACCACTCTTTCTTAAAGGGCCAGTATCGTCACGATCAACAGGGCATGGAATCGGAGTGCTAGTTTTAGATTAACTCAGTGACTGAAAATAATACCCCACATGATCAGGTCATATTACCGTTGCTGCTGCATAAATGAGTCAGTAAATTTCAGTCACTGTGTTCATCTTACACGAGGACACCGATTCCATGCCCTGTTGAAAGTCTGCTGTGATGCTGATGATAATGTCCCTTTAATTGTATCCTCATAATTTCTGTGGAGCATGCAGTCATGTTTGAACTTCATCTTTTACATTATCTCGACATTACCGGCAGTGATAAAACAACAACATGGTTTTCTCAAAATTTAATGTGGATGTCAGATGTCAGATGACCAAGAACTGCACAAGCAGCATTTGACCTTTTAGGGAAGTGTTTCACGATAAGGCCCCCCCCCCAAAAAAAGTCTCCAGTTTCTGGTCATATATGTAGCTTTTTTTGGGGGTAATTTTTTTAAATTTTATTTTGTTTATTTACTTTTTTTGCCAACCAGTGAAATACGTGATAGATGTATATGCGCTTATTGGAACCGGAATAATTTCTCATACACATGTTGGCTAAGGGAGACCTAGGTAAAACTTGTAGCTTTGCATGGTGAGGATGATAAGACAGACTAATTGCGGTGACACCATGTGAAATCTCAATTGAGTAGTAATTAGTTCTGAAAAGAACTGGTGGTACAACTCGACCTTTCGATCAGTATGCTCTGATCGTCCTCAGGAGAAAGGGAGACCTCACAAATCGGGCAAATGTTCATACTCCTATGTGAAAAAGTCGTTTAAAGCACAGCAAGGCAGAATTCCAATTAAGCAATTTTGGCTGCAATTGGACATCGTTTCATAGCAAAAAAATAAAAAAATAAAATTAAAAATGCCGACCTGCAGCTCTGAGGCGACGCACGTAGAGACCAGAAACCAGAGACTTATTTTTTGCCTAAACTGGGAAAAGTATGAATTTTTGTTCTCTGCAAAAAGTGGATACACCTAGAAAATCCTGACCGACAAAATTACAAAGAGCAACCGTTGTCAAGTACAGTGTAACGCCACTGGTCAATCCATGCTGTTTGAATGAAAGGCTGGATTGGTGTAATGTTACACTGACTAAAAGAGATTAAGAATAGTCTCCAAGATATACATGTAGTTAGGGTTAAGGCCAAAAAAAAAAAAAATAAATAAATAAAAGGTCTCTGGTTTCAGCCCCATGCATTGGCATTCTTAGTTTTCTTTTGCTATGAAACAGTGTCCAACTGCAGCCAGAATTGCTTGATGGATTGGAATTCTGCCGTGCTGTGTTTTAAACGACTTTTTCACATAGGGGTTTGCGAGGCCTCACTTAGCCACCATACTTTGTATATGGGAAATTTAGTCTGGTATACATTACATGTATCACATATTTCATTGGTTGGCAAAAAAAAAAAAAAAAAAAAAAAACACGTCACCACACTGATTTTGAAGTGGACCTATGACCAGAAAGCAGAGACTGTTTTTTGGCCTATGTTGACATAGAGTGACACATGTCATGTACATGTTCGATGGCCTCCTTTTCTTAGATCAGACATGCAACTTTGTAATTGCAAAAAAAGAGGAAATGGCCGTGCACACAAAACTTTGTACAGTGTTTTTCAGTTTTCTATAGCACTATTATTAAGGAAAAAAAGAAGAAATCAGCTGATCAACTGATAAGTTGCATGCCTGTTAGATTCTCTGCCGATGTCACTAGGGTAGCTACACCTCATAGTGCCGTCCCGTTGCCTGACCCGGCCTCAGAGTTTTCTTGCCCTTCCTGCGTTGTCGGACTTCCCTGAGATTTCTCTTGACTTGGGGTATCTGGGAGACCCTTAAGTCTCTGTAGTACCCAGTCATACTATAGAAACAAAGAAAATATAGAAATCTGATATTATTACAGAAACACCCAAATAGTTTGTTTAATTCCATGCACGAGAACATTTTTTTTTGGCTATTTCAATTTTTCATCGGAACATTGCTATTTTACTTGAGGGAGTGAAAACAACTTCGGTAAAATGACACAGTTTTCACAATAATTGTGAGAAACATGGATTTACAATAAATCTGCACCGAAATGAAATGATGGTCTCGCCATCAATTGATTTTGGCACTTTTTACACCAATTAAAATAATATAAAATATATACAGATGATGTAATTTATGACATCACATGTTTACAAAAGAGCCCCAAAGGTCAAACTGCGCCGGGCGCAAAATGTACACTGGTCTATGACAAGAAACCATCAAATGTACACTGGTCTATGACAAGAAACCATCAAATGTACACTGGTCTATGACAAGAAACCATCAAATGTACACTGGTCTATGACAAGACACCATCAAATGTACACTGGTCTATGACAAGAAACTATCAAATGTACACTGGTCTATGACAAGAAACCACTGGTCTATGACAAGAAACCAATGGTCTATGACAAGAAACCATCAAATGTACACTGGTCTATGACAAGAAACTATCAAATGTACACTGGTCTATGACAAGAAACCATCAAATGTACACTGGTCTATGACAAGAAACCATCAAATCTGATATTTTGAGATATCGGCAGAAAAATTCTTAATTTTATTTATTTTGAATAAGGCACTAACATTAAATCTTATTCATCTGAAAATTATAAAAATTCTTGATGTAATGTGGAGAAGTACAAAATGTACAAACTCTGCATACAAATACACACACTTTTGCCCGGTGGGAAATCACCCTGGTACTCTAAAGGTCATGCAAAGTGTAAACAAGTCACATGGTCTATATAAACTGGCTTTAAAGATGTACTGCCTGTGTTTTTTATTTTTATTTTTGGCTACTTGACCAACAATTTCCGGATTTATTTCTTCATCGAATCATTGATAATTTCCTTTTTATATAAAAAGTAAACATGAAGGCGTGTAATTGTTCTGCAATTTTAAACCAAATGGTATTTCAAACAACAATTCCTTAACCCTCCTACTACTACAAAGGTCAAAATCAGTCAAAATGTTGAAATATACTGAACAGCAAAAGAAACGCAAGTCCGAGGTCTTGTCAAGTTTTCAAACAGAAGACAAACCATTTTGATTCTAATCACTCATTTAATGAAAAATGCTTTCAATTTGTGAGCTGAAAGTGACTGTTGAAATTGCATTGCAAGATTTTCACATTCAACAGTCACTTTCAGCTCACAAATTGAAAGCATTTTTCATTAAATGAGTGATTAGAATCAAAATGGTTTGTCTTCTGTTTGAAAACTTGACAAGACCTCGGACTTGCGTTTCTTTTGCTGTCCTCGTACTTGCATTTCTTTCGCTGTTCAGTATATTTCCCAAGGTATATCTAGTGCACTTAAAAGTCAAACACTGTCAAACCTTACATGTAGTACATGTAAGTACATTTACAGGTCAAAATGAGTCCACTGTTTTTGATTGGTAAAAGCATTGTCTGGTATCATTCAGGGTGGTCAAAATGACAGTAAAAACTAGTCAAAAATGCCCCTGTGTGCACATTTGTCAAAACAGTCAAAACAGGCAGTTGACTGGTTTTGACCTCTACAGCAACTTTCCACTAAAGTGCATCAATAGTAGGAGGGTTAAAAAAGCCAAAATTACGAAAGCTCATATGCCTGAATGAACCTGCAAAGGAAAAAGTTGAGAGGGAAAAGCCCTGACCTAAAAAAAATAAATAAATAAAATTAAAAAAATATAAAACTAGAGCTCACATGTTGAAACACTTTTTGGTCGGTTTCAGGTACTTAAAAATAAATAACAACCATTGGAAAAACTGCTAACGTGACGGATGCAAAGTGGCCCCCTTTATTGTGTTTTATGTCATATACATTAACCCTAACTCCCTAGGCCCACTTGCTTATACGTAACCTGAATCTTTCCTAACTCCCTGGGCCCATTTGCTTACACATAACCTGAATCCTCCAAAATCCTTCAGTAGTAAAGCAAGCACATGACATGTATGCACACATGTGTTTCTAATCTGTGATACATGTACATGGCCAGGGATCCTCCCTGCATGCATGGAGCAATAAAACAGTGTCCACTGACCCATTCCCAAGCACTGACCTTGCAATCACTACAACAAACATGGCTGTACCATGGAAAGGCAAGTATGCCTAATAACCTCAATCCTCCAAAATCCTTCACTTTAGCAAAGAGCATGTAGCATGTAACCTCAATCCTTCAAAATCCTTCACTTTGGCAAAGAGGATTTTGGAGGATTTGGGAAGGTTGGGGTTAAAAACAGTTATTCTGTGAAAGCTTCGCCTCAATGCAGAGTCAAATTCATGTAAAAAGTGTTAAACAAAAACATTCCACATTTTTACAGAGCGGTCTAGTGCATCGGATTCAAGTTCTGGTGTTGTCAGAATGTGGGTTCGAATCCTGGCATGGTCGGTCGCGGCACTTGTGTCCTTGAGCAAGACACTTAACCATAACTGCTTCATCCTTCGGATGGGACGTTAAGCCGTAGGTCCTGTGTACTACAAACATCAGTGCACGTCAAAGAACCCATAATGACACTTATCGTGCAAGAGTAGGGGTCTACCCCTGTGTGTCTCTGGTAGCTAATAGGTGGTAGCTAATTGTTGGCCCATTGAAAATCATCTAGGCTATAGGTGACATGGTTATCATCACTAAATAAAGCATTTATTATTATTATTATTATTATTATTAAAAAGTAAATAATTCGGATAATAATATTAAATTTTTTCCATCAGTTAATTACCAATGTTGTATCTTCCCTTTCATGTTAACAGGAATGATTATCATCATTTTTTTTTTTTTTTTTTACAAAACGCTCTCTGATTATGTGAACTTACCGTTGCAAACCACGGTGAATTAGACCGGTACATCTGTCTTCCGATAAATCTTATCTCACTTATTGGATATATAATATGAAGATGTAGATGTTCGACAGAATTAAAGGGAGGCCAGTGAAATCCTGATCTAGCAGAAGAAAAAATCAATAAAAATTTTTCTTTAGGATGCTTCTTAGTTTTAGGCCAAAAAAAAAGGTCTCTGGTTTCTGGTCATCAGTCGGCTTCAAAATCGGTGCGGTGACGCGTTTTCTTTTTTTTCTTTTTGGGTAATTTTTTTTTCCAACAGGGAAATATGTGATATAGGTATACGTGGCTACTAAATTTTCCATATATGGTCATTTTCACAGTAAGGGGTGTAACTTGTCTCACCAGGGGTCAGAATTTCAAAATAAGTTTCCATAAACATTTCTACTAAAATCATGTGTGGAAATGTCTAATTTATTTAAAAAAATTCATTCTGGAGCTTAAACTATATGTTAAATGTGAAAAATGTTCTGACTAACTTGACAAATATGATCAATTTGAGCAAAAACAACATTTAAATTTCATTGCTCAATTGACAGCCTGTGTAGGGCAAATACAATCTAATTGCCATTTTTCATTTGTCATCCTAATGTAGTTCATAGGTTGAAAAAAAAATCTTTGTCAAACTGATTTGGTCTTACAATATTTCAATGTGAATTTCAAATTTTAAAGGAAAAATGATACTCACATGACATTTTTAAAGTTCATTACATATTCCAAGAGGGAATGCAAAGTAAAACATGGTGTACAAATACCCTTCAGTTAGGGTTACTTACCAATTTGTGCAAATTCCAAAGAAATCGCATTTGTTATGCCAAAGTTGAAATTTTCAGGATAATGTGTTTCGGAGACTTCAGTTAACAATAAGGTGCGTTTTGAGACTTCAAACATGTTAACATAGTATATAAGTCCATTATTCAGGTAACATAGTAAATGAAATCCAACTTTATTTTTAATAACATGTTAAATTGTAAACTTAACACTTATAACATTTGCTTACAGAGTAAACCAACTTGTTAATACATGTAACAAAGTATCATTACCCGATGTCTGTCTTATGTTTAGTAGTCAACATTTACAAAGACAGTAACTTCCTATACTGGATTGTCATTGTATGGAAATTGAGTTAGGGTAAACTTACAGTAGCAATACAAATTCCAAAGAAATTGCATCTGTTATATTGAAGCTGAAAAGTTCAGGAACGTGTTTTGGAGGCTTCAGTGAATAGTAATACATGTTTCGGAGACTTCAAACATGTTAACGTAGTCCATTATTCAAAAATTTACCTTACTATCTAGTTAGGTTTAGTTTTATGGCAGTCTCCACATCTCAACTTATGATTCCAATACAGATTCAGGATGAAACACATCAGTCTAGATGTGGAAAGATGGTATTTAATCTTATTAATGTTTCGGAGGCTTCAATGTGTTTCGGAGGCTTCAAGTGTTAACGGAAAGTGTGTATTGTCTCCCTTTTCCAAACGGTGAGGCATATCTCCACTATTTATAGTCATGTGACTTGGGGGTCTATATGCTACATTTTGATAAATAGATTGGGTGAGTTCTTTCATTCATATTTGCACAAGCTGGCAGAACAGTTTGTTTCGGAGGCTTCAAAACAGTTAACGGAAAAATGCCTCTATTAATTCAAGTTAAAAAAAAAATTCTTAAAAGCCCTGGGATCAGGTAAGTTTTGTCACCAATTTCAAGTACAGTTATCAACTGTTATATATCAAGAAGGAATGAAGAAATAGAAAGCAATTATAAACCATAGCTAAACCCTCAAAGTTTGTTAACAATTGTTAACGGAAAATGAAGTCTCCGAAACGACAAATATCAACGTCCCGTTCTCAAAAATAGAGGGACGGTCACAATTCAAACTAATTTGGCAGTTTTCATTGAACATATGACTACACTTTCAGCATTGAAAAACAAGCCATGAAATAACTGAAGAAAATATAGGACTTTACAAAAATGTTACTGTAATTTTAGTATCACAAAAAGGTCACATTTATGGTACATATGTGCCTGCCAAAATTGAACGCAGTAACTCCCAAAGATGTTTATGCTACCCAAGGTAGCTGCTAACTAGATGACGTATGTGGTAAAAAATCTTGGAATTCTGTAGCTTTTTGAGACCACTACTGATCAAAATGTTACAAATTCAAAGTTACACCCCTTACTGTGAAAACGACCATATACAAAGTGTATGGTGGCTAAGAGAGGCCCCACAAATCGGGCAAACGTTCATACCCCTATGTGAAAAAGTCGTTTAAAACACAGCGCAGCAGAATTCCAATCGATCCAGCATTTTTGGCTGCAATTGGCCATTGTTTCATAGCAAAAAAGAATATGCCGACACGCGTGTCTGAGGCAAACAATACCAGTGGCCGACTCTTGGAGGCGCTGTTTGGTAAATTGGCACTTATTTGTATAGACTAACCCTCCTACTGTTTGACCATTTGAAACCATTCAAAATTTCCACTTACCAAAATGCCCATTGGTTTTGTACACACATGGTGATACCATTTGAACAGTGTTGGTAGCAAGCTTTACTACCATTCAAATCCATTCAAATGCATAGAGGGGTCCATTGATTCACCACTTAGAAGTATCCAAACAAGGTTTTGTATTAGCTGTACTACCATTTGGAAAGATCCAAACAAGGTTTTGTATTAGCTGACCTACCATTCAAAACCATTTGGGGGAATCAATACTGTACACAATTATTTCACCATTCAAAACCACAAAAGCGAATGGTTTCAAATGGTGGATCAACTTGTATGAAAAAGGTACCAGAAGTAGGAGGGCTAATCTGAGTCTCAGGGTTGTGATTTGACAAATCAAAAATCCTGACAAATGGGTAGCGGGCCTGGGTCTCCTTTGGTCTCTAGAGGACAAAGCCCCCAGAAACCTCCTGGATGTTTAATTTTGGAGGATAACAGCCCTCTCCACAAACAAGAAACGAGAGGTTTGGACATAATACAGGCTACTTTTTTCTTTCCTTGGTGGCTACTTCTCTTCTTTCAAGAAAATGTTGAGGCAAAGCACAATGGTTTAAGACCCAGACATTTCATAATTTTTTTTTTTTTTAAAGATTTTGCTTCTAAACTGTTCAGCTGTATCTAAGGAGATGGTTTCCAATCCAAAAAAATAAAAAAATAAATTGTATATATTGTTTGGTACATTTTACTCAGCATATACTAAAACAATAAAGTTAGATCTTATTGAAACTGGTTCATTTCAAGTAACAATAAATACACTGTTATGCCAAAGTTATATGTGATCTGAAAAATATTCCCATAGTCTTGTAGCCCATGTTGTGCTCTTTCTATATTGATATATTTTGATAGCTTACCGGATTCAAGTTCTGGTGTTAGCAACATAATGTGGGTTCGAATCACGGCCGTGACACTTGTGTCCTTGAGCAAGACACTTAATCATAATTGCTTCTCTCCACCCAGGGGTTAAATGGGTACCTGTGAAGGCAGAGTTGGTTTGCTCTATATGCGCTAGAAATGGCAGCAATTGAGCTGTATACTCCCCAGGGAGCTGAGATGGTTTCAGGAATGATTTATGAGCCTTATGAGCCTTATGAGCAGGGATAATAATATAATGCGCCTTGAGCACCACTTAGTTGGTGGATACGTGCGCTATATAAATCCACACATTATTATTATTATTATTAATAAAGTACAATAATTACAGAATGACTACTACAACTAAAAATGACCCACCTCCCCCAAAAAACAAAACATTTTTGGATACACATTTTCAAAATCAGCCAATAACAGCCTGGGTGAATCTTCCTATTTTATTAATAAATTGGTAGATTAAATACTTGGCTATAAAAGAAACCGCCCGCAAAATTGCTGCCATGCCTCCTTGCCTCGGAAAAATCAAATTTAGCTACGGCATATTCAACCAGAAAACGACAAAAACGAGAGATTAATTAGCACCCTCTGTTAACCAAACATGTCCAGTCTGTGTTGTATACATTGTACGTTCAGCAAATTCATGTCGTCGCCAGAATTCAGGTATTTACCCCCGTTTTCTTTCTCTAATCACAGACTCCAAATGAAACTCAACTGTAATTATGAACAATGTGGGGGTGGGTTCGATGATGTTTTTAAACAGTTTTTTTTTATAGTAAATCATATGAAACTATATGTTTTAGAAAATTAAGAAGTAAAATGTTAACACAATAATTATATAATACATTTTTGGTTTTCGCACAATCACCTTCAGAGAAAAAAACGACACCATCCAGAGATATATTAATGTGGGACCTGGGTATGACCACAGATGGTATGACCTGGCGGCACAATACCAATTATAGTAGTTATAGCCTGAATCCATCAATGCTTGATTCCGGCCAACTTACGAACCCCTCCGATGTCGACAACTTATCAATTCGTCTTGAATCCTCTTTCAAAAAGACAAATTTTTCTTCTTCTATTTTTGTTTTATTAAATCTAACCGGAATACATGGAATAACAGGAACCAGTGGGCAAAGGTGGCACTTTATAAGTAAACAAACAGGTTATTTTTGGTTTTCAAGCTTCAAATTCACGTGCTCACCAGGTCCTCGCAAAACATCCGGGAACATCTCTCAAAACTGCTTGATGTATTTTATCGTCTCTGGATGAAAGCAGATCCAGTGATTTGTTCATTTGTTAACAACTGCACATTACATACTATTACAGTGACCATCACGTGCGTTCGCACTCAAGGAAAAGAGCTGATTTTGGAATACATATAGGATGAACTATTGCATTTCTTCCTTCAGTAGATCAAGGCATTAATATCCCAAAATTTTTGTGACATTTTATCCAAATCGATTTCACTCTAGGACTTTCCTAGTAAGTCGGAAAGATGTCGATTTGTGTCTTTCTGAATGTCAGGCTGCCTGTCTCTCCGAGTGTATGAATGCTATTTTACTTCTCTAATATTTCAGAATGAAACAAATATTTTTGCAAAATCCTCTCAGTCGCGAAATAATTGAGTCATGTTATTATGGTCCAACTTTATTTTCAAATAGGGCATTATATGCACCCACTGGACAAAAATAGTCAACAGAGGGCGCAATTGAAAATAATGATTTCTTACAAATATTTGCATTTTTATAGTCCAGTCAAACTGTAATTGAATGCCAAGTGGTTTTCATTAAAGTTTGTACCGTTATTTTGATGATGTCTGGGTCACTGTGCAAAGGGAGATTTATAAAAAATATAAAATTTAAAAAAAAATAAAAAATTCCTGAAATCAGTAAAAATCCTGCAAAATCACAGGCCTGTTCTGTATATGACACGCGGAGAACCAAATGACCAGCAGACAGACGGTTATATTCTTACCTAGCCTCGTCCATATTGCCTCCCTTTTGCTCCAAAACTCCTTGTCCAACAGCATGAAGATACTCAACTGGATAAACGTCAAATAATATCAACATGTTTTTACACTTTACGTCAATTTTTCATACTGAAATTTGTATGTAGAAGTACATTTTTGAGTTATATTAATGTAAATCTTGAATTTTGTTTCCCAAAGTGTTATATGTATGTTGATACTAAAATCGTTTTATGGCTGTGCGTTTTCGGATATTTTTGGAACCGGATATCCGAAATCAGGAACCTTTGTATACCCGGATACCCGTTTTCATTTTTGTTGAAAGCATGCCTCCGGTAGTGTACAAATATATGTACTGTAAATGGTAACAAAATGGACCTTTATAAGAGGATACCATACTTAAATCGATCTTTTCTTTACTGTGTTGTTTTTATTAAAGTAAAACAATTAGGCAAACATTCCCTCCTGTACTGCTACATGTACATTGATAAGCTGTTTGAAGCAGCCTCTGCCAGGCCCTTTGCTGCCTTAACGATTCGATACAATGTATCACAAACAGTTGGAGAAAAGTGTATGGAAAATGTCCATAAAATACTACAAAGGCTTTATTGGAGTGTAATCTCTTGAATTTAAAGATAATTGTCTGTAAAAGTGTAAAACATTACATTGTTCAAGAGTGACAGATTTCTGTTCACTCCGCTCAAATGTTATGTCCAAATTTTAAAAAGTCATTTACGGGTAATTGGAACCGAAAAGTGGAACCGGGTAATGACAGTTTCGGTCGGGTAACTGGATAACCAGCACAGCCCTAAATCATTTTCTGGTGATACAGTGCTAGCGCGGCCCATACATGTATTTTTGGGGCGCACACTTATTTGTTTCCCAAAATTGTAAGCATACGTAGTGGTTTTCCCCCGTTTTCAGGGGGGGGGGGGGGGAATTCAACAAGTTTCTCAAGACTGTATTTGAAAGCGGTTTCATGTGTGTGATAGCAGTTCGTGTCAAGATAGCGCCCTCCTGTGGCATGTGGCGATGGATCTTGTATCAAAAACATACAAACACAGTCTAGAACCAAGACTAGCCCCAACCTGGTGGAATGACCCACTTACCCATTGGGAGGTGCTCTTTTGTCAGTGTCTTTGGGTTACCATGGTGACAGTTTGGTATAATAAGGAAATGCTCCCTGGCCGCGGGGTGTCTGTCATAAAAGACTGTCACTTCACTGTTCTATGGATAAAACAAATCTTTATTCACCCAAATCCTTCAAAATCCTCTTGGTTAAAGTGAAGGATTTTGAAGGATTGAGGTTACATGCTACATGCTCTTTGCAAAAGTGAAGGATTTTGGAGGATTGAGGTTATTAGGCATACTTGCCTTTCCATGGTACATGTACATCCACGTTTGTTGTAGTGATTGCAAGGTCAGTGCTTGGGTCAGTGGACACTGTTTATTGCTCCATGCATGCAGGGAGGGTCCCTGGCCATAATATCACAGATTAGAGACATATGTGGTTAATTCCACGTCAAATCACACACTTTCCGAGGTCAATCTCACAGATTTTTTTTTTACTTTCTAGGTTTGTTTAATTGTATGAGAAAACTCCAAAACTGAAATTTGAGCATTTTTGGTCATGTGGTTTGTAAGTTACAGGTCGTTGAACTTTTTACCTTTTGTTTGACCTCTACAACTTGTAACTCCGGTTAAGAATATCGTAAGAAAGTGATTTTTATGTTAAATGAAAGCACTTATCATCACAAATTATCCAGTTTTGCAATTTTGAAATTAAAAAAAAAATAAACAAGTGGTCAAGCAAAGTGTACTTTGACCTTTGACCCCGCAAAATTAAAATTCATGAAATTCTGTCAAACAAAGGCCCAAAGTATACTCATTGTGTATACCAAATATAAAAATGGGCTCTCAAGTAATTAAGATAGGGTGTACTTATAAAGATGGGCAGGGTACTCCGATGCTGATGTACAGTGTACATAATATTAATGTATACTGGACATGATGCACGTAGTATGCATCATTTCATGTATAGCTACACTCAGCAGTGTGACTGGGGTTGGTTCAGCAGTGTGAGTAGGGGACCGATGATTTACTTGGGGGAACAGACCTTGGTCGGGGGGCAGGGGCCATGCAGTGTGTACACTTCCATAATTACTTAATAATTATTTTACTTCTATTGTACATTTTCCAAATATACTACTCAAAACAATTTAGGGAACACCAGATTTACTGCAAGAGGTGGTCACACCCGTTATTGAAATGTTCCATGAACCGGGATTTTCATTTGCAACCCCTCTCTCTTTCAGTAGTCATGTCATGAAATGTGTAATCACTACATGCATCCTTTATCATCTGTTTCATTGTGCAGTTGTTTCTCATCAATTCTGTGAAACATTGTGTTTATCTGAAATAAATGATCTTGCTTTAACTGAGATTATTCCGGTGTTCCCTAAATTGTTTTGTTCCCTAAATTGTTTTGAGTAGTATAGTTTTTCTCAATAAAACTCAGTACATGTATGTACCCTGAGGAATAATATGGTAAACACAAAACACAAAACACCTTAAAACACAGATATAAATAAATGTGGAAATACAGACCATGCAAGGACATGTTTCAAATGTATACATGTACATTACATGTAGTTCACTGTAAACCTTTTCTATTCTGAAGTACTCACTCCAATGCATAATTAGCTGCAAGTGAATCTTTTTTGGAAGGATGTACGTACATGTAGGTCTTCCCTATTGTCGTCAATGGGGTGACTGATGCCAACACATCAAAAGCATCAATTTCAAAGATGTCGTGATTAACTGGATAATAGATTGATGGAGCAGGGCCATGTGGGTGCAAGAAGTTTACCTTAACAAGTCAGCTTTCTAGCTTGGTCCCAAAAACACAACCTAACCACCAAAAGCCATCATACTCTGCTGTGTTATAGCCACTAATGTCTTTTTGCATAGGAAATTTTTCCAGTAGTGTAACACCTGTGGTTACATATTCTTGTCGGATGGTATGGCTAGTGGCTACTAGAGAATTCACGGACCTCAACACATTCTTTTGACACTGGTTTGTAGGCATGTATTTTATGAGTTCCTGGGATAGTGTGTGTGCATTTTCAAAGCGATATTTCAAGAGATTTCCTTCTTTGTTGTGTTACTCAGTTGCTGTGAAGCAATAATAATAATAATAATAATTATTAATTTATATTGCGCAGATTCCATAAAAAATGTTCAAATGCGCATTACAATAAGCAAAGTAAAACTTAATAGGTAAAACTAATTAGACACCAACCACTAAAAAACAAAACAAACAATTACATTAAAAACCAAGTGCCACCTTCATAAAAATTCAATCACAACACAAAATAACCCAAACATGCATTCCTTTAATTTCTTTGCATGTGAACTCATACAGTTGTCTCTAGATGTGATTATTTGATTGTCATAAGGCCTTTGAAGGCTTTGCTCTTGAGACAAAATGTTTTAACCCTCCTACTACTACAAGGGTCAAAATCAGTCAAAATGTTGATATACTTGCCAAGGTATATCCAGTGCACTTAAAAGTCAAACACTGTCAAACCTTACGTGTAGTAAGTACATTTACAGGTCAAAATGAGTCGACCGTTTTTGACTGGTAAAAGCATTGTCTGGTATTGTTCAGGGTGGTCAAAATGACAGTAAAAACCAGTCAAAAATGCCCCTGTGTGCACATTTGGGTCAACAGTCAAAACAGGCAGTTGACTGGTTTTGACCATGATACAAATGTAGCTACTTCCCACTAAAGTGCAGCTATAGTAGGAGGGTTAACCCTAACCCTGCCAGACGCAGCAAAGTGCATCAGCTGGAAAAGTCTGATGCACTTTGATGGATTTAGCTGTCAACACCAGTGCATAAGCAGCCAAGCCTGTTTCTATTGAGAGCAGGTCCCATTAAACAATGCCAGAGTTGTATTCTGCTGCGTTTGGTGACCACAGACTCTGAGGCAGTTCGGCCTTGAGATTTGTGACAAGATGGATCTTGCTGCATTGGGCAGCCAAGTCACTTTGATAAACGATGCAATCTGTTGCGTCTGGCAGGGTTTCTAGCCAAAATACCCTGGAGGGTTAGGGTTAAGGTACCTGAAACACCATCACATGCTGTTTTCCCATGAGAAGTTGCGAAGAAGTGCCACTCTGCTGGAACTCGGAAATCAGCAACAGGGAGGACCTACACTCTTCCCCAAAAATTTACTTCACAACAGAAAAGGCTTACAGTGAACCATTAGTGAACTGCATGTAATGTACCAAATATACATTTGTGACATGTCCTTGCATGGTCTGCATATATTGTTACGAATCTTACCCTTTAATTTGATAAATATTAGCACCCTCTATTTCACTTCTTCCACTTCCAATATTTTGCTTACGATGCAATTTCAAGCAGTCTAAATCCATACAAGGCCGCTACTTTTGCTCATGACTGCATATCCAGCGCCAACGCAATGCATAATGCAACACCAACGAGAGCCTTGCGTGCATGCCACACCGTCCCGCCACGTGGCTTGGAGCCGTCCTTTGGACTTAGTCTATATTTTTCTCCTACTTTCCTCGGTGTCCACCCTGCACACCGAACACGGTTTGTGGGTGTAGCACGGCCAAACAGTCACCGTGACTGGCCCGCTCTGTCATAGGCCTTGGTCCGTGTGCCGTGCTCCCATGCGCAACCGCTGCTCCCCTCATTCTAAGTTGTCACTCACTTTACTTTCATCAAATACCTTTCCTTATATGGAACAAGGACCTGTATTACCCGATTTTGCACACGTTCCTACCCTTAGACGCGGAAGGCAAGCTTCTCATTGGCTAAGATGCTAAACTAGGCTAATGTCTTATTCATTCCTAGGCCCCAGATTTCTATATAGACCCTGAGATTTCCTGATCTTGGGGAAGTGCGGTTCCGAATGATATCTGTGCGACTCGATCCGATCCATGACAGTGCGATATACCAAACTATTACAGTCCAGTGCCTCATTCATTGAACCAATGGTGCAGTGCGTCGATTGACCATTGGTTCGCCTAGCTAGTGTGGTCTGATACACACTCTGGCCCCGTCCAGACACCCCGTGTAGTCAAGCCCTGGTGGTCCCCGTCGTCGAGACTGACCAGCCGTCCACCTCTCGGTGTAGCAGTGCCCGTACCGTATGTACCGAGGGACAAGCCACATGAACGAATGATGGTCCTACTGGCTGTATCCGATCCCTTTGTAGTTGGTATTACTCGTACCATGGAGGAAGGAATGTTTTCCTTCCTCCATGAGTTGTACACACCATTCAGAACTTGTATTATGTAAAGTACAAGATAACTATTAAGTCTAATTATTGAACTACGCTACCACTCTTTTTATATGTCATTAGTGCCTTTTATTGTTGTTGAATGCAGAGAAGATAATAAATCAACCCCATTTCATCTTGTCACAACAAAGTTTGTGTCCGTCCTATTATTTTGTTGACCTACAGTAGTGGGGAATACAACACTACATGGTAGAATTCTGTGTTTTAAGGTAAAACTTGTAGCTTTGCATGGTGAGGATGATAAGTAAGAATAATTGCGGTGACACCATGTGGAATCTCAATTGAGTAGTAATTAGTTCTGAAAAGAACTGGAGGTACAACTCGACGTTCCGATCAGTATGCTCTGATCGTCCTCAGGAGAATGTGTTTTAAAATTGTGTTTACCATGTACATGTATCATTGCTTTATTAAAGGTTAAAAACGATATTTTAATGGCTATGAATAAGCAATGGGTTACGTTATTAGTTTTACTTGATTTAAGTTCAGCTTTTGATACCTTAAATCATCAAACTTTACTGAACACACTCCATTCTAAGTTTGGTATTGATGGGACTGCTCTCCTTTGGTTTAAATCTTATTTGTTTAACAGATCTCAGCAGGTCTCCATTCATGGCAAATTGTCTCAGAAATTTGACCTCGATGGGGGTGTACCCCAAGGTTCGTGTTTAGGTCCCTTGTTGTTTATTTTGTATACTAGTAGTTTGTTTGAAGTAATCGAAACTCAACTCCCAAATGTTCATTGCTATGCTGATGACACGCAACTTTATCTTTCGTTTTGTCCAAATGCTGTATCAAGTCAGGCGTCGGCACTTTCTGCAATGGAGGGCTGTATACATGTTGTGCGCAAATGGATGCTTGGTAATGGGTTAATGTTAAACGATGGTAAAACTGAATTTATTATCTTAGGCACTCGTCAACAATTGGCTAAGGTTAACATTGATGGTATTAAAGTTGGTTCGTCCAGGGTTTGCCCTACCCCCATTGTAAGGAATCTTGGTGCCTGGTTTGATGCAAACATGACAATGGCTACTCATATTACAAAAACTTGTGCTACTGCTTTTTATTACTTACAGTACATAATATTAGACGTATCAGGAAGTACTTATCTAGGCAATGTACCAAAACATTAATTCATTCTTTCATTTCCAGCCGATTGGATTATTGTAACAGTCTCCTTTATGGATTGCCTGATATTCAAATTAACCAGCTGCAACGTGTTCAAAATTCTTGCGCTAGATTGGTTTGTAATGCTTTAAAATACTGTCATATTACACCCTTGTTCATTGACTTACTCTGGCTTCCGGTGAGGTTCAGGATTGATTTTAAAATTTTGTTAATAACTTATAAGATTTTAAATGGTCTTGCTCCCTTATATTTATGCCAACTTATCAAAAAAAAATCTTCATCTCAATATAATCTTAGAAGTGCCAGGGACGACATGCTCCTTAGTTACCCGGTGTGTCGGACTAAAATCACGCTGGGTGATAGGGCATTTGAGTTTGCTGCACCCAAATTATGGAATGCTTTACCATTAAATATTCGGAAATCGACTAGTTTGACTGTTTTTAAACAATTACTTAAAACACATTTTTTCTGTATGGCATTTTATTGATATTGTTGTGATGTGCTTTTATTGATATTTTTTAATATATTTTTATTGTATTGTACATTTGAAATTGTAAATTTGTAATGCGCATTTGAACATCTCATTATGGAATTTGCGCAATATAAGTTAATAAATTATTATTATTATTACCTAGTTATATTGAGAAAAAAATATTTGGAAAATGATTGGTAGCGTACATGTACTTGATCACAGAATATCCTAGAATTACTCAGTACAATAGAAGTAAAGTAATTATTTAACATGGAAGTGTACACACTGCATGACCTGACTCCCCCCCCCCCACCCCACGACCAAGGTCTGTGCTCCCACTCCCCAAGTACATGTAAATCGTTGTTCCCCTACTCACACTGCTGAGTGTACATGTAGCTATACATGAAATGATTCATACAATGTACATCATGTACAGTATACATATAATGCACATATAATGCATACATAATGTACACTGTACATCAGCATTGGAATGCCCTGCCCATCTTTAAAAGTACACCCTACCTTAATTACTTGAGAGCCCATTTTTATATTTGGTATACACAATGAGTATACTTTGGGACTTTGTTTGACAGAATTTCATGAATTTCAATTTTGCGGCCTGTGCGGGGTCAAAGGTCAAAGTACACTTTGCTTGACCACTTGCTTATTTTTAAAAAAAATTCCAAATTGCAAAGTAGATAATTTGTGATGATAAGAGCTTTCATTTAACATAAAAATCACTTTCGTACGATATTCTTAACCGGAGTTACAGATTTCCAAAGTTGTAGAGGTCAAACGAAAGGTAAAAAGTTCAACGACCTGTAACTCACAAACCACATGACCAAAAACGCTCAAATTTCAGTTTTGGAGTTTTCTCATACAACTAAACAAACCTAGAAAGTAAAAAAAAAAATCCAAGAGATTGACCTCGGAAAGTGTGTGATTTGACGTGGAATGACCCATGTGTGCATACATGTCATGTGCTTGTTTTACTACTGAATGATTTTGGAGGATTCAGGTTATGTGTAAGCAAATGGGTCTAGGGAGTTGGGGTTAAAAACCCTCCTACATTTGTGGCAAGTTGCTCTCGTGGTCAAAATCAGTCAAATGACTGTTTTTGACTGTTGAACCAACTGTGCAAACATGGGCAGTGTTGACTGGTTTTGACTGTCATTTTGACCACCCTCAACAATACAAAACAAGTACTTTTACCAGTAAAAAATGGTCGACTCATAAGGTTTGACACTGTTTGACTTTTAAGTGCACTTAGATACATTAGCATGTACATAAAAATTTTGACTGATTTTGACCCTTACAGTCATAGAAGAGTTTTAATGTGTACACAATGATAGACTGAACACGCGATGAGAAATAACGCTGTCCCCAACACTAAGGCAAGACATACAACATTATATATTTTTTACTTTTTAATGCTAATTTTATCAAATCCATGAAATCTTGTTCAGTTTAAATAGCATATTGTGAATTTGATTGTATAGCTTTTTGCTCCATGATAGAAGCGAAAGCACTGAAAGCCCCCTATTTACATTAACCCTCCTATGCCCAGGCTGAAATTTGGCCCAGTAAGGACCGCACCCACAGACATTCACTTGAGTATTTTTGGTTGCATTGCCAATTGTTCACACATGTGTATTTTTCTCTAAGAGTGCTGGAGATAGTGGCAAAGTCAAACACACTTGCGTATGTCCTACATAAGTTATATGCAGAGTCACACAGAGCTGTGTATGTACTGCATAAGTTAGCAGCAGACTCATACAGTCGAGTGGTTTTGGTTTGACCTCCTACCATAACCACATGTCCTTGCATTTATTTGAGTGCACTGCACAAAGTCAATGGGTTGGGAGTTACATACAAATTTTGAGTGTCTTTGATTGTTAAACCTATAGGAGGGTTAAACATGTTACAAGTTAACCCTCCAACAACTGCAAGGGTCAAAATCAGTAAAAATTTTCATATATGTACTTGCCATGGTATATCAAACACTGTCAAACCTTATGTGTAGTAAATACATTAAACTTTACAGGTTAAAATGAGTCGACTGTTTTTGACTTGTATTGTTGAGGGTGGTCAAAATGATAGTACAAACCAGTCAACAATGCCCCTGTGTGTACATTTGGGTCAACAGTCAAAACAGGCAGTTGACTGATTTTGACCTCTATAGCAACTTCCCACTAAAGTGCAGCTGGTCATAAGACATCTCGATCCTTGTGACAACTCGACACAAAAAACTTGACCCACGTGACAACTCGACCCTTGTGACAACTCGACCCTTTATGAGACAACTCGACCCCCTTTTTTTTTGCTCGCGCTGCGGGAAGGATTGATGCAGTCAAATTGACAACATACTGAGTGAGTTGGGTTACACGATGGCGCTACACGTACCGCTACAATCTCGAACTGCTATCAAACACAGTATTGGGAATTTCGTAGAATCTGCCCCCAAAAACGGGGAAAAACCACTACGCATGCGCCAATTTGAAATGCTAGCGCAGCCCACATTTTTGGTGCGCACGCGCATAAACAACGGACTGCCGTGAAGTTGTCGATCAGTGAACACGGCAGTCCGTTGTTTATGCATGTGCGCATCAAAAATGTGGGCCGCGCTAGCATTTCAAATTGACGCATGCGTGGTGGTTTCCCCACGTTTTTGGGGGAAGATTATACGAAATTCCCAAGACTGTAGTTTGATAGCGGTTCATGTTTGATAGCGGTTTGTGTGTGATAGCAGTTCATTGTAGCGACGTCGGATCGTGTATCAAAACATACAAACACAGTCTTGAACCAAGACTAACACACGTTACTATACTATAGTATTACTAATACTAGTACAGCAGTAGGAAGGTTAATGAGCCGTATCCCCACCCATAAGGTTTATTGCAAATTGCACTGAAGCAACTGCCGCAAAGCATACAGGGATACAATTTGGGGCATCTGTTTGGCGCAGCTTTTGTGACGTCAATAATATTTTGTTTGTCCGCGCGGCACACAGTGGCGCTGTTGCGCCCACAGACATCCCACAATTCCTCGCAGCTGCTATTTGCGATAAGCCTTATGTTAAAGTTGCGCTATGCCGATGCAGCCAGCAGCTAATTAACATTAGACCAGCTGCCTAGGGTTGCTTGCGATCGGTCTTTCATCTAGTCTGAATGCCTCTTCCGTTCACAGTCTCCTGAGACTGTGAACGGAAGAGGCATTCGCCATTTGGATAGAATCCGACCGCCACTTTTTCTCATTAATTTAAATATAACCAATAATGTAATCTTACCTACCTAGTAAGGTGGAGAACATATGGATGATGATGGACATGTACTTAAAATTATTCCAGGATATTTATTTCATGAAAAATCAGGCATTTTTGGTATACGATGACTTCCTCAGTCATGTCATTGTCAGTCTGATCTTGTCAACTCCCCCATAAGTGACCAACATGGTCATTGCACATGTGCAGTGGCAACTATAATAGGATCCTTCTATTTTCTGAAGGGGATTTTTTTTAGAAAGGAAATCAAGTCCAAAAACCATCATAAAAGTGGATTTTAAACTAAAGATAGTTTTCGCTTTCTTTACCCCCAAAAATCTATGGAATCTTTTTTTAACTGGTTAGTGGTTGTAAAAACATTTCCAAAAAACCCTTAAAAAGTGGCGGTCGGATACGACATTCATTCCAGTCCGAATGCCTCTTCCGTTCACAGTCTCCTGTGAACGGAAGAGGCATTCGCCATTCGGACTAAGGCCAAGAGAATGAAAGTCATAGATTTGCGTCCGGGAAATTTCGAAAACACATGAGGCTTTTTTTCATTATTCATTATTCATTATTTCCATTGATCATTAATAACAGCGCAATCACAAGATGTTTCTTCTAATTTGACGTATTCTTAATCACTTTATGCCTACATGCTTTCTACCTGCGAGAGAGAGAGGGAAGGGTAAAAGGTACAGAGGTAAACAGCTAAATAAATTTATGATATGATCGATTAGGCCTATGGCTATTCCTGTGCACGTGTGTGTCGCCGTACGTGTGGTCGCCTGTGTACGTACGTGCATCATTATACGTGCAGGCTGCACACACAGGCATAAGATACAAAACAAAGGCTCAACAGCGAACGTGTTGTGCATGTGAAGGTGGTACAGCTGCAGGTGCGGATCGGACGGAGTTTACCATACAGTTTTAGCGCGATGCGAACTTTTTTGTGAACGACGTACGCGGGACTACGACTATATTAAGAGAACATGTGCTAATGAATAATGATTGTAGCGCACATAGTCATCATGGTCATAGGCCCTACTAAAGTACTAGTACTGGCATGACTGGTGGAAATTTGGTAAAAACTTCGTTTTACTGATGTGGATGATTTGGAACTAAATTTGTTTGGTGAAAATACCTTTTTTGTGCAAATAATGATTTTTTTAGCAAATAATGAAAAATTTAGGCGGTAGCTTTCGGGACATGCGGGCGGTGGACGCAAATCTATGACTTTCAGTTTCATTCTCATGGCCTAACACAGTTATCTTTCATATAAGGCCATGAGAATGAAAGTCATAGATTTGCGTCCACCGCCCGCATGTCCCGAAAGCTACCGCCTAAATTTTTCATTATTTGCCAAAAAAAATCATTATTTGCACAAAAAAGGTATTTCCACCAAACAAATTTAGTTCCAAATCATCCACATCAGTAAAACGAAGTTTTTACCAAATTTCCACCAGTAGGCCTATGTGCGCTATAAATCATTAGTACATGTAGGCCTACATGTTAGTCCCGCGTACTTCGTTCACAAAAAAGGTCGCATCGTGCTAAAACTGTATGGTAAACTCCGATCCGCACCTGCAACTGTACCGCCTTCACATGCACAACACGTTCGCTGTTGAGCCTTTCCATTGTATCTTATGCCTGTGTGTGCGGCCTGCACGTATAATGATGCACGTACATGTACATGTACGTCCGTACACAGATTAGAAGAAACATCTTGTGATTGCGCTGTAGTGTTATTAATGATCAATGGAAATAATCAATAATGAATAATGAAAAAAAGCCTCATGTGTTTTCGAAATTTCCCGGAACAAATCTATGACTTTCATTCTCTTGGCCCATGGAGGTAAAAATAGATTACATGTAGTATGTACAGTACCTCCATGCTTGGCCTAACTAACGACGTTTTACTTAGTAAATTCGACTCAAAATTTGGCTCACCTTAAATAAGGTTGTACTCGGTACTTCACCCTTTGATATTTTACAGAAGATACAGTCTTCCTTAGTGACTGGATCTTTGCCTCTTGTAATGATATCTGACTCAAATTTAATTGCTAAATCGTCCATCTTTTTGACTCTAGTCTTAGGATGCAACTGATAAAGTTTGATTTTTACCACCGATCGATCCTAGCCCTGCAGCTGCCCTGCAGTTAGCTGTAGCGCCCTCTATCGGTCAAGTTATTTTGAGCGCTCGTCCGCGGCAGGTAGACTGGTCCCCAGTCTGTCTATATCCTATCTATGATCCTATCACGAATAATAATGGGATGAATTAAAAATGAGGCCTATTTTTAAAATTTCGTGATCCCCATCACAGGACCACATAAAATTTAGACCACAGGGGATTTCAATGGTACTGAATCTAATTATGATTGTTGCTAAGTCGTGAAATTGCACATTTTAAAGATATTTATTATGATTACTTATTGATTAACCCTATGGGGGGGGGGGGCACAATATTCCCCCTCCAATATTTTTGCCTATAACTTTTTAACGGCGCTGCGTCAGATTGCCATGAAACTTGGTGACTTTACCGAAAATTGATTTAGGGTCATACTGGATATTTTTTTAAATGTCAGGGGTCTAGTGTTTTCATGGCAACCATTTTAATTGGCCTCAGTAACTACGTTTTTAACGTTTTTATGTGTATTTTTGTCTTTTATTTTTCAAATTAATTTTTTTTTAAAGAAATGTGATGGTTATTTGTTACATTATCATATCAGATGCATTATAGGAATTCAAAATGACCACCACAGCCGGCGGCCATCTTGGATTTTGTCTTTTTAGTCTGTAATATTGGGGTAAAACATATTGAGTTTTCTCACATTAGAAATATGTTAAACAAGGAAGTTTCTTACATGGAAGTTTCATGCCAAGCAAGGATATAGAAATGTCACTTCATCCTCAGAAATACATTCCACGCCCCAAAAAGCCGACAGCCATGTTGATTTTCAAATGACAAAAACGTATATTATCGGTTTTTTTTCGCCTCATATTGGGGGAAATAATGGATTATAGGACCCTAACAATGACCCCAGGGGAAATCCGATGTCATTTTGTTTTTTTATTTGCCAAGTTTTACGAAATCTGGCCAAAGAATACAGAAAATATGACAGAAATACGCTTTTTGAACAAAATTGGGCAAAAACACTATGTCGTCTTGTAGGTTTTGCTGGAAGGAACATTCTTGCCAAGTTTCATGAAAATCGGCCGAGGACTTTGGAGCATGCAGAGGGGTCACGAGGTCCCCCTGGTCCTGATCTAAGTATTAATACAATGCAAAGTATTTATTCTTTATATAAGTTATTGTAAGATTTAATAACAGCAAATCCATCTTAATGATATTCTAAAACATAAAAATGTTTGATTTTTACATTTTGAATGGTCTGCATTGTAAGTGGGATATAATAGACGAAAAAAAGGTGACCACTCCACCCCAACACACAAAAATGTGTTTTTCTAAATTTTCAGTAAATTAAGGCAGCAATAGTTTTTGGTATTCGTTAACCTGGTAACCAACCGGACCCCAGAGCTCTAGATGCAGAAGAGACCAGATTGGTAGCAGAAAGATAAAAATCCAACCAGAGCTTGAGATGCAGAAGAGACCTGGGGCCGATTTCACAAAGAGCTAATGCCCCGTTCCCACTATCACGATTCGCGCCACGATTGAAATCGTGGTCTTAATCGTGGAGTAATCGTGGTGATCCTATCAGATCTTATCAGATCTTGAGGTCAGTCGTGGCAATCGTGTTGATCGTAGAACATGTTTGGACGGTTCAAAAATTTTCTACGATCAACACGATTAATTTTTAATCGTGATCATCGCATGAGATCGTATTGGATCGTAACAAAGCGCGACAGATCGCATCTAATAGTGCTTCGAAATCGTGGTGATCGGGATCAACCTTGGACAAGACAAACACCACGCTCTGTTGAGATGCGCTGCGATCTCCCACGATCTGTCACGATCTGTTACGCTCTGTCGGGTACCATCGCTCACGACCGGACATGATTGACTCACGATTTGATACGAGTTGATACGAGTAGATGCGAGTAGATGCGATTAGTAATACTGCAAATGTCACGTTGTCATCATCCTCAACTCCTGCCATCATCAATGATTGTGGGTTGTAGTCTTCACTCTGTAGAAGTTCAAGAAACAATGAAGTCCATGGTCAGTCGGGCTGTATATGTACCCGTCGGGGTTCAATCGTGGCTCAAATCGTGATCACTCTCCATCCCGATCGTGAAAGACATCGCCACCACAATCGTATCCGATCGCAAAAGAGCGCATCGGTTCGTGATGATCGTATCGGAACGTATCCGAACGTATCTGCACGTATCAGATCGTCCAAAATCGGGGACCCGATCGTGATGATCGTGTCAGATCGGGACACAATCGTGGACTCAATCGGGACAATCCTATCGGAACGTATCTGATCGTATCTGAACGGGAGACCAGATCGTGACAGATCGTGTCATCTGAAATTGACCAATCGTGCCTATATCGCATCCAAGCGCACCAAATCGTACCAGAACGTATCGACTCGCATCAACTCGCATCCAAACGTGAAATTTCAGAAAAGGAAACAAAAATTCCACGATCAGCTACGAATGGCCAATCGTGGCGTTCGTAACGGATCGCACGACAGTGGGAACCTAGCATAAGATTGATCTTAACTGTGTATCAATCTTAACTGCTTAGCAAAGTGTGATGTCACAATACAAATCACTATGGTAATACTAACAACTCATCTTAAGATGAATCTTAGTGCTTTGTGAAGGGCCCAATTTCATACCACTGCTTACTGCACCAGCATTGAATTTCTGCACCAGTGTGTAAAGCTCTTGCTTTACACACTGGTGCATTCCTTAGTTACGCGAAGTACGCACGCGCACAAGAGAACATAACTTACCAACCCATTAAAATAGGATTTCATTGGATACGTTAACGCGTTGTACTAAAGATCTGACGTCATGATTCGAGGTCAACATTGAGCATCAGGAAAAAATTAATATGGCGGCTTCACGGCCAGGATCTGGCGTAATTCACGCGCCTCTAGCTCAAAGCGTGACGTCAGATCTTCAGGCTTGTCCGCAGGCCCCTGCTGTTCCTGTTCATAAACTGGGATTGTGGGTAACTTCAGTCACTTTTTGACTAGAAACAAAAAGTTGATTGAGGTCACTCTTTTCAGGATAAAAATTGGGTCCAAAACTTTCCCTGCCGGGATTTTGGGGTTATTAAGTTTTAATTATAAAATTAAACAAATGGGATGTACTTTTAGTAGTCAAAAATGCATCGCAGTATTGTTTTCTTATGTAAATCGAAGTAAAGCATTAACAACACCAAATACCAAAACAAAACATGGCAATGCCAGACTCACGATAAAAATGAGAAATAATGCAGAGTAAAATACTCATCGGTGTGCCTCTCATAAAACCAACCATAACGGCGAGAGACCGAACGACCATATCAGTAGTATATGAGGCGCTTTCAGACCCCGTTTGTGGACTAAAAATGTGCAAAAATGAGTGTGTGGGTGTGTGTGCAAATGTGCAAACTTGTGTTGAGTAGTGTTAGCGCGCTAGCGCGAGAGAGCGGGCTTTAAGAATGACGTCCGTGACGTCATACTTAAGGATGTGATGTCAGACTTCTGACCATTATTACTGACAATTTTGATGTCTGCTCTTGCTACAACTCGACAATTATAATGTCTGCTCTTGCTATAACCTGACAATATTGATGTATGTCCTTACTACAACTTGACAATTATAATGTTTGCTCTTACTACAACTTGACAATTAAAATGTCTGCTATTTCCACTGTATTTTAGTGTTGTTTATATCACGGGTTGTATCGCTGAGCAGTGTCCTTGGTAGAGGGGCGCGCATTAAGTATGACAATTATAATGTCTACACTTACTACAACTTGACAATTATAATGTATACAATTTCCGCTGTATTTTAGTGTTATTTATATCACGGGTCGTACCGCTGGACAATGTCCTTGGTAGAGGATTAAACAAGTCAGTACATACCGATACGTAAGTTCTTCCTTGTAAAGGATTATCGAAACCGTTATAAAGTGACCAGGACCGGCATCGCCGTGACGCATGTATACCAATTACATGTGAATACATGTAGCTATACACAATAGGATATTTCTCTATGTCACCAACCAGGAGATTCTCATATGGGAGCAGACCAAGAAGGATTGTGACATTATATTTTTGGTGTCTAATTAACTTAATAATTTATGTATAAAATGCTGTGCTGACTTTATCTACATGTATATACCCAACGTGTTTTTAATTATTTATTTATTTTTGTATTTATTATATGAGTCCCTTCATCATTTCAGGTATTTCAGTACGTAAAGTACAAAATAAGTGTTCTGCATAAAATGAATGTTTATCTTTATTAACTGTAACTTGTTCATTTCTAACTGGTCTGATAATGAGTCCAGAATTAATCCTAACCAGAGAAACAAGCTCAGGACTTACTGTACCGTAAAAATAAATTTGAGTTTGAGTTATATTAGTATTGTGTTAATAATTCATCATACCGTCATTGTTCCACCCATTTTAGATGCTCTTTACACAAGCTGTTTATTGACAGGAAAACATTTACCATACAATTATATTGCCCTTACTTATAAACAAAAGCGTCTAAACAGAGTCAATTGCTTGGGAATGGCTATGTAAAAAGCCCATTGCATTCTATATTCCATTATCAAATGACTTTAAATGAGTTTACAAAACACGTTTAGTATGCACGGTAGGATACTAAATTAGGCTTATTAGTATGGCTCGACTGAATAAGTCATCTTTACAATATATATTAATTTTAGAGTTATATAGAGGAATTAATTCAACCAATCATTTGTATAGATCAAATAAAGCATACTCAAAACCTTGTACAAGTCAGATGAGTTGTTGATGATTTTGGACAGCCCATGTTGTTGTTACGTGACGTCCGGTGTTTGACCTATAGCCCCCCCCCCCCTTCAGAAGGGCAACATGTTGGAACAAGTTGAAGCAATTAGGGACTTCCCCTCATAGTACATCATTGCATCATATAAAAGGTCCTGGGTATACGCATGGACTCGTTACTCGACCTGTGAGTCCAATCTCTATGACTACATACTGATTAACGAGGTCAACACTTAACGTTTTTGGACATGTAATGTCATGTTATCCAATATTGACCCTTTCTTTATCGGGATATAAGACTCGGTCTGTGCTCAGTGTGCATATTGATGTGTGACCGTGTCATATGTATATATTAAAAGTATATCGTCGGGTGACCGACAAAAGGTCGTAATCAATTAATGTGCAAAATTGTGTTTCAAGAAAACTGAGTGTGAAAGTTTGGTCGTTTTTCTGCCATTTGTAGGAAAGTTAGATTCCGCATACACTGTATACATGGAGTGTAAGACCTTCCCATCGATCGGGTCACCGTGTTTTGCGCTCTATAACAGATTCTCATTGTAATAAAAGCACCTTAATTCATGTTCATCACCTAGTCCGAATTAAATACAATAATAGTTACAAATCAACACGGACTCAACAAATCATAACAATTCAACCCCCGACACGTGTTATTGGTTTCCTATTCAGACATTTCAGTGCCCACAAATGGATGTGATCATGATTCTCAACCATCGAATTTTACCATCAATTTGGCAATTGTCCAAATACTTGTTTTATAAATCAAGTAAAAACAACGTTGTGTAGGCCTTCGTACATGTCTGATGCTGATATATTAATTTTTTCGATACAGTGTCTTTTTGTAAAAAAATTTTTTTTAATCGAGCGAATGAGTGTAATAGGTCTTGTAAGTTTTAATTTGATGGTAAATGTTATGTTTTTTCTGTCTTGTAAACCATTTTGCCTGCATAATTCGGATATACAAGAGTGAGCTCAGTTGCTATTTAAAGTTGTAACATATTAATCAAATTTCCAACCTATTAGTTTCAAATAATAAACCTATTATTAATTGTATTGTGTTATATTTTATTCCGAATCTGGAACAAACCCCTTTACCCGTTCAATAATAATAATAATCGCACTCGAAGGAGTGTTTACAAAGAGCATACCCTTTCATTTTGATTTTACAAAGAAAAAACATATATTTGGCAGCGCAATTAAGAGTTAAAATCATAAGGAAATTCTGTCTTTCTTTGGCATTTAAAATTCAAAGTGATCATTTGTTTTGATAATATCAGCAAACATACATTTTCCTAAAGTCCTTGTATAGTGGACAATAAAAAAAAAAGATTTCTGATTCAACATCAAGGTGACAGCGTGGGCAAATTCTCTGACTGGAATCTTAACCAATTATTTCCATGTTTCAATAAACAGCTTGTGTAAAGAGCATCTAAAATGGGTAGAACAAGGAATGACGGTATGATGAATTATTAACACAATACAAATATAACTTATAACTCAAGCTCAAATTTATTTTTACGGTACAGTAAGTCCTGAGCTTGTTTCTCTGGTTAGGATTAATTCTGGACTCATATGTATATTATCAGACCAGTTAGAAATGAACAAGTTACAGTTAATAAAGATAAACATTCATTTTATGCAGAACACTCATTTTGTACTTTATATACTGAAATACCTGAAATGATGAAGGGACTCATATAATAAATACAAAAATAAATAAATAATTAAAAACACGTTGGGTATATACATGTAGATAAAGTCGGCACAGCATTTTATACATAAATTATTAAGTTAAATAGACACCAAAAATATAATGTCACAATCCTTCTTGGTCTGCTCCCATGAGAATCTCCTGGTTGGTGACAATTTTCATAGGGAAATATCCTGTTGTGAATATCTACATGTATTCACATGTAATTGGTATACATGCGTCACGGTGCCGGTCCCGGTCACTTTATAACGGTTTCGATAATCCTTTACAAGGAAGAATTTACGTATCGGTATGTACTGACTTGTTTAATCCTCTACCAAGGACATTGTCTAGCGGTACGACCCGTGATATAAATGTGACCCAGCATGACAAAACCCACAAAAACGTCCCAGAAATAAAAAATGAGTTATTGGTATCATATGAAAGGGCAACTCTTTAGCTTTTCAATGGTGAAATAATTATATCCATCATGCATTCTGTTGGAAAGTTATGGACTTTGAAAGTCGAAAAACAATGAAATTACGATTTCGAAAAATACAGGATGTTTTGAAGAAAAAAAAACCCACTAACAATCGCAAAATGGTGCTCGGAATTTCGCTTTTTCACACACTTATAAATCGATTTCAGTAATTTTGTTTGCAGGAAATTGTGAAATAAACATCTGGGAACTATAATCAGTAAAAACCCCAAAAGGCTGTATAACACCCCATTGGTCGAAAATTGGCTGTATCTTGGATTGGGGTTCAGCGACTTTTTGCGGGTTTCGCCGTGCGGGGTCACAAATAACACTAAAATACAACGGAAATTGTAGACATTATAATTGTCAAGTTGTAGTAAGAGTAAACATTATAATTGTCAGGTTGTAGTAGGAGTAAACATTATAATTGTCAAGTTGTAGTAAGTGTAGACATTATAATTGTCATACTTAATGCGCGCCCCTCTACCAAGGACATTGTCCAGCGGTACAACCCGTGATATAAAAACACTAAAATACAGTGGAAATAGCAGACATTTTAATTGTCAAGTTGTAGTAAGAGTAAACATTATAATTGTCAGGTTGTAGCAAGAGAAAACATTATAATTGTCAAGTTGTAGTAAGGACATACATCAATATTGTCAGATTATAGCAAGAGCAAACATTATAATTGTCGAGTTGTAGCAAGAGCAGACATCAAAATTGTCAGTAATAATGGTCAGAAGTCTGACCATCACATCCTTAAGTATGACGTCACGGACGTCATTCTTAAAGCCCGCCCTCTCGCGCTAGCGCGCTAACACTACTCAACACAAGTTTGCACATTTGCACACACACACCCACACACTCATTTTTGCACATTTTAGTCCACAAACGTATAGCGCCTCATATACTACACAAGCGCCTCATATACTACTCATATCGTATCACCAAAGTTGTCTGCCTCCATATTCCCGCGCAAATGAAACTCAATCAAACTTATTATCCAGACAATATTAGATCTATCTGTAAATTGAAAAGTTACTTAAATTACTTTACATCAATTAATCATTATAACTTTTTTTTGTAAACGGACAAGTTACTACTTTCCCAACAGAACAAAGAACTATTTGTAATCAAGGGTGGGTACTCTCTTAATGTAAAAGAGTGAAAAACCACTCTTTTAAAGATCTATATGGCGGACAAGTCTTTTTGGAGTTAAACTCACTCTGATTCGAGTGAAAAATACAGTAAAAGGCTACCAATTCACTCTTTATACACTACTAATTTTACTCTTTATCCACTCCAAACAGACTTGTCCAGCATATAGCTCTTTGAAAGGTTTTCACTCTTTTAAGAGAGTACGAGATATCAAACGCAAACCGTTCCTCACAGGGGTCAGGTCAACTTCTGCCCAGATACAGAGGAATGAGCAATAGACTCGTTTACCAATCCCCACATAAACAAACGAGTATTTTTTTCTCTTTCCTTACAGCCATACACAGACAACAGACAAAATTGCAATGCATTTAAAAGAAGACATTGTCTTGGAAATTTATTTAATTAAAATTGAAGTTCAATGAAAGAATTAATTAAAATTGATGCATTTCTAAATATATTGGACTGCAATCCAGCAAAAATGTTTGAATACAGATCATTCTATAACAAACACACGTTATAGGTTGGTGAAATTCTTGTGTCGGGTGATAAGCAATTGATTTTTAATTTTGCCCTACACCGACGTGTCTGTGAAAAACTCTACACGGGCGAAATTCGAACTCACGCCCTCCTGCTTATTAGTGCAGTCGTCTTAACCTCTCGACCATCGAGCTTTCCCGATGACAATTGGCCGGCTAGAATCCTAGAGTATACAGTGCTATACACACGTCGGTGTAGGGCAAAATTAAAAATCAAACACACGTTAATACAAAGGTACATCTTGATATCTTGTTATCTACAAAAAACAACAAATTCCTTCATCTCCACAACGTTATGTTGAAAATAAACATACAGCTTATATAAATGATCATCAGTGTGGGTGAACCCCGTCTAATCAAATACACACTGAACTTATATTATCTGTACACAAATATAACAGTGTTTGAACAGCAGCATTTTCCAGAGTCCGGCATTCTCCTGAGGACGATCAGAGAATACTGATCGAAACGTCGAGTTGTACCCCCAGTTCTTTTCAGAACTAATTACTACTCAATTGAGATTCCACATGGTGTCACCGCAATTAGTCTTACTTAAGGTAGAACCCATCAATAGAATATATCATAAGAAAGTTATTTTGTTTACAACACCTGGCATACGGTAATACACAAAATAAGTTAAAACACAGTGAATACACAAAGTTAAACCCACAAGCTGGTCTTAACTGCACAACAAATTTAGAGATAAGGAACACCAAAGTCCTATAAAATACATAATAATACATATATTTGTTTATAAATACACATTATTTATAGATCAATATTTATATCTAGGCTATGTGTACCTGAAAGTGGTATTACACCATGTCCCGGAACACCTGAGTAAAGCAGACATTTCTATTTCTCTTAATAACACTCACAACATTTACATCACCCCCCCTAAATATTTTTTTTAAATAATAAAAATCAATGTGTTTTGGCATCGGCGGCTGCAGCCAGCTTTCTACCAGCAAAATACCCACAAACGGTAGTTTGGTACCACCCTCCCAGCATACTCATAGCAGTTTTGCTATCATATAGGATAATATTATTATACCAATAATAATGAACACATCGTCACGATGTCATTTTGTATGTTTTATCACACGCCACACTCACCGACCGCCACACTCAGTGAAAACCGAAGGCCGACTTTGAAAAAGTTTTGACAGGCAAACAGTGACCTTTAGGTCAAATGTGACGCTGTATTCTCTGTCAATAATATTGAAGTCTAAAGATACAACTAATCTTATCTTAAACTCGATCAATCTTCCTTACAGACTGATTTTGAAACGCAATACTATACATGATTAACGGTGATACGGGCTTTAACAATAAAACCCACCTCATTTATGAGTTTACAAGATCAGTGGTGTACAAGGCCCTAAATAGTCTTGTTTAATTCATTTATCAGAATATGAAATAGGTCGATTAGTGTTTATTTTCAATTGTCTGCATCCCCTTCCGTGTGTCCTGGAACAAAGGAAAGTGAGAAACCCCCGTTAGACCCTATATTTATGGATATTACAGGACACCACAAACGAATGCACAGTATTACTTTTTAATTCCACGGTTTCCAGTGGCAGATCCAAAAGCCTCTGCTCACCCTCTCCACAGAGAGAGAGAGGGAGAGGGTTTGGGGCAATTCTTAATTTAGTATTTACACTATTGTAACAATGCTTTGATATCAAGCATTTGTTTCTTTGGTAATGGTTTTAATGAACCGTTAAGCAAAGGCTGCTCTTGAAGGCATGGTATTCCAGTATGTACTCCTTGGTAAAACATCATTAAGTGAATAATAAAAATGAGCAAATTAATTGTAAACTCAACAGCGAGGAAACGTAAACTTTGGTCGCGAAATTCAATTTTAGAAAGACAAATTTTAATTTTACCATTTTACCAAATACTTAACAATTTATTTAATAATCTCTGAATGCCTTTGCGAAATTTAAATTTATATGTCAAATATATATTGTAATATTTTAGTTCCTTATAATTATGTTGTCCTCTTTCGGCTGCTCACGTTAGGGGTCGCCACAGCGGATCATGATCCGCATATTATTTGATTTGGCATAGGTTTTACGCCGGATGCCCTTCCTAACGCAACCCTCCCATTTATCCGGGCTTGGGACCGGCACTAAGCATGCACTGGCTTGTACATCCCCAGTGGCTGGGTTCAATTCGGCTCTAGCAGCAATTATGGTAAAGTGTCTTGCTCAAGGACACAAGCACCATGGTCGCGGCAAGGCTTCGAACCCACACATTCTGACGACTCAGCCATCAGAACACAAATCCGATGCACTAAACCGTTCGACCATGGCACCCCACATTTTAGTTCCTTATATGATTAATCTTATTAATTCTAAGTGATTGTCTGCAGTTTTGTTTAAAATGTGTTGACTGATTTATTGTATACACCGTAAATCTCAATATATATATATATATATATATATATATATATATATATATATATATATATATATATATATATAAATATATATATATATATATAATTTATTGTTAAGCTTTTTAAGCTTGTTAACATTTCTTTTTATATAAACTTGTACGTAAATTTTGATGTAATTCAGCGCCTGGACTGCCATGCCACTTTTATCTTTGAACAATAAACCATTTATAATAACAACAGTTAACTTAAAATAAACATTCATTAAAAGTAAGCAACCATTTGTAAGGTATTTGTAAACTATATGTATCATACAAGCGAGGGGGGGGGGCATTCAATTATTCGAAAGGATAATGTCCCTGATTAATTATTACCTACAAACATAAGACATAAACCAATTAATTTCCTCATTTATAACATCCATAGGCATATGCATATTAGGCTTTCCATACGCCAAATTCATTTGCCAACCTTCGTAATAAAACACCCCCGTACCACGGAATGTTTCCCGTAATATAAGACCCAAGTTCCACAGTGTATAGTCACTGGCGTAAACTCTGGCCAAAACTGACCCGTGCTCTCTGGCATGAGAACCCTTAATGATGATGGGCACGTCAGGGCATCGCTCGCGGAACCGTAAAACTGCCTCTTTAAGGAGTTGCGTTCGCTCTAAGAAACTTACACTAGTCCACTGAGTGAGATGTCCCCATGGACACAACACAATGATGTACTTGGCACAAGAGTCACTTGGTATGTTATCTAACACATCTACCTCATATGGAGTCTTGTTTAAGGTTAATTTAGTATTTGCTACAACACGGGGGTGAAAGTAAAAACTCATCTCCAAATCATTATCCTTGAAGTAATCATGCATCACCATCTTGTATTTACCCTTCCCTAAATGTTGCCAGGGATGGCCCAGTTTCTTCGTTAACACACTGTACCAATTCCTCACATTCGAATCCCCGTGAATGAACACGTGCTTGTGACGCAGACACCCACTGACAACTTGTACGTCATCCCATCTTTGTACTTTGCACAGGAGGTTGTGCCACTCGTTGTTCAACCAGAACCCATGGTTTACAAGAGACTTGTCATCTGGCTTACAGAATGGTGCTTGACTGAATGCATGCGTCATATTTCCTGCTTCTGTGTTGAGGAGGAGAAAAAGTATCACAAAACCCCGGCAAATTTTAAACATCTCATCAGCTATACACATTTAATTGTTCTGAGTGGCGTAGCAATTCTTTAAATAATATAATCTCCCCAATTCCTTCCCCTGCCGGGAGGTGTTGTAATAACATTTCACAATTAAGCATACCCAAATATACAAGACTAATTCCACGAAAATTAGTACCATCAAGATACACAATATTTGTCATGAAGATTTCATGGTCAAGATGACGTGCTATAATTTTTTACAATTAGTCAAATCAAGATGATTTTTGTGTGATTCTTACAATGCTGCACCCAATTTTCACATTGTAACCAGCAGCCCATCTTCAGAACAGGCACAACGTCAGGAACTAAACAGTCTTTAGTTCTTCGTTGTTTTGAGTGATTTTATCCTTATAACATTTGCCCATGCATAATGTCCCTCTGTTTGTTTACATGTAAATCCGTCTGTCTGTCTGATACTGTCTAATGTCTGTCTACTTCACTGCCTTTTATTTTTTTTAATCTTAATTTTTTAAATAATAATAATAATAATAATAATAATAATAATAATAATAATAATAATAATAATAATAATAATAATAATAATAATAATAATAATAATAATAATAATAATAATAATAATAATAATAATAATAATAATAATAATAATAATAATAATAATAATAATAATAATAATAATAATAATAATAATAATAATAATAATAATAATAATAATAATAATAATAATAATAATAATAATAATAATAATAATAATAATAATAATAATAATAATAATAATAATAATAATAATAATAATAATAATAATAATAATAATAATAATAATAATAATAATAATAATAATAATAATAATAATAATAATAATAATAATAATAATAATAATAATAAAGACATATAGCGCACGTATCCACGAAACTGGTGCTCAAAGCGCATTACATTATTACCCCTGCTCATCAGGCGCATAAATCATTCCTGAAACCATCTCAGCTCCCTGGGGAGTATATAGCTCAATTGCTGCCATTACAGCGCATATAGGGCTAATCAAACACAACAACCAACTCTGCCCTCACAGGTACCCATTTATCCCTGGGTGGAGTGAAGCAATTACGGTAAAGTGTCTTGCTCAAGGACACAAGTACCTCGGTCGCGGTCGGGATTCGAAACCACATTCTGACGACTCAGCCATCAGAACACAAATCCGATTCACTAAACCGCTCGGCCATGGCACTCCATGTTAGTAGTTTGATATTACTATGACTTTTACATTGTTTATATATGTAATATTTCGTAATTTGTTATATAAATATTTCATCGTTGGCAGGAATCTGGATAGGCACATCTTTTCGATGACAGTTTTATACTTTTGCTCTATCCACTTGGCCCCAATGCAACTCTTAATTCGTATCACCTATGACTGTCTAAAGATATAAAATAAACAAAATAACCCATAAATAAATCAATTCCTAGATCACTTCGAATTAAGCTTGGGCGATCGATAATATCGAATATCGCGATACCTTTTTTATTCGATTACGATATCGAGAATCTTTTTATATTATCGAGATATCGGTAAATCGCGATTAAAAATATATATCGCGATTAAAAAAAAATCGCCATTGTGAGTCAAGTCAGAAATTCCATGGAAACAAACATTAGAACAGTCTTTTCAGCTTTTGGAAATGAGAAACAAAAGTGAACTACTTCAGAAATACATACACGCTCTGGAAATGAATTTACGATTTATTGTGATGCTTGTAGAGGGGTACATACCTGTGGTTATTGGCTCTAAAGCAATCATGCATGAATGAAAATATAATCGCGATTATATCGAAAATCGCGATATTTGTTTGCCGATATATCGTGGATGAAAACAATCGATATCGCCCAAGCTTACTTCGAATACATTTAAAACAATTTGTAACTACCATTTGTACCAAAGTTCGTCACGCAAAGTAGCTTGTGGCAACAAACTCGTGATGCATATGGACATGAGATATTCGTATAAAGTACCAACTCACTGATGTATGTCTGTAGCGTCATAAAGTGTTTTCATTATGTTAATCTATTATACAAACTTTGGTGTTTGTGTTGTAAAAAGGTTGACAGTGATAGATATGCACAGGATATCGGGTGTATGCAACACAAACATGTTAAGTGCATTTTTGGCGATTTTGGGGTTTTAGTATAATATTATGTATTACATTCTGTAGATACCAATGAAATGCATTTTATGACGAATATTTCCATTTGCACACGAACAGAAACCTGATTTTTGACAATGGTCCAAACCTTGAATCGCGCTTTTTCCCCGAAACTCAAAAAATGTACTTAACATGTTTGTGTTCCAAGCACTGGAAATATAAATGTATACTCACTTGCTATTGTAATAAACATTGGTCCTCGTGGAAGCGCTTTGTAGGAGTGGTTCCTGAATACCGAAAATTACAAAAAAAAACTTTGAATTTTGTGGGTGACGGAACTTTATTTCTGTATTTTTGGCCAGGCCTGACATTGTATCCTTATAGATCAGTCAATTCTAACTTGGTCCATTGGACTTCTAGATTAGTCAATTCCAACTTGGTGGGTAGGGACAACTGCCAGCCGAAACCGCATCTTATAAACCACTTATAACAAACAAACAACTCGACAAATCTTCACGGCTTAGAAACACAATACATTTGCAGTCGGCAAGCCCACAGCTCAAGGTTTGACAATTTATTCTGGACCAACCCTTATTCTAGTACCTTTCGTGCTTCATTTGCCGACTGAGGCTCTAAATGGATACAAGTGAGATTCGAACCCTAGGTCCATTTTACGGTGCTGTGATTTTAAGGGTTATAGAATTCATAAATATGCTAATTGTTCGTTCCTTCGTGCGTCCGTTCAGCTGTCATTATTTCTTTATTTGTTTTTTTTAAACTTACCAGTCAAACAATTGGATGTTTCCACCAAGCAGCTGTTTTGTTCTTCCTTCAGTCATTGCTCTCTGCAACTGAACTGTTTGAAAATCATCGCATTCAAGCTTCTTAGGTTTTGGACAGTAAAGAGCCGTCAATCCCGTAGCCTTTGGGTTGTAATCGATCATACACAGCTCCGACGACGTCACATTTCTTAAAAGGTAACACACAGTCGTTTCAGTTACCTGTTTAGCCAAAGTAGTCCTATTCTTACCAGAAAACTTTCCGAACCAGAAAACTCGTTTTTCTATTGGCCAATAGTTCTTGCGTAGCCATTTTGTAGCCTCGCTTGGAGCTGCAAGTGTCATGTGAACGTAAGCAGTCCCCTCCCATCCAGCGTAAAAGAATACACTGTAAGTACCGTTATTATAGTCCACAATCCTCCCAGCAGTGCGCCCTCCTTTGGTTGGGTAAGCACCAGTATTACTTGTTAAAACCGAAAACCAGAAATCACCACCACTGGTTTTATTCCTGCCTTGAGAATCTTTAGCTTGGATGACAAAATGTGCGGTGTCACCGACGTGGACTTCCCTATTGAGGAGTCTGTATGTTGAGTTGAGGGCGCTAGTCAGACCAGTGGCTTCATTAACGTCAACTGTTGGTTGAAGAGTGGATATCAGCTGCAACACTGACAGCTAATAATAAGCAAGGATATCATAACCATGAGACTCGTGATAGGCGAGTGTACATTCAATACAAGAAAGTTGACAAGAACTGAAGGCAGCCGTTATGCCGTGTCAATGAAATCCAATAGAAAACCCACATAGTTTGATGGAACATGAACTTTGGAATTCAGCTGTTGGTTATACTGCATGTGAATGTATAATAAAGACTTGCATTCGAGTCCCCAAACGTCTGTAGCCTTTAGTCAATGTGCACGCGGCAACCCGGAACGCAACACGCGCCGTGCGTTGTGCCCATGGACCTAAAGGCTATCAAACCTCGAGTCCGAGTCCCGAGACATGTGGGTCGTTTCTGAGTCCAAGTCACACAAGTCTGATATACATGTATAAGTCTGATTATACCATCATACAGACTATAAACAACATATTTCGTTGTATAATTTAATGTGAAAATAGTGAGAAAAATATAGAAGGAACTGCGAATTTCACAGGACTACCATCTCTTTTATGACTACTAATCTTGCAGTAAACATTTATAAATAAAGCGCAAGGTTTGAAAGAAGATTGAAACATTAGGAATGGCATTTTTATATTCATGTATACCAAACCTGCCAAAACTAGGGTGATAAAATAACGCCATTGGTATCAACCTTAGTATGCCATGGTTTAAACAGCACTGACCCCTTGTAGAACGTTGACATTGAAAAAGCTAGGAAATTACGCCTCCACAAAACCCCACCCAGTCTGGATCCTTGACTCCACACCTTTCTACGTACCTGATTATGTGCCTTTTTGAGAGCATCCCGATCAGGATATCGGTTGAGTTTTCCAGGAGAAAAATACCACTGCAAAGAGAACATGACGTCACAGGGTGCGTTTTGGTGGTCGTGATGTATAGAAACATGTTTCTGACGTCAAGTTCACGTGAAAACGCAAAAAGCGTGACGAGCTGTACATTAACACCCAAGGGAAAGATGCCACACATGTCTCTTCGTGAAACAAGTCCCTTGCATCACTTTATAATTTAGCATGTTTTATCTGGGGCAATCGTGAACAAATTGAAATCGGAAATAACTATTATATAGGTCCATTCGATATCCCCGTCCATTCATGAAAACATTGACGACATTTAATATGTACATTATAAGGTCAAGAAAAGCACAACCATGGTGCACGACCAAGGCTTGGTTTAAGTTTTTATAACTAAACTCACGATAACACGCTAAACAGTTTCTGGTCACACACACCAAAAACGCACCCCTTATAATGAGTAATACGAAACAGCATCATTTTATAGTCCATTTCCCAGCTAATTCCTCATGAAAATAACAACAAATTATGATCAACTTGCTGGAACGGTAGCTTAAGCGATTTTAAGGTAAAAATTGGAAATGCCAAGTATCGTCCAATAAAACACTTCGACTGTTTGGTGATTACTACCAGACGTAGCCTCAAAAGTTCCCATGTTATTACACGCAGTACAATAATTAAGAGCTAAACAGCAACATAGAACAACCGTTTTACATGTTATGAAATCAGAATAAGTCATGCAGTTATCATCTAGACAAGCCGAGAAAATTCGTCTTTGGGAAGCAAATTCCAAAGTTTCACAAGTTTCACCTCTCTTAGAAAATATTAAGGGGTTTGTGTTTTGGAACTTAAAGCAAAAAATTCGGGTCAGCTTATCTGGAAGGACACATTCTGTCGTATTAGGAAAATACGATAGACTTGTATAAGGTGACGCTTTATGTTGAAACTATGGCCTTTTCGTTTTCAACGACGTCACTGACGGAAAAATAAATAAGTGATATTCATGATTAAAACGTAAAATATAATCCGAAACATTGATAATAAATGATCAATTCCAAATGTTTGCATTTAGTTGTTGATCAAAAAACAAAAGGAAATATTAATCTCTTGTCACAGGGCGGATCCTGGACGGTGCAAGCAGTACAGAACAAAGAAGGGGCGGACGCCACACCCAGATGTTCATCCTGAGGTAAAAGACTACATTAGACACACAGCTTATTTTCTTATCAATTCTTGTAAGTTTTTTAAAAGTTGATATAGATACCTCCCAAATGCATATATATTCCCTTTGAATTAATATGAAATATATTATTTTATTTTGGATGAAATTAATACCCTCACATAAAAATCTCAAAAAAGTATCAAGGGGTTAAGAAAGACGGTCCTAAACATAGGCATTACGTCTTCAAACGCAAAAATAGCATCATTTAACCCTTAAAAACGGGCTGATTTTTTTTAAACTATGAAATATGTATCCTACTAACATAATTTAAAGAGAAAAATGTCCAATGCCTTGTTGGTGACTGCTCTGGTCGTTAGTTCTTTTGTTGAAATGACACACAACATGTTCGATATAAGCCATTAATTAAGCTTAAATATTTTACTGCGTTGAAAAAACCATGGGAACGTGTTAGGCTTCTTTTATTAGATGTGGTTTACAGAAGTGGTTTACAGAAGTGGTTTACAGAAGTGGTTTACAGAAGTGGTTTACAGAAGTGGTTTACAGATGTGGTTTACAGAAGTGGCTTACAGAAGTGGCTTACAGATGTGGTTTACAGAGGTAAAGCTAATTAATACATAAGTGATTAACACATATGATAGATTTATAGTCGCTCCATATGTTACCGCCAAATGTTACCAGATGTCACCGTTGTAAAACGTTT